>CM034471.1:16008745-16534763 GCA_019925255.1 Litchi chinensis
ATATCAATCATGTTTTATAAAACATGTTTAAGATCCCATATACCTAAGGTCTCTTCCTAGAATCATAAACATATAAGCACAAATACTCAAAACCTTCTAATACCCTCATCGTTGGCATGTTTGGCTTCATAATCTTTTACAGCTACCTTGATAGCATCTTCAGCAAGCATACTGCAATGCAGCTTCACTGGTGGCAGAGAAAGATGCTTTGCAATCTCACTGCAACGTATTTGAAAAGTTAAAGAAAGTCTTCAATATGGTGCAAA
Organism: Litchi chinensis; assembly: GCA_019925255.1. NCBI lineage: Eukaryota > Viridiplantae > Streptophyta > Magnoliopsida > Sapindales > Sapindaceae > Litchi > Litchi chinensis. The sequence goes on from CM034471.1 coordinate 16,009,012, forward strand.
GAATTTAGCACATTTGCATATTCCAATGGCAATAAGATTAGGTCTTAGGCCACTGAACAGGAAATCTCAAGAGGAATGATAACACGAAAACAATATCAGAGAAATCATAATCAGGCCATCTTAGAGAATACTACCTTTCCAAGTAACAAATAACATTATAAAACATATTCAGAAATAGGGTATAAACAAACCAAAATGAATGTTCAGGAAAAAGAAAAGGGAGAAAAGATGAAAGTGTATTGATATTGATTGCGACAACCACCACAAGATTTTGCTTCACAACTCATATACATCAAAATTTTATAGACAATAGTTGTCTTCGTACAACAACAAAGCAAAACAATCCTTAACAATATTATCATACGGTTAATATAATTCACAACAAAATGACCCATTTAGTAGATATGAAAACAATGGAAGCACTCAAATAAGATGATAAGCACACAACATTCACAAAAGTGGATACCAAAATGCACTATTTGTAAACTGTATCACAACAAGCAGCATATATTAACTATACAGATAAGAGACAGAACTTACGTGTTTTTAATCGACAAGACTTCATGCATTTGCTTCCCTTTCACCCATTCTGTAGCTAAATATGATAAAACAATACTATAAGTAAGTCTACAAACCAAACATTTAAAGCCAAAAAAATGAACTAAATAGTTAGTTTGTCCTTTGCACTCTAAAATATGAAATTTAAAATATTTAAGTAGTCAACAAAGCATACATAACAGTGATGAAGATAATTTAAAAAAACCCTAAATATCACAACGAATATTCTAGAAACTCGAATTCTACAAGTCCAATAATCAACACATTAATTCAATAAGAAAAATAGAAAAATTAACATTAAAAGAAGCATACCACAATCGGATTCCAACAGAAGACGAAGCGATGGCGGAGCCGCACCCGCAGGTCTTGAAATGGGCATCAACAATCTGGCCGGTCTCCTCATCGACCTTAATATGGAGTTTCATGACATCGCCGCAAGCCGGCGCGCCGACTAGGTTGGTCCCGACCATCGCTGCAAGCTGGGTCAGCGACAATGACGCAACTGGATTCACAGTGGGGGATTCATGGCGTCAAGCGAAGATATAGAGCTAGAATGAGATCGATTGAAGCAAATCTATAATTTCTCAGGCGAAATTTGGTGAGAAATGCGAAAAACAACATCGGTTAAGAAAAGGAAAAAAGAATGATATGAATGAGAATTTTATTTTGATATTTATAATTTGAAGGGTAAATTTGGTATTATGAAAGATTCATTAAAAGTTTTTCAGCTTCCCGATTTTTGCTTTGGAAGCTCTTTTTGGTGAAGCACCTAATACCAGCTTTAGTTAGAAGCTCTTCCCAAATTCAACAGCTATTTTTGGAAGAGCATCCAAACACTATAAATAGTAGTTTTTGGCTTCAAAAAGCCAAAATAAGCTATTCTAGGTGGATCCCAAACAGGCCCAAAGTTAAGGATAAAAGAGCTTTTGGAGCAGTTTATAACTAAGAATAATGTTCGAGTGCAGGATCAAGAGGCTCAGATGTAGGAGCAACAAATTTTCCTTCAAGAACATGATGCTCAATTACAGAACTATGAGATGACTCTTAGGAATATAGAGGCACAAATTGACATTTAGCAAATGCCATGAATAGTAGAACTCAAAGAATACTTCCAAGTGACATAGAAAATAATATGAAGTAGACAAGAGCAATGTAAGGCTATAACTTTAAGAAGCGAAAAGGAGTTAAGTAACACATAATTTATATCCAAGCCGAATTCGAGCGAAAAGAGAGTTGAAGTAGTTGAAGAGGATGAAAGTGAAAACAAAGAACCAACAGAGGTTCAGGAGGATACAAGTAAGAAAGAAGATTTAAGAAAAGCAAAACAAGTGAAGGATCCATCAGCTGTACCACCTCTTTTTTTTACCCAAAGGCTTAAAAAGAATGAGTTGGAAACAAAGAAAGATGAAGTAGTTAAGCTAAGCCAAGCTAAGGCTACATCTCTAATACCATCTTTACCATTCCATCAAAGGTTTCAAAAATAGAGATTGGACAAACAATTCTTTAAATTTTTGGAGGCATTCAAGAAACTTTATATCAATATATCCTTTATAGAGGTGTGGAGCATATACCTAGTTATATGAAGTTTATGAAAGAGATCATCTCAAGAAAAAGGAAGTTGGAAGATTATGGGACTGTAGCCCTTACTTAGGAGTGTAATGTAATACTTCATAAGAAGATGCCTCCTAAGTTGAAAGATTCGAGGAGTTTTAAAATTCCTTGTGTGATAGGAAAGCACTTTTTAGGGAAAGCATTGTATGATCTAGGGGCAAGTGTTAACTTGATGCCTTTATATTTAAGAAGTTAGGTTTGGGGAAGCTAAACCTATGTTTGTCACTTTTCAATTGGCAGATAGGTCTCCTAAGTGTATAAAGGGAATTGTGGAGAATTTGTTAGTTAAAGTGGATAAGTTCATTTCCCTATGGACTTCATAGTTCTTGATATGGTGGAGGATGAGGAGATTCCTATTATTTTGGGTCAACCATTTTTAGCAATTAGGAGAACAGTGATTAATGTATTAAAAAAAAAAAAAAAAAAGCTTACTATGAGAGTTCAACAACAGAAGGTGATTTTTAAGGTTCTCAAGCCTATCAAAGTACCTAAGATTGAAAAGGAATGATATAGGTTAGACCTAAAGGATAGGGATAAGCAATATACATGGATTGAAGAAACTCCACCGAATCCCCATGATAATAGAGAAAATAAAATTTCAGCTTAAGTTAAAAAAACCGAGAAGAAATTTCAAAGCTCGAGATAAGATCACCTCACTGAGTAGGTTGAAGGCTCATTTGCAAGAGTGCTTTGCAAGTATTGATCAATGTAAACCTGACTGTTGAAAATATAGAGAAAAAGTCAGGCTGAAGACTATAAATCAAGTGCTACTTAGAAGACAACCTAAGAGTTTGTAATTGTTTATTCAGTTTGTGTTTTTACAGGAGTACCTAGAGGAAAGGAAAACAAGCGATTATTAGGATAGTAATTCACCAATCCTAAGCTTGCTAGAGAAGTTCTAAACTTCATTTTTTATGTGCTTTAAATTAATGATATTGTGACGCATAGATGTGGAGTAAACCTATTTTATTTTTGTGTGTGGTTTTCTTACTTCTCGAATTTGATTTTTAACATTGTTGACAATGTTTAAATTAGATTTGGGATTAGGACACTTGTGTGTAATTTTTTTTTTTTTTTTGGAAACCTTGAAAAATTTTGTTTCAAATATTTTTAATAGATTATTCTAGTGAGATCAAATTGGGGAATTGATTCACTTTATAATTCGTTGTTTGGACTAGGAGGTTTTTTTTTTTTTAATTCTTAAACACCTTTTTATATGATTTTTATTGTTTAGATTGACCTCTATAGTTTTTGCATTAGAAGGAGATAACATATTTTACATTTATTAATTGTTTATTTTTTATGGAAAGATTGATGACTTTAGAGAAGTGAAACTAGGCCATGTGTGCTTAATCTAATTGGAAGCCCGAAACAGTTTCCTTACCTTTTTTTGTGTGTGCTAGTAGCTATTTGTGTGCCAAACACATTTTTTAACCTACTTGATTTTTTTTTTTTTTTTTTTTTTTGTCTTAACCTATAAAAATCCATACCAAGCTGGAATAAATTTAACTTTACCTTTAGAGTTTGGATTCACATATGGGATTAAGATTTAGTCAAAAAGAAAGAAGGTGGGGTGAAGTGAATTAATTGTAGAAGATGAACATGATTTGAAAAGCAAAGATTGGGGTTGATATATATATAAAATGATGAGAAAAAATAGTTGAAATAAATAATATATATATATATATATATGAAAGAGAGAAAAGCAAAAGAAAGAAGGTACATTGAGGGAATTTTTGAAGAAATAGTTTAAGTGAATAAATTGAAGAAGAACTTAGTTGGAATTGAATATTCAAAAAAGAGCTTGGTGCCTAATTAAGCGATCTTCTAGAACTCATTGTGTGATCCTAAGTTCATATAAAAACTACTACTTTTCCTTCATTTCTTTGAACTATTCATCTTTTGGCCCTATTACAAAAAAAAAAAAAAAAAGACCTAGTAAATCTCTAGAAAGTTGAATTGTTTCATTGAAGTAAACAAAGTCTGATATGTTATCGAATTATGATTCCTTCCATGAGGTCTTTTGAATTCATTAAGTGGTCTTTCTATTATTTAAAAACATGTGTTGTAAATATTTTGATGTTTTCTTGTGCATAACTTCTGTCTCGCATGCATTGAGAGAGTGTTAAGCTCAGGTTCTGAGTGGTCAAATAAGAGATGTCTTATGAGCATTAAAGTCAAGGCAAAATATGGCCATGGTATGTGGACCTATAATTTTTGAAGCTTGAATACTAGGTGATGAGTTGGAGAGATCTAATGTTTGTGTGAAAATTATTAGTGACTTAACTCTATTCCAAACATAAGATTGTGGGTGTGTTGATTTTTCTTAAAAATCTTATGAAGCAGTTTATTGATGGATTTGTACAAAATTGTTTTGTTTGTGGGTATCGTAGTTGGTAAACTTTTAGAAGACTACAACTCCTCCGCTAGGGACACCTAAGTGTTTAAAGGCTAGTGACACATGCTAAATGCCATCATAAAGTACTACAGAAGTGGCTCATTAAAATGTAGAAGTAGTTTTTGGGAAATCTAGGTTGGTTAGTCAAGCCCTGTTTTTGAGTTTGCTCGAAGGGCGAGCAAATGTTAGATTTAGGGGTATTTGATCATGTCAAATATAGATATGATTTTGTACCTTTAATCCTAGGTTTTATGGGGAATACTTGAGTAAATTTTGTTATTTTAATATGTTTTTCTAGTGCCTTTACTTGTAGGGTTATTTATGAGAAGGTTGAAGAATATGGTGGAAGAAAGCAAGTTTTAAAGAGAGTTTGGAGTTTTTTGTGAAAGATGTTCGTTAAACGCGAGTTGCATGCTTGAGTTGCAAAAATTGGTCAAAGAATCTCGTTGAACATAGTTCATCAAACTCCAGTCGCTATAGTTTTGCAGGGATTTTTACTAAACAAGATCGCGAGATGCAAGTTGCGATCATAAGTCATGATTTTGGCATTAGACATGCATGGAGGAAACTCCTTAACCCTATTGAATTCACCTATAAATCCTCTGTAAAACTCAAAACTTTTGAAATAGTATTTCTGGATGAATAGTATTCCGGATGAATAGTATTTTCATGTAAATAGTATTTTCAAGTGAATAGTAATTTTTGGGAAACGAAAATTTCCTCAAGTTTCGTGAGATAAAATTTTTTTCGGTAAATAGTGTTTTTGGACGGAGAGTGTCTGTGTGAATTGTAATTTTAAAAAACGGATCTCATAGATGAAAAGTTTTGAAATTAATATTAGAGTTATTAGAAACTGAAACGAATCAAAAATAAATTCATTCGAATAAGTTTTAAGCAATCCGAAAGAAATTAATGAAAATGTCTTTTTCGGAGAATAATAGGAATTGATGATTTTACAACCATTAGAATTTTTTTTAAAGCATGAGATTGAGAGTTAAGATATCTAATTAGAGTATTGCATGATCAATTTGATGATAGGATGACCATGAAATATTTTTTAAATTTATTAGAGTTAAATGAGAATTTAATTTTAAGTTTAAGGAATTATTAAATTGTTGCATGAAAGGATAACCATCAAACAAGCACAATCCTTGTGAAATTGAATGGACCAATGAGGGGATGATACTTTAGGGTCAATTGGATGACTAAATATGTGGTTAAGAAAATTTTTGAGTTGATTAAAAAAATGATTTTTATGTGATTGACCAATCAAATAATTTAGTTGTAATTAATGGCATTCTTGATATTTTAGTGATCATTTAAGGGCAAAATGGTCTATTAGGAGGATGGGTATATAACATGGAATGCATGAGAGTATGAAATGAGAGTTGATGCTCGGCTAAAAGAAGCAGAAATCATGAAAGAGAGGAGAGACCGTGAGAGAAAGGTCGAGAGAGAAAGAAAAGAGTTGTCGTGAGGAAGAGGAAGAAAAAAGAAGAAGAAGAAGGAGAAGAGGTCAAAGATTCAAAGGGGTTTTCACCTACTTTCTACTCTTGTTATCATCCATAAAGAATCAAGAAGAAGTGAAGAAGAATTGGTAAGTTAAATGGATTTATTTTGATGTTAGTTGATATTGATTTTCATAGGTTTTTAAAGTTTGGTGATTTAATGAGTTTTTGATGGAATTTATGGCATGAATAGAGTTAAATCATCATCAAATTAAGCTTGGAAGTGGAAGGAGAAGCGAAGCAAGTGTTGGTCAAGAATTTAGTAAGGTATGAGTTAGGGTTTGATGTATAGATTTGATGAAATTTAACAAATTTTGATTTTAAAGCTTTAATGGTGCAATTGATGATTATTTGATGCATTTGGGTGTGATTGTTGAGCTTGAAATGAAGAGAATAGATTGGTTATGTCATATACTAGTATGTGCCTAACTTGGAATAATTGATGTAATTGAGTGATTTTTGGATGTATGAATGAATTTATATGAGATTTTATGTTGATATAGATGAATTTTTGGAAAGAAAATGCAAGTGAATGAAATGATGGGCATGTATACTAGTGTATGGCAAGTTATGTTTAAGCATGTGTTGTCTTGATTTTAAATGTTTGAATGGGTTGTATGATATTTTGGAATGGATTTGAGTTGATTGGCATCAAATGAATGGAAGAAAAATTGAAATGGAAAGTTTGAGTGTTAATTTGGTTAAGGTCAAGAATGGGTATATAAATTGTCATTCAATCATTTTAATGTGTTTTGGTGATGTTTATGATGTGTTTGAGTGCTTTGGTGCAAAAGAAATTATAAGGAATGAATGTTATAATATTAGTTGGAATTATGTTAAAGTTGTGAATTTATTGAGTATATGTATTGAATTAGAATTTAAGTGGTTAGTTGGTGTTTATTATGTTGAAAATTTATTTGAGGGAATTGTTGGATACTTGAATGAGTTTCAATGAAAAGTTTTGGTTGGAATGTTGGTTTGGAAGATTAGTCAAGAATATGGTACTTTTGTGTATTGGTGTGTGGAAATTGAAATTAAGTTATTAATGTGGTATTTATGAATTCTAAATCAATGTTATGGTTGGATTAAAGTGTAGGAAGTTTCAAGGTCAAGAAGGACTTGAAGAGTGGTGAATTAGTATTGGAAATAAGTTGTGAGTGGTTATAATTTCTAAAGTATTTATGAGCTTTTTATGAGTTATAATTATTAATTCAATTGTTGTTTAGTTCCTCATTTTATGATTGTTAAAGTTATCATTTTAGTTTTAATCATCAGTTTTGTAATTGTAATTTATTTAAACTTTAGCATGTTATTTATTTTAGTATTAAAGCAAACTAGTATATTTAAGTAAAAAATGAGACATGCTAAAGTTGTTAATGAAAGTTAGGCTTTTGCCTTAGAAAAATAAAATTTTAGTTTCAAACCATGCGTTATAAGAAGAGAAAGAGTTTTTAGTATATCGAATAAGATTTTAGATATCTTTGATTTACCTAATCCCCAGTATACCCAATCGAAGTACCATTGCGTGTATGGCAAGATGATTGGGATAGTCACTAACTTAGGGGGTTGAGTCTGTCAGTTGCTCTCTATACGTATATGGTAGTGTAGATCTGTCTGATGTTGGGGGGGAATCGTGACCCCAGAGTTTTCCACATCTGCGACTACACATGGTAGCATTCCCGAGCTCTAGTGGCGATGAGAAATTCCGTCACAATAGAGCTAAGTTTCCCCGGGTTATCTTTGGCAAGATAAAAGAGAAAAACACGTCATTAAACATAAAGATTATTAAATGAGAAATTTATTACAAGTTCGAGAAACAAGAAAATGTTTATAAGCTTTATTTAGTTTCGTAGTTTTAATAAGAATTATAAGAAATTATTAGTTTTATAAATTATTTTTGGAATGATATATATATTTTAGAAAATGATATTTTAGTTAAAGGTTATCCACTCATTGAGTATTATATTCACAATTCTTTTCATGTGTTTTTGAAAAATCCTCCCCAAATGCAGGTACGAGTCGTCAATCAGAAGAGGTTTCGTCGGACGCGTAGATGGGCTGATACAATGAGATCACTGCATAAGTTTAAATTTGAAATTGTATGTCATATTACATGCAACTTTTTGGTGAATATATTGTAAATTATATTTTGGGTTGTATATAGTATTTAGTATTTATAAAATTAAACTTTTAGTGAATGAAATTATATTTTTATGTTAAATGAAAATGAAATGCATTTGTAGATTTCAAATTGAAAAATACTTGTGGTTGGATTGTGGAAAATAATTTGAGGGCTTGAGGCCAGTAGTGGAGAATTGATTGAAATAGAAGTGTTAAATTTTTAAATTTGCAGGGTGGCACATTCGAAAACAGCCATTATACTGTCCAAATTTTTATAAATCCGTTTTGTAAATGTTTGAAATAAAAAGAAAAGAAAAAAAAATTTCCATGCGTTTTCCGCATTAAACGAAAATTTAGAAACGTTTTGGAAAGTAAATGGCGTAGCTTCATGAAAACTTTTCAGTTGAATCAGATATCCGTTAGAGGGCTACTGTGAGGTGGCCGGTAGAGACCAAGTAAGGAGAGGGGCCTGTCATCCTCATTTTCTCGGTTGCAGAAGGTGAGCAGCAAACTCCAGAGCAATTCTAAGTCTTTTTTCTTTCATTTTAGTCTAGGTTTTCATAGATTCAAGCCAAGGATGCATTGTAGGTTCATGCAACAAACTTGTTAGAGCCATTTAGTAGCAACAAGAAGTGGATTGGAGTGATTTCAAAGCAAGGGAAATAGTAATTTTTGAAGAGAAAAATCGATTTTGAATTTAATGCGGAAACGTGGATTTTAAAAATTTTTCTAAATAAAAATATTCCCGATCGATGCTAGTAATAACAATTCAATAATTTAATTAATAAGATCAAATCTTATCTTGCATGAATATTGAATTGATCTCTTTTGATTCCCAAATTCTTCACCACTCGATCTTCCTTGCTATAACTCTTCACAAAAGAAATTGTGTGTGGACACAATTTCGAAGAATCAAATCACGAAATCTTTTATAAAAGATTATTATGTGGAAATCAAAAACAATTTTCTTGATTTCTATCGAGATGGGGTAATTTGGTGTTTTTAATTAATGGAAGTTTTTGGTTCAAGTAGCCAAAAATTCTCTCTCTATTTATCAACATAAAACACCTATTTATAATGGTAAGTTAGGGTTTTTCAATTTAACAAGGAATATAATTTCCTATTTAAATTAGAAAGCATAGTTCATATCCAATATGGAATCAAATTCCTCATTGATCTAGAACTCTTTACTTTTAATTTAATATAGAATCTAATTCCCATTAAAACTTCTTTAATTTAATTTAATATGGAATATAATTCAAATTAAATTAAATTACTATTTCCATTAATTAAAAGATTTTTCATTAAATTAAATTATTCTAAATCATAAATAATTTAATGACACCATTTAAAATTGAACCCATAATCTCTATAGATAATTAAATGATTAACACTTAATTAAATAATTACATATATTTAAATAATCAAATTATTTAAATAATTCATGAACATGTCCATGTGACATTAATAATTGGACAATCCAATTATATTATTTCATTTATTTCTTTATGTGGTTGTGAGCTAGCAAGGGGGCCAAATGGACCTACAATTAGAGCTCCAATAATATCATAATTATTAATTAAACTCTTTAATTAAATAATTTACTATTATTAACCTCAGAGTTACTCCACTAAAAACCCAAGGTTGCACTCTTAAGATTGTAGATGTTCTACACAATCTGAATTTTCAATGTCCATCGATTTTATCATTTCATATGGTTCGATCCTCCACAAGTAGTTCATAATTAGAGCTAGGTCATTAAAGTTCATTATACCTCTCTAATTATATCTTATTCCAATAAGTACCATTGATTCTCTAATGAACAATATATCCATAACAACTTATGAACTTATCTTTCCATTTACTCATAAACAGAAAGTCGAGCGCTCTTATTGTTCAAGACCCGAATCAACACTTTAAGAGAACTACTCATCTACTTTTCGCAAGGAGTGGATTCCACTATTGTGTAGAATGTTCCCAACCATTTATTAAATCACATCTCCAAAGTCTGAAACTTATTGACTTTATATCTATAATAGTCTAACTCATGTAAATCAAAATATATGACTCAACAAATAGGAGTCCATAAAATACTCAGGATTAAGATAAATCTATATATGATCATTTAGTTGATAAATATGAATTTCTTTATTTAACGGATATTAATAAGAAATTCATTTTATCATTGTCCAGTCCTATATAATCTCTATTATATAAGGTGCCTCCATTTTCATGTCGCCATATGAACGATCCCGAATAAGATCATCGCATCAAATACAAAATGGACCGCAGTTGTAGATTTACCACAAGCAAAGTACCTAGCTTTGTTTGCTTTCTACAGACTCTTTAGATTACTGATCTCAAACTAAATCCTCTTGTATATAACACTTATATACTTAGATTAAGACTACATAAGTAATCATGGATGTTACATGATATTTGTATGAAACAAACATTTCATATATACACATAAAAATAAATATATTTTATTTATTATTTAATTTAAACATTTACAAATTACAAGCTCTTAGGGCACATAACCCTAACAATCTCCCACTTGCTTTTTGAGCATATGAGACATGTCTTGTAATCCTAGACCCTCTAGATGACCTTCAAACACTTTAGCCGTTAAGGTCTTCGTAAACGGATCAGCATGGTTATCTTGTAAAGCTATCTTCATCACTGACACATCTCATCTATGTACTATCTCTCTGATGAGATCATATTTTCTTTCTATATGCTTTCCACGCTTGTGGCTTCTTGGTTCTTTAGAATTAGCCACTGCACCACTATTATCACAATAAAGTGTGATTGGCTTATCCATATTTGGAACGACTTCCAAATCTGTTAAGAACTTTCGGAGCCAAATTGCTTCCTTTGCTGCTTCACAAGCTGCTATATATTCAGCTTCTATGGTGGAGTCAACGATGCAAGATTGCTTAACACTTCTCCATACTATAGCTCCATCACCTAGGATAAAGACTGAGTCAGATGTGGATTTTTAAGAATCCTTGTCTGATTGAAAATTAGAATCTATATATCCTGTTGGAATCAAATTCTTACCAGAATACACAAGCATGTAATTTCTTGTTCTCTGAAAATACTTGAAAATACATTTTACTGCCACCCAATGATCCAATCCTAGGTTAGATTAATAACGACTGACTATTCCCATTGAATAACATATGTCAGGTCTCGTGCATAGCATAGCATACATGAGACTGCCTACTACAGAGGCATAGGGAATTCGTCTCATATCCTCAACCTCTTGAGGTGTCTTAGGACATTGTTGTTTAGACAAGTGAACTCCATGCCGAGAAGGTAAATAACCTTTTTTGGAATTTTGCATCGCAAGGCGTACAATAATTTTATCAATGTACGATGCTTGAGACAATGCTAACAGTTTGTTCTTGCAATCTCATATGATTTGGATCCCAAGAACATAACTAGCCTCTCTTAAATCTTTCATTTGGAATTGGTTAACAAGCCAGTTCTTTACATCAGATAATGCTCCAACATCATTCCCAATAAGTAGGATATCATCGACGTAAAGTATGAGGAAAACCACTTTCTTATCGATGATACGCTTGTATACATAAGGTTCATCGACATTTTGCTCAAAACCATAAGACTTGATCAATGTATCAAATCTAATATTCCAAGATCGAGAAGCTTGCTTAAGCCCATAAATGGACCTTTGCAACTTACAAACCTTTTGCTCTTGACCTTGAATCATGAATCCCTCTGGTTGGATTATATAAATGCTTTCATCAAGATTGCCATTCAAAAACACTGTCTTGACATCCATTTGCCATATCTCGTAGTCGAGACATACAGCTCTAGATAGAAGAATGCAAATGGACTTAAGCATGGCTACTAGCGAGAAAGTTTCTTCATAGTCAACTCCCTCTTTTTTAGTATAACCCTTTGCCACTAGCTTAACTTTGAAAGTCTCCACCTTCCCATCCACTCCTCTCTTCCTCTTATAGATCCATTTGCATCATATGGGTTTTACGCCATCTGGATGATCTACAAATTCCCAGACTGAGTTTGAGTACATGAACTCCATCTCGAGATTCATAGCTTTGAGCTATTCTTCCTTGTTAGAATCTTCCATTGTATCATGATATGTCAATGGATCATCTATACATTCATCGGAGATAGCAATCTGTGCTTCTCTGATTTCTTTGTAATGGATTGGTGGTCTAATAATCCTCCCACTTATGAAGAGATGGTAAATGATTCTTATGAAAATTTTTTCGATGCTCAGATGTGGTCTTAACTATAGCGTTCTCAACAACTGTTGTTAATTGGATACTGGTCGAAATAGGCAATAACTCCCTAAGTACAACCTTACTTTGAGATTTGTGTTCTTTTACGTAATTATCTTCAAGAAAAGTAGCATTTGTTGATACAATCACTTTGTTATTTTGAGGATTATAAAAGAATCTGCCTTTAGTTTCTCTAAAGTAGTCTATAAATAGGCAAACTTGTGAACGTGGTTCCAGCTTCCCAATCTTATTTTTCAATAAATGTGCTGGATACCCCCATATACGAAAATGTTGTAAACTAGCTTTGCGACCATTCCACAACTCTAAAGGTGTTTTAAGAACAAACTTGGAAGGAACTACATTCAAGATATATATTATAGTCTGCAATGCATATCTTCAGAAGGAACTAGGTAAAGATGAGAATTAATCATAGATCTCATCACATCCTGCAGGGTACGATTTCTCCTCTCTGTAACACCATTCTGCTATGGTGTTCCAGGAGCTGTGAGTTAGGATATAATCCCATTCTCAATTAAGTAATCCTTAAACTTTATATCAAGGTACTCTCCTCCACAATCTGATCGTAAAGCTTTCATTATTTTTCCTAATTGGTTTTCAACTTCAGCTCTAAACTCTTTGAACTTTTCAAAAGTTTCAGACTTCCGTTGCATTACGTAAACATACACATATCTTGAATAATCATCAATAAAAGTGACGAAATATTCATAACCATCTATAGCTTTAACATTCATTAGACCACAAACATTTGAATGTATAAACTCTAGCGGTTCTTTAGCTCTATAACATTTTGTCTTAAAAGGTCTCTTAGTCATTTTACCTTCTAGACAAGATTCGCAAATAGGTAAAGTGTCAATCTTCAACTCAGTTAAAGTTCCGCTCATTATTAGTCTGTCTATTCTATCAAGATTAATATGTCCAAGTCTTAGATGCCAAAGATAGGTATCATTATTGGGAGAAATCTTTTGTTGTTTTGCTTTAGGTTTTTCAACTTTAAATAATTCAGCATTGAGCAATGAATTACGTGTTAACGACCTTAACATATATATGTTGTTTTCTAATATTCCAGAATAAATATTCAAACCATTTCTAGAAATAATAACTTCTTTATTACTAAAAGAAATTGAATAATTATGTTCCAATAATCTTGAAACCAAAATCAAATTTCTTTAAAAATTCGGAATATAATAAACATTGTTCAAAACAATAAAACAACTATTCAAAAATTAAAGTCTAACTTCTCCCACTACTTTAGCTGAAACAACATCTCCAGTGCCAACTTGCATGGTAAACTCGCCTTCGTCAAGCTCCCTATAAGAATCAATCAACTGTAAAGAAGAACAAACATGATTAGTGGCTCCTGAATCAATTATCCAAGTGAATATATCATTCACCACTAAACAAGATTTAATGACAAGTAAATCATATTTACCTTTCATTTTCTTTTTATTCTTGAGCTCTTCGAGGTACTTTGGACAGTTCCTCTTCCAGTGCCCTTCCACATCATAATGAAAACATTTTCCTTTGGGTTTGGAAGCTTTAGAGCCTTTCTGCTTCTTCTTTTGGGTAGCTTGCTTCTTAGGCTTTGCCTTAGCCTTACTGGTGGTCCTTTTCCTCTTATTCTTATTAGAGGTTGAAGTTTCAGCAACATTTGCTTCACCAGACTTAGTTTTGTTTTTATTCATGGACTCATAAGTTATGAGTTCATTGAACAATTGAGTAATATTATATTGTAACTTGTTCATAACATAATTGCTCTTGAACTGCATAAAACTCTTTGGAAGAGTTTGCAATATCATGCTCACTTGGCTAAGCTCATCAATCACTCCACCATGAGTTTCACTGTGTTAAAATAGGTCATCATATTCAAGACATGCTCTCGAACTGATGTCCCTTCCTTCATCTTAGTAGTTATAGCAACACAAATAGCTTCATGTCGCTATTACTCAGAAAGTTATCCAAACATCCCTTGTAATGACTGCATCATCTCAGATGTTGTTGCCATTGACTCATGTTTCTTAGCAAGCACATCAGACATTCCTACTAGCAGGTAGCAACGGACCTTTTCATTAGCCTTAACCCAATTTTGCTGGGTTTCGCGTACATTACGCGCAGCATTTGCTAGTGCCATTGGAGGACGCTCCTCAGTCAGGACAAACTTTAGGTCCTCACAAACCAGAATGATGTTCATGTTATTTTTCCATTTAACATAGTTATACCCGTTTAATTTATCATTGGCAAGTATGGTAATTAAAGGTGACGGCATTGCTGAAATAAATAAACAAAACATTTTATTCAAAATTGCTTCATACAAATATCGTCAGTTTTTGGCATAAAATTAAATGTGATGCATGATAGACAAATAATGAATCAGAAATACCCTAAAAAGAATTACTATGCCACGATAATCTAACATGCCACAAATATACGCCACCTTAGGGTAGGTCAAATATTTGTATATTAAATTGAGAAAATCTCAGTCAAATAATATAACAGAATAACTCTTATTCTTATATAATCTGATTACCGTTTATTTTGGTCAAAGAATCAAATTACCAATTAATTAATTCTTTTATGAGTGTAACCCATCATTTCAGATCTCTCGGACTTAACTTGAGAATTATCGGCCTTAGGGTAGGTCAATCCCAAAATACATCCAGAAATCCTATCATTTAAGAAGTCAACCTTGATATTGACCTAAATGGACACCACTCTTAGGGGGATGAAAACAAAGCCGTTTCGATGCGCCATTTAAATCTCACAGTGTTGAACTAATGATGGAGATTGCAGGATATATTGTCATATATCCTTCTCCCACTCATTATTTTAGGATTAAGGTTTTGTACTTATTATTCCTAGTCATCATCTTAGATTATTAACGGCTAATAAATATCATCTAAGTTACTAGGAATTAGTATGTTACTAGAATTGACATCCTATTAACACCTAATAAATTACCAGATTTTTAACTCTTAAAAATCTAATTTATTTTTAAAGATCTAATCTAGATAATCTAAACTCTTAATTATGAAGATTAGATTTAATGTGAGATTACCCAATTTTAACTCTTAAAATCTAATCCACATTATGAATACCAATTATTTGAAATACATTTATTTAATCACATTAAAACTAATAATATATTTCTAATGTATTAATCTAGGATTTTCAACTAAAATCCTAACAAATTATGAAATTGGTTTCTATGTATTATTATCTCTATTTTAACTAATAAACTATTTAATAGGAAAAATAAATAATAATACATGTATGTATGTGTAAGCCTTCATTTGTAATATTAAATTTCCTAGTACTAGAAAATAGATTATGAGATGGAAATGCTAAATTCCATAAACACTTTCCTTATAAAGTATATTATAGTGTTAGTAGAAATTGTTTGAACCAAATAGTAAAATAAATTTAAGAGAATAGTAAAATAGTCATTGTTCTAAATTATAGTTCTATGTATGTGTAGGTGTGATTAGAATAAACTAGTGTGGGAATTGTGAAATTTATAAAAGTAGTAAGGATACCATGGAAGTTAAGCAAAATTGGAGGACTTTTTGGTTAAATTTCAGGAAGTGACATGACATATAAATAAGTATCAAACTTTGAGGGCAAATTCATAAGTGAAGCCTATATATCTATATAAGTGATTGTCTTCCAACACTTAGCCATTTTTATGAAACAAAATATAGAGAGTGAGAGACCTTATGTGGATAGCAATAAGAGGAGAGGAAGAATCAAGTCAATTCCAAACTACTTTGACACACTAAATCAAAATCCTAGGATTATTCAAGCTAGAAGAACAAGATTAAAGGAAGATTGAGGTAATTTATCATGATTTCTTCCATGGATGATAGTAGTTGGGTTGTATAATGTGATGATGGATTGATTTGTTTTCTTATTGTGTTGTTGATGGAATCTTAAGGTAAATCAAGATTATAGTCATGAATTATTAAAAAGGGAAGTTGATTTGATAAAAACGATGCATGAAATGCTAGTTAGAATGTATATGGATGAAACCCTAAGTAGTAATTAAAGTATGTTTATAAAAAATTTACTTGCAGATTAAGTGTTTGATAAATTGTCTAAGAGAATTAACAATGAAAAGCTTGAAAAAGTGAAAGAAGTAAATTGTTGGGTGTGTTAGGGTGGTTCGGCTATAATGGGAGAATATGTGATTCCTTTGAGTTTTGATACATATGAGCATGAATTAATGAATATTAGATGCTATGAAATCACTTGGAAATGATAGAATTGAAAAATAAAAAGAGATAGTTCAAGAATGTTGTTTAGGCTAGATGAAGGGCATTATTGGTTACTATACAATGCCACTTCATCTTCGCATTTTAGCATAGTGAATGATCATGATTAAGTATATATAAGTCTAAGAATGATAGTAGAAAGCAAATTGATTTTAGAAAGTGAAAAGAGCATATTTTGACACGAAAAAGTGTTGAAAAATAGGAATATTTTATAGGTTTCACCCCTCTAAAGTTGGAATTTTTCAAAACCGTTTTACGAGTGACCTAAGTGGGAGATAGGGAGATGATCTAAGTGAAAACAGAAGCGAAATAGCCTACGGAATGGGCTGTGAACAATATTCTATCAAAAGGGGTCTGGAAATTTTGACTTTTCATTCCGAACCTCAGAAAATTATACGGACTGCATGAGGATGTCCCTAGGGGTATATAAGTAAAACTTTTGCAAAGAAATCATAATTTTAAAGCTTTGGTTGAGTTAGAACCTAAGCGAGAAAGTTGTAGTCTAAAGAGTGTGTTAAAGAGTAAAGTGTGTTCAAAGCCATATGAATAGTTGTATGTAGCGCACTATAGCACACTCTAAATAAAAATGTGATGTGTAGGTGACGAGCAAGTAAAGGGAGCACAAGGAGGCCATTGAAGCTTCTAATGGGTCATGAGCCAAGGTAAGTATTATCTCACACTAGTTCAATCTTACTTTAATATGTATATATTATTGTTAAAGGATTTATAAAAAGAGTTTCCAAATACAAGCTTGGATTTTTGCAAAAGAACCTTCTATTGAATTAGAAATGAGAATCAAAAACCAAGTTGCTTCCCAAAAAGCTTGCGTGTTAAGTTTTCATTAAAAACGTTAAAAGATAAACAAGTTTGTGTTATTATACCCTTAGTAAAAAGAATTTCAAAGACCATGTGTATTCCCTCAGTTTTTATACTATCTAGCGCTACGCATGTGATGCAGAAAATTCCGCTTGTAGTTACAAAAAGTTATAGTTATTAGCACTACACTATGCGATGTAGAAAATTCTACATGTAGTAGCTCAGATTTGAGATTGTTTTACACTATGTTTGCGATGCAGTAAATTTCGCACGTAGTAGCCGAGATATCTCAATAGTGTCACGGTTGGTATTAGTTGAAAAATCGCCATGTGACGTACTACGTTGAGAATGGTTAGAGTATGTGGGGTTATACATGGTGTTTTTAGAAGGAAAAAATGTTCGTTAAAAATTATCAATATTTTAAATTAGTCTATGACTAGTAATTGTGTATTTCTCTAATTTCTATAATTGGTTGAACTAACTAGTTTTCTTTGCTGTAGTGTACAAACATTTTCAAAGAAATTGTCTCAGGGGATCACGATCAAAGAAATTCTCATTAAATTAGGTGGGCGAAACCAAAGGACGCATTATATATATATATATATATCATGTTACATTTTGTGAATGCAAAATCAATGAAATGCATGTGTTACATTGCAACTTTGGAAATATATATATTTTTTGAAACTTGTAACTTTTGTAAACGATGTTGGATGAACTTGTAAATTTCACTTATGATACATATATATATTCTATGATGATTATTATGCATGATGGTTGTAAATTTGATCGTGAAAATATATGTTTGTGAGCAAAAGAAGTTGGGTGGTGATTGAGAATATTTAGAAGTGTAAATTCTTACAAGGAAATTTTAGAAACCTTCAAAATACAGTTGTTATGCTGCTGAAATTTTTGTAAAATTTTCTTCAATTGAACGCGAAAAATTTACACCAACCTAACTATTTTCAAAGAAATATAAATTTTATTTAACCAAAGTAAAGTAAACGGGCAAAGTATCCAAGGAGTTCACTCCACGGGTCTCTTTTGACCATGAGTAGGGTTATAAGAGGTTCACTAGAGTTCCCGGCAAGATCCTCCAGATAAAAGTTTAAAGAGAACCTGGTTCGGGTCTTGTCAGTATGTCATGTTATAATGCAATGAGTAGGCACTCTCTATTCTATATGACATATTTTAATGCATGACTATGTTATCAATAAATCATTCATTCATCGCATGATAAATAATTTAACTAAACAACATGTGATTGATCGAGTTTTTTGGCTTTAAAAACCTAAAAACTAATTTTAAGATTACAAAAATTAACCAAGGCATTCCTTGGCCTTCATTGGTAGTCTTCATGGTCTTTAAGATCTTCATAGGTTTTATTGAGCTCAAACTTAAATCTAATTTAACAATCAAGAACATTCATCAAATGGATTAGGCTAGAAGCCTATTTCTTGATTTTTGAACCCAATAAAAATTATCCAAAACTAGTGGACAATTTTTAATAAATAAATATGAACGAAACGAAAATTGAATAGCATGCGAAAAATGCAAAAATGAAGAACACGGATTGCTCGTGTACGAACCGGTAAAGCAACAACCACTGGTTGCTTCAAACAACCCCATATGCTGCTACAACAAAACAACAGCATATTGCTGTTTCAAAACAGCATAAAAATACTGTTAATAGCTCAAAGCAACAGCCCCACGTGTTGCTGCAACAAAATAGCAACACATAGTTGTTTCAAAATAGCACAAAAATGCTATTTCAAAACAACATACCAGGTCTATCAATCGTAGCATACATGCGCTCCAAGCTTGTTAAAAAAAGAAAAAAAAAATAGATTTGTGCTCGCAGCAAACTGATTCAAAAACAATTCTTCATGTGCTGCTGCCTAGAGTTGTTCGCTCGCTATTATTGGACTGTTCAAAATAGCCACACCAACAGCTCTTATCATCTGTTCAAAATAGCTATACGGACAATCCTTTTAGGCTATACAAAACAACCCGAGTCACTATTGAAAATCCCATATTTCATGCTGCAATCTTCAGAAAATTGAAACCCTAAAACTATGAATTACAACAAATACTAAACACCACATATGACTTACAAATTTAATCAAATTAAAATTAGCTAAAGAACCATACAATTAACGATCAATCCATGCAAACCCAATTCATCAAATATGAAAATAAAATATGCACATCAATAATTATTGCCTACTCTATGACATACAACGAATCATAATAAAAAGGAAATTCACTAATTATTGAATCAATTATTAAACTAGTGAAATCGAGCTTTGATACCAATTGAAGGGAAAATTCGATTTTGAAGTTAATACGGAAACGTGGATTTTAAAAAAATTTTCAAACAAAAACATATCCGATCGATGTTAGTAATAACAATTCAATAATTAAATTAATAAGATTGAATCTTACCTTGCATGAATATTGAATTGATCTCTTTTGATTCGTAAATTCTTCACTACTTGATCTTCCTTACTATGACTCTTTACAAAACAAATTGTGTGTGGGTATAATCTCGAAGAATCAAATCACGAAATCTTTTATAAAAGATTATTAAGTGGAAATTAAAAACAATTTTCTTGATTTCTATCGAGATGAGGTAATTTGGTGTTTTTAATTAATGGAAGTTTTTGGTTCAAATAGCCAAAAAATTCTCTCTCTATTTACCAACATAAAACACCCTTTTATAATGGTAAGTTATGGTTTTTCAATTTAATAAGGAATACAATTTTCTATTTAAATTAGAAAACATAGTTCATATCCAATATGGAATCAAATTCCTTATTGGTCTAGAACTCTTTATTTTTAATTTAATATGGAATCTAATTCCCATTAAAACTTCTTTAATTCAATTTAATATGGAATCTAATTCCAATTAAATTAAATTACTATTTCCATTAATTAAAAGATTTTTTATTAAATTAAATTATTCTAAATCATAAATAATTTAATGACACCATTTAAAATTGAACCCATAATCTCGATAGATAATTAAATAATTAACACTTAATTAAATAATTCGTGAACATGTCCATGTGACATTAATAATTGGACAATCCAATTATATTCTTTTATTTATTTCTTTATGTGATTGTGAGCTAGCAAGGGGACCAAATGGACCTACAATTTGAGCTCCAATAATATCAAAATTATTAATTAAACTCTTTAATTAAATAATTCACTATTATTAACCTCAGAGTTACTCCACTAAAAACCCAAAGTTGCACTCTCAAGATTGTAGATGTTCTACATAACCTGAATTTTCAGTGTTAATTGATTTAATCATTTCATATGGTTCGATTCTCCATAAATAGTTCATAATTAAAGTTAGGTCATTAAAGTCCATTATACCTCTCTAATTATATCATATTCCAATAAGTACCATTGATTCTCTAATGAACAATATATCTATAATAACTTATGAACTTATCTTTCCATTTACTCATAAATAAAAAATCGAGTGTTTTTATTGTTCAAGACTCGAATCAACACTTTAAGGGAATTACTCATCTACTTCTCACAAGAAGGAGTGGATTCCACTATTGTGTAGAATGTTCCCAGTCATTTATTAAATCACATATCCAAAGTACGAAACTTATTAACCGTATATCTATAACAGTCTCACCCATGTAAATCAAAATATATGACTCAACAAATAGGAGTCCATAAAACACTCAGCATTAAGATCAATTCATCTAGTTGATAAATATGAATTTCTTTATTTAACCGATATTAATAAGAAATTCATTTTATCATGGTCTAATTCTATATAATCTATATTATATAAGGAGCCTTCATTTTTATGTCGCCACATGAACGATCTTGGATAAGATCATCGCATCAAATACAAAATGGACTACGGCTATAGATTTATCACAAATAAAGTATCAATCTTTGTTTGCTTTCTACGGACTCTTTAGATTACTGATCTCAAACTAAATCCACTTGTATATAACACTTATATACTTAGTTTGAGACTACATAAGTAATCATGAATGTTACATGATATTTGTATGAAACAAACATTTAATAAATGCACATAAAAATAAATATATTTTATTTATTATTTAATTTAAACATTTACAAATTACAAGCTCTTAGGGCACATAACCCTAACAATTTTGTGATGTTTACTTCTACTTTTGTTTTATCTATTATGTTGTTCAATTTTACTTTATATTTTGACTTGATTTTGTGTAAATCTATGGATAACTAAACTTGTTTTTAGGGGATTCAATGTAGTTTATTATAGATCTATTCTTGTGGATGATTTATAATGTTTAATTGGAATGATTTCATATGTTTGTATTCTATTTTATAATTTCTTAATGCTTACAATTGATTTTAGGCCTAGTCAATTGAATGATTTTATGATATTAATATGCATGAAAAAGATACTGATATTTAGAACTTGGTAAAATGGCATTTGAGAATTGGAATAGAAATATATCTAGTTTTTAAGTGTGATCTTGTATGGGTAATTGTTTGTAACCATTTAGCGTAAAAATATAGTTAGGGGTTTAATGTAGACATACTTATGACGAAATCGAAAGAGACCCACAGATATAATTGTTTATTTGATCAATTACAATATGAAATTCTATATTATTGATGAGAAATAACACAAGATTATTAAAGTATTAAATAATGTTGAATTTCCCTAAACCTTTAATTCAAGTTGCTGCGATTACATTAAGTTTTCTTGTTAATTGGAATTTTGTAATTTTTTTAATATTTTTAAATGATTTCAATTAATTGTTTGGATAATGTTGTTAGATAAATTTCGGTAATTAGCTATAGTTTTAACTGTCCTTATGGGATCGACCTTGATTCATCACTATATTGTATAGCGACCATGTATACTTGCACAAGTTTTTGTGTAGTAAAGTTGTTACTAAAAATGCACATCAAAATGCCTTGAAATTGTTCAATAATTACTCAATTACCATTTCATGACTCACCTAAATAAAATAATAATAAAAAATACATCAAAACAACCGAAATTACTCAAGTATTTATTACAAAAGTAAGATTTAAGAGTATGAAATCATGATATATTTTATCGTGATCATGCATCCACCTTGATTGGTTTGAGATCAACTTGTGGCCTTACTTCAAAGAGAGAAGAAATGAGGAGGATTCCTCAAGCTTGCGAATGAGATATGAAGATGATTTTGAGGTGATTGTAGTGAGGTTAGAAGACCGATGGGCTGGTTGTTCTGAGTTTGTGATGAGCGAGACTTGATGACTATTATTAGGTGGATTGAGATTAGATTTTTAGGCAAGAGGTGATGTGAAATAAATTTGTAATCCATTTAATATTAGTGGGGCTTCATTTAAAAGTGGTTATAAAAGATTCTAATTCTATGGATTTTACTTTTTTTGGTCTCTCATAAAATAGTGCTTATGCTAATTTTTCACTCTTCTCTATTTCTTTTATTTTTGTTTCGATATTCCACTGTACATAAAAACAAGATAAAGTAAAATTAATTAACTTATTCAACCACCCCTCCCCATCCCTTCCCCTCACCCCCGACTCATCCTCACTCGCCACCCCTCTTCCCCTTTTCTCTCGTTAATTATTGTGTTTGCTAGGGTCTCTCATAAGAGTTCTTTTTATTTTTATTTTTTTTATAATACTAAAGAATTGGAGACTTGTTTCACTAGCACTAAAGAACCAAAGTGAGTTTTAATAGTACTATTCCACTATTCATAAATTTTAATGACAAAATTACTCTTCTATTTTTTTTTTTTTTAAGTTTTTATTCATTCACCATTTCCCATCAATTTTCAAATCAATTTTTTTTCCCCGATCCCTAAATAGCTTAAATTGGAGAAATAAACGAAATTGGAGAAGTAAACATAGAAACCAAACCAAAAAGTAGAGCAACCATGGTGGAGAAAGATAACAAAGATAAAAGAAGAAGGGAACTAACCATGCATTTGAACAAGGAACCAATTTTTGTTTTTGTTTTTGTTTTTTGTTTTTTTTTCTCAAAAGCAAAGAATAGAGAACAATCTTATTTGGCTATTGAACAAGGAACCAGCCATGCTCTACTTTTCTACTCTAAAAATAGAGGCTCACTTTTCAGAGAACCAACCATGCTTTGTTAGCATTTGTTTGCTAACTAAATTACTAACTAGCTTAGTTAGCGAGGCGAACACATTGACTAACTTTGGTTAGCCATTATGTTCACTAACTAATTTAGTTAGTTAGTTTTTAGAACAACAAGATATGGGGTTGAGAAGCAGGAATTAGCAAAGTTAGAGAAGATTAGAATGGGCATAAGACAGGCATGCTATGTTTTTCTTCTCTAAAAGCAGAGGCTCAATTTTCACGTTAAACTAACTCTAGTTGTTTGTTTGAGAACAAGAGATTGATGAGTTCACATAATAAAAGTCATTATTTCATGTTAGATTTAAATCCTTATATGTAAGCATTTGTTTGTTTGAGAATATCGCAGTAGTCGTGAAGATTACGACTTTATGAAGCTTAGTTGCAAATTAATATATTTTTTTAAGTTTTTCTTTTTCAAATCAAGGGAATTTTCATCTGGAAATGTGCTAGTAAAACTCAACTTAATTTTTTGGCGCTAGCCAAACAATTTCTCAGCTCTTATATGCTATTTTATATGGTTTACACATTTCTTTCTTTCTTTCTTTCTTTCTTTCTTTCTTTCTTTCTTTCTTTTTTTTTTTTGAATAATAGTTTACACCTTTTATAATAGTTATTATTATTGTTATTATTATTATTATTATTATTATTATTATTATTATTATTATTCTTTGTAAAAGAAAATATTACATGTTATAGAATCCTAACACTAACATACCAAATAGTTCAATTTTTTTCTACATTTACCAAATATAATTTAAATACTGAATAATTGACTATAAGAAGATCCATAAAAATAATTAACTAGAGACAAATCAAGCAAGTAAATTTTGAGTCCTATAAACGATCATTTGCTGGTGTTTAAGAAAGCGCTAGTTGCTTGCCGTCGACCACCTAGCAACTAGTCAACTAGTTGGCGAGTACTTGGTGACTAGGTGGTTTGATCACTGGTTTACGATCAACCCATTGACCGAATGTCAATTCTATAAAAATATATATATAAAAAATTCATATGATCAAAATGCAATCATATGATCATAAAACATCTTAAAATCCATCTCATGCAATTTTGAAAGCAAGTTTAGCACCGAAAAATCAACATACTACGTTATATAATATAAAGAAAATAACATATAATTAACAAGTTAATAATTAATATCAAATAGCAAAGAGAGAGTGAGTGAGATCGAGAGAGACTTGCTTGGGAGAGAGAGAGAGAGAGAATCAAAAGTGAAGTGTTGTTGTGCCATGAACAACGATGGTGATGGCGACTTGCAATGATAGTGGCATAATGACGGAGGCAGATTGACAAAGGTGGCAACTTATGGTTGCAAAAGAGGGGTAGGTCAAGGTGGTATGCGAATTAGGTGAAAATATATATATATTTTTGTAACCTTTTCTTTTCTTTTCATTTCTTTTCCTTTTTTATTTTGAAAATATCAAAATGGTGTTGTTTTGATTTCCTCAAAACTACGCTGTTTTAGGTTTTCTTTTTTTTTTTATATATATAAATTTAAACTAGGCCAAAACAGCATCATTTTGGTGTTGTAAGTAAAAAAAGGGCTCTACGGTGCATAACATAGAGCCTTGGGGTTTCGACAAAGGTTAGCCATCAGGCGGACCAATTACCCAGAAACCTCTAGATTTGGGAGTTCTCAGCTCATTAAACTACCGCTGAAGGGCTAGTCAACGAGAACTTGGCGCTGGATGCTGAGTTTTAAACATTGATATTTGCTTATTATGTATTTTTTATAAATGTAATAGTTTACAATTAATTTTTATTAAATATAAAATATATTTTCAAATTTAATAATTAAAAAATTATTACTTATATGAATAATAATAAATTATATTTTGCTCACCACTCTTAATAATTGAACATCAGTCAGAGATTATGTTTTTCTAAGACTAATAACTTGGGAAATTATTTAGGAATGTTGTTACTATGGTAGATTGTCAAAAACCAACTAAAATTCCATTATGGAAAAAATTAATCATAAATTGTCTGGTTGGAAGGTGAAAAGCTATTTCTTACAGGGAGGATTACATTGGCCAAGTCAATTATCAATACAATTCCCGTGTATGTCATGCAACCTATTAAAATCCCTAAAAGGCTTTGTGATGATATAGACAAGAAGTTCAGAAATTTTGTGTGGGGTCAATTGTTGATAATAGAAAACCCTTTCTGATCAAGTAGAGCACTATTCTCCGAAGAGTCAAGGAGGACTTGACCTATGTAGCACAAAGGCAATGAATAAAGCTTGTCTGATGAAGCTCTCTGGATGATATGTAAAGAGAAATCGATTTTGGATTAATGCAGAAATGTGGATTTTAAAAATTTTGTCAAACAAAAACGTGCTCAATCGATGCTAGAACTCATTTAATTTAATTTATTATGGAATCTAATTTCAATTAAATTAAATTGCTATTTTCATTAATTAATTAAATGTTTTTTCATTAAATTAAATTATTCTAAATCATAAATAATTCAATGCCACCATTTAAAATTGAATCCATAACCTCTACAAATAATTAAATAATTATAAATTATATAAATAATCAAATTATTTAAATAATTTGTGAACGTGTCCATAAAATTTATATGTACACTAATAATTGGACAATCCAATTATATTCTTCCATTTGTTTTTTTTTTTATTTGGTTGTGAACTAGCAAGGAGACCAAATAGACTTGTAATTTGAGCTCCAATAATATCAGAATTATTAATTAACTCTTTAATTAAATAATTCACTCTTATTAACCTTAGAGTTACTTAACTAAAAACTCAAGGTTATACTCTTAAAATTGTAGATATTTTACACAATCTAAATTTTTAGTGTCTATTGATTTAATCATTTCATATGGTTCGATTCTCCATGAGTAATTCATAATTAAAGCTAGGTCATTAAAGTCCATTATACATCTCTAATTATATCTTATTCCACTAAGTATCATTGATTTTCTAATAAACAATATATTCATAATGATTTATAAATTTATTTTTTTGTTTAGTCATAAACCGAAAGTCGAACGTTCTTATTATTCAAGGCTCAAATCAACACTTAAGATAACTGCTTATCTATTTCTTGTAAGAATGAGTGAATTACATTGTTGTGTATAATGTTTCCAGCCACTTATTAAATCATATCTCCAAAGTACAAAGTTTATTAATCATAAATATATAACAGTCTCATCCATGTAAATCAAAATATATGACTCAATAAATAGGAGTTCATAAAACACTTAGGGTTAAGATTAATCCATATATGAACATCTAGTCAATAATTATGAATTGCTTTGTTTAACAAATATTAATAAAAAATTCATTTTTATCGTGGTCCAATTCTATATAATCTCTATTATATAAGGTGCTTCTATTTTCATGTTACTATGTGAATGATCTCGAATAGGATCATTGTCTTAAATAAGAAATTGACCAAAGCCGTAGATTTACTATAAATAAAGTACCTAATTTTGTTTGTTTTCTATGGACTCTTTAGATTACTAATCTCAAACTAAATCCTCTTGTATATAATATTTATATACTTAGTTTGGGACTATATAAGTAATTATGGATTTTACATGATATTCATATAAAGTAAACATTTCACAAATGCACATAAATTGAATAAAATGAACATATTTTATTTATTATTTACTTAAACTTTTATAAATTACAAGCTTTTAGTACACAAACCTTAACAATATGGACCAAACCAAATGAGTTGTGGGTTAAAGTTCTTAAAGGCAAGTATGGGGATAATGCTTCAGATTTGGTTGATTTTAAAAACAAAAGGGCATCATTCTAGAACTTGGAAGAGTATTTGTTCAGTGCGGCAATGGATTCAAAAAGGAACTATATGAAAAATTGGTGATGGCAGTAATACCAAATTTTGGCAAGATAGTTGGATTGAAGGCGAAGGATCGCTAATCAATCAACTATGTTCTCATTTGTTGCCTAAAGAGAAGAACAAACAATAGCTTCTTATGTGGATACTAATGGAAATTAGAAATGGGGGGAGTTTTAAGAGTTAATACTGGTTTGAGTAGGCCTCAAAATTGCAACCACTTTTCATCCTAAACCGAATGGGAGAAGGGATCATAGAAGCTAGATTTTTTAAGAAACTGGAAAATTTTGTGTCAAGAGTGCATGCCTATTGACAAGTAGGGATAGTAATGGGAGATCTATTGGTTTGTGGTAGCAGATATGGAAATTGGAGGTTCCCCAAAAAATTTGAATATTCGCTTGGTAGAGAAACTCCTTACAAATGAAATGCATGTCAAAAGAAAACGTCCTTGACTGCAACTTGCCTTCGCTATGCTCAGGTTGTTGAATTGGAAATACATGTTTCTAGAGACTATCATCTTGCCAAGAGTGTTTGGTATCAATTAGTTGATTCAGATATATGAGGTGTATTTTTTCAACTCTCGTTTCAGCAATGGTTGATCATGAACATGTCCGTGTCGTGTAACAAAGGGAGTCAAGTGGAGTGGAAGCAAGTCTTTTGGGTGGTTGTGTGGTACCTTTAGAAATGGACTGATTTTGTCTTCACTGGGAGAGAGTTTTAAGTTCCAAATATAATTGACTGGATTATGCGAATGGGCAAAATATTATAGAGTTACAAAAGATCAAGTTAGGAAGATGGACAATAAAGAGAAGAAAGAGGAATTTGTTTGTTGGAAGAACCCACATCAAGGGTGGGTGAAATTGAATACAGATGGAGTATTAAAAATGTCAAATGGACTAGCAATGTAGGTAGGTTTAATTAGAGATGATTCAGGGACATGGAAAGGGGTTTTGCTCAAAATTTAGATACCTACTCAATATTTCAAGCTAAAGCTTAGGAGTTTATATTGGTATGCAAATGGCTTGAGATATGGGTGAAAGAAAACTAATTGTGGAATGCAATTAGATACTGGTAATCGATGCACTAAAAAGGAGACCATTACTTACCTTAATGTATGATTCAATTATTGCAACTATTTGTCAATTACTTGCAAGAGATTGGAAAGTTTAATTGAATCATGTGTTTAGGGAGGCAAATAAATGTATAGATTGGCTCAAAATTATGCGTATCAATTCCCCTTAGGTGTTCAATTCTATGATAATGCTCCAACTGGTTCGCATGATCAGTTATTTATTGATATAGTGGGGGTGTCTAAGCCCTGAATGATTAATATCAGTTTGTAAGGCTATAAAGCCTCTTTTCAAATTTTTTTTTTTAAAAAAAAATTAACTTAGCATTTCTCTTAATCCTAAGGAGTCAAAGGTTAAAATCCCATATTTGTTTTAAAATATAAAGTGTAGGTAGTTTTTTTTTATAATTTAATCTCCTTTTTTCACCATAAAATAAATAAATAATAAATTATATTTTTAAATTTGTTTAACAAATAAAAATACATAAATAAATAATAAATGGGTTTAAGCTAGATAAGGACAGGCAGGGATAGCTAATCTCACTCCCACCTAGTTTCCAAAACAAGTGTTGAAAACTAACCCTAAGCCCACCGTAAACCCGTTTATTTTAGCTTAATCCCTTCCCATATGCTTGTCCCTATGAATTTGGGAATTTTATTATTATTATTTTTTTTTGACATTCTTAGCTGGCTTGTCCTAACCTCATCTTTGCCTTTAGAGGTGACATGGCAACAATATCAGACTAAAGGGGGATAAGGACTCCGTATGGAGTCTTCTTGGACATTCAGAGGGCAACATGCGTATCGCACATGCAGTCTGCCTGACCGCATTCTCGTATATATACCATGGTTTAAAAACTCGGTCGAGTTGGCCGAGTTCTCACTGAGAACTCGTCGCTCGGCCGAGTTCTGAGCCAAGAACCCTCAGATCGGGGGGTTCAACTCGGTTCCTGTAGAAACTCGGCCCAACTCGGGCCGACTCGGCCCAACTCGGGTCAACTCGGTCGACTCGGTCTCGGTCCAACTCGGTTTTTTTTTTTTTTAAATTTCTTTTGCCAAAATGGCGTCGTTTTGGCATAATACTCAGATCGACTCGGGCTGACTCGGCCCGACTCGGTCCAACTCGGTCTCGGATTTTTAAAAATTTTTTTTTTTTTAAGGTTGTAATTATGTAATTATATTAAAATGGCTTTGGAGGTTGCATAAGATAAATTTTAAGGGTTTTTGTGGTCATGTGATTATATTTTAATTATACAAAAAATTTTAAATTTTATTTTTTATAGATTTGACCGGGTTTGACCATAGGTCAACGGATTGACCGTTGACCGATGGTCAAACCGAGTACTCGCCTAGTTGCCGAGTACTCGCTGCTCGCTACCTCGCCGGTCGAGTAGCGAGTAACGAGTTTTGGAACATTGATATATACCAAGCTAATCGGAGTTTACCACATGTCCTCTCATTTATTGTGCTCCTGATGAGAGAGGGTATTTCTATTTATTAGGTTTCTTGCCCACTACGCATACAGGAATACCCCTGCTTTTGTGGAAGAACCAATCACGAGCAAAATAGAAATTTTACCCCTGCTTTTTCATGCTAGTAAGTCTTCCTTTGATTTTATTTCAAAAAAAGGTCTTCCTTTGATTTGACTCCTACTTACTCCCTATTTTTAAAGATACCCGACAAGTCAATGACACAAAATTTCCCCATTAACATTTTGTAATAATCCTGGTAATGAAATCATAACGCTTATTTGAGATCAAGGGCGGAGGGAGGGGTTGGCAATGGCCATATCCACTCCTTCCCTCAACAAATTTTTAAAACTTTTTTTACCAAAAAAAAAAAAAAATTGTGAATTAATCCTTAAATTTTATAATATATATGTTCTGACACCTTCAAAAATTCCATTTTCATGTCATGGCCCCTCCATAGAAACATTTCTGGCTCTGCCACCACTGAGATACAATGATCACATGACCATCCTATTCATTCACATTAATTTCCGTAGCAAGTAATAGAAAAGTGTTTAACGTACATGAAAGAAATTGTTAGGCACAAAGTTTTCCGTAATCATAACTCTATGTTATTTTAAATTCTTTTAAACTTTTATGATATCTTCATAATTAGAGTATTGAATACAAATTTGATGAACTGGTCGCAACTTTAAAATAAAACTGAAACGATATTAAAGTTTTTAAGCTCAGTAATGACACATCGACAAGTAGATCGTAGCTCAATCACCTGATGCGGAGTAAGCTAAATCTTGTGACAAGAAAGAAGAAAAAAAGCAGAGTAAAGCATTTGTGCCAATGAGTTAAAATTCTGGTGTCTTTGGCTGACCGGAGAAGGAAAACGCCTGTAGCATGATCTGAATGCTGAGTATATTGCAGCGAGATTGATGGATTTTAATAAGAAAAAAAAAATAGGTATAACACTGTCTATTGCAAATTATCACAAAACTTAAACAATCACGAGCAAAATAGAAGAAAAAAATATAAGAGGATAAAAATTTTCTACATTATGTTGGTTGCACACGACTGGAAAAGCTTTAGACATTAGCGTGAGAAGACTACAATTGTGTACATTACGGGGAAATTATAAAAATAATAATAATAATAAAACACGGAAGAAGCAGTCTTAATTGATAATATGACAATGTCGTGCTAGTGATATTTGAATATGCATTATATTGTTATATTCAGAATTACAATTACACAAAGATAAAATAAAGCTCAACGTATCTAAAATCCATTAATTCTTTTTAAGTCTTATGTAATATGCATGAACGAGATTCCTTATTCAAAACCAAACACACCCCATTTGAATTAAGTAGAGAACTTGCTCCATCTTATTAATAATACACAGTCTGACACAAACCATTTACAATAACGTAGTAATTTAAAGAACTTTGAGCGAAAAAACAACAAATTTTAATCATAGCCCCTTCGTATTGATACTTTTCCAATGGAAAATTATGTTTATGCCAATAATTTCTGTCGTGTATTTAAACATCGTAAGAACATGTATCCTAGTAGCAACAGAGTAGCATATATATTAGCTATTACAACACATGCAAGAGCAATAGTAGCAACAGAGTAACAAATATATTGTATAGCTATCACAACACATGTGGGAGCAATGGTAATATAAGATGATCCATGAATTTTGATGACGGTTTTAATTGTGTTGATGAACACATTTATTCAACATATGTTTCAGGAGGCGGCAGAAATGAAAGAAATTCCGGCGCCTTACGCTGCCATGCTTCGGATGGAAGGCCTGCGTTTTCTCATTGCAGTCTTGAGCACCGGCTACGAGCTGGTGTGAGAAGGATTTGGTGCAAAACATTGTGTTTATCATATCTTTAAAGAGTTGAATACGACACTTGTATTTATAGGCAAAATAAGGGATTCTTGCTGAGTAAATGAGTCTATTATATTTTCTCAACAAAAAAAAAGAGTCTATCATATGTGAATTAAGAATGAATTTTTAAAGGTTATCTCCATCTTTAAGGCTTAAGAATATGAGTTTCAAAATTGACGAAATCTTGTAGCTGGTTGATGGCGAGGTTGGTTATAGCACCAGAGTCCCGTGCTATGGGAGACATTGCTCTACACTCACAAATAACACTCTCTCCATTAATTTGTGTGGGCAGACCCTCCATCCTACTATAGGTTAGTTCCCCACCTTCGTGTGGACGAATCATTTTCGTATGGGAGTAGCACTCTAGACTGCACAATCAATGTCCAATCCCGATTGATCTCAGCAATCTCCTAAACTAGTCCTAGTCATATGAACAAATAAAAAAAAAAAAAAAAATGGGTATTGTGATTCGACTTGTGACACCATTCACAAGATGGTGGTGTCCCACGACGTAAGTAGTCTCATTTTCACATCCCATAAACTACTGTAGCCAACAATTTTATTCTAACTACTAGAAAAATTCAGAACTGAGGAAGGAGCATGTTAGATTACCTCAGCCTTTATGAACAACTTTTATTTTTAATAGGATTATAATAGTCCACTGAAATAATTAAGAAGTCAAAATAAATGATGCGATATTAGGTGTAAAACATACATTTTTGTTGGATTTTTTTTTTTTTGGTTTTGTTTTACCCATATAACGACCTTCCTTAATTAGCTTAGCTCCGTCATCATCATGAATTCAAGGGTGGCTCTATTGCCACTTGGAAAAAAAAAACCACCTATATTCTCATTACACCAATCATTTTATTTTATTTTAAAAGACAAAAATTTCTTTCAACACCCGTTATAATCTCAAAATAACCCTAAATAAATACTTTTATGATTTCCTCTCAAGAAAATTATCAAATAAATAAAAATAACTACTTGAGCAAATGAAACATTGAAAAAAAAATTAGGAGAGGATAAAGAGAAAAACTAATTAATTAGTCGATTGTTTTATTAATAATAAAGAAGAAATAGAATATATTAAATAAGAGAGAGAAAAGAAAACGTATTTATTTTGGATGTGTATATATATATGACTATAACATTTAATGGTATGTTCACTTACTGGACTAACGAATGAGAATAAGGAATGAGAATGATTGATGATATTTATTTACTCTAAACTCATTTCGAAATGGAAATAAAATGGTGGATCCCACATGAATTTTGGATTATAGAATAGGAATCTCATTCCCCTCACTCCACTTGAGAATCACATTTTCATTCCGCTTTCCAAATTAAAAAGACTTTTATACGTCACATTAAATGGGGTTGTGGAACTTTTTTGGAAGTTATTCTTTTATTCTCTCTCTCTCTCTCTCTTTTTCCTTTGTTGTCCTATAGATTACATGGTATGTATTGTTATTAAATAAAATTATCTATCTTTACAATATTGTTAGGTTATATGAGAGTTTAGAAATAATCACACAATCAATAATCATAGCAGCTACAATGATGGAGGTTAGCATAACACTTTTAAGGAAGGTTTATATATATATGAAAAACAAAAATAATCACTCTATTCTTATTCGAGAAATAATATAATATTATGAAATTTTTGTTTAAAAATAATAATAATAAAATTATAATGTGATTTCATATAGTATGGATAGTTTGAAATTCTTTAACATTAACAAAAATAAAAAGTAAACTATAGATACACAATATACTTACTATATTGTTAAGAAAGTTTATTTTTGTTATGGAATATAAAATATTGTTAATCAATGACATTTTTGTAACTTTTATTTAATTATTTTGATTCCAAAACAAAGTAAATAGCTCAATAGAAATGCTATTGATTTCGATTCTGATTCTTACAATTGAAATAAACAACTTATTCTGATTCCGATACATCGTTCCGATTCCAAGTCATTTCAATTCCGAATCATTTTGATTCCATTTCGATTTCTACAATTGAAATAAATGCACCATAAAATTAAGGATATGAGTGCACATTTTGGTCGTCCATCTTATTCAAATTCAAAGGTCAATAACTTGTGTAAGAAATTGTGTAATTCTTAGTGGCTATCGATCTTGCCTGTTAATTTATATATTATTTTTTTAATTATTGTATTAATTTGAAGTTTTGTAGGAGAGAACAAGACTTAGAGTTGATGACTTTAAATGTGAGCATCATAGCCTTCCATTAACCTCGCCTTGTCACCATTCATATTTTATTATGTGAAAAATCTTTAAAACTCTAATTTTTTTGTCTATTGAATTGTACATAATATGGGTTAGACTATATTAACTTAAAATTTTGACTTTAAAAAATGACTTCAATATTCATTCATCCATTTACACTTATAACAAGTTTACTAATCATAAATCTGAGATAGGGAAAAATAACTTAATTCCAAAATTTAAATTCTAATGTTTAATAACATTTTTTCAAAGTTAAATTACGTAGCTCCCACATTAATATCAGGAATCAAGTTCTTGATGGAAAGAGACTTGATTTCCTCCTCTTACCTTGGAAATTAAGTTTCCTTTCTTGATTGAATAATGCAATTCAAGTAATTTTACTGATTTACCCTTAATTAATATTTTTATATGTGATCTACATGACTATTTTTGTAATTAACTTTGTTTTATCTCAATTTTTTAGTTTAGTAAATTCTAAGAAAAAAATTTCAGCAATGATCCCACTTGCCTCCTTGTAGTTTGACATATTGCTAATTACCCCTATAGTTTTTAAAAATCTCATTTTACTCTCTATCGGTATGATCGTTATTGAAATAACCATAATGACTAAAATGCCTTTGTAGTTTTGCACTTTTACATTAACAGTTAAACTTTGATTTTCAAAGTCAATTTTGACGACAAAAGGTTTTTTGAACATTTTAATAAATGACAGGGTATTTGATCTATTTTATAATTGACAAGAGAATATTAGCGATTTTTAAAAATATTAGGGGATTTTAATATTATATCAAACTACAGGAAGGAAAATAAGATTATCCAGAAATTTAATTTGATTAGAATTTTAATTCCTAAAAATTAGTAAACAGTCTACTACAATGTTATAATTTAATTCTAATTCATCTTCATTCCCTTTCCATTGGAACTTATGTCCGTCTCTTTTTATTCATGATTAGTAAACTCCCCTTAATCCAAGGGTTGTTATATGTTTTGAATTCATTTATTTTTCTCACTATTAGATTGAATGAAAATATATGATGGTATTGAAATCATTTTTTTTAAGTCAAAGTTTTAAATTAATATAACCTAACTAATATAATATTTATTATTATTATTTTTAGGTGACATCTTATTAATGAATAGATTAAGCACGTACATTCTATTTCAGATTGTATTTTCAATATTGTTATTGTAGATTTTTTTTAAATAAAATATTTATGCTTTTTAAGAAGAAGAGGAAAAAAAACAACATATATGTTGTGACCGCCTGATTACTCGTCAGCTAAGAATGAGACGTAGGTTGACAAACTTCTCAATTAAGGAAGTTCAAACATCAACTTCATATCAATTAAAGAAGGGGTCTATAGAAATTACATGGAAGTTCAGGAATATACGCTTTTGACAAATTAAATTTGATTAATGAAATTTCACATCCATTGAATGACAGTGGTAGTGATCATCGTGACGAAATTATAGTTTAACAATTAAATTTTATAGATCAAATATAAGATTTCTTTGTTAATAGAAACTAGTTTATTTGTTTTTTAGATCACTATTGAAAATAACACTATTATTTACAGGAGTCATTAGAGCTAAAAATTCAGTGGGACTAAAGCAGAAACATGGAAGATTAAAAAATAAAAAACAAGTCAATGACATAAGTTCCAAACGGTAAAATTTCTTGGTAACAATTAAATAATGGTTATTTTGGAAAATAAATAAATAAATAGAGGTGGCTCTGTTGCCACGTGAAATGTCTCCCCACACCTAATTTCTCTAAACACCTATTACAAAATCCTTATATAGTTTGCAAATATATTTATTTTACAATCTATGACTTTGTTGCCATATGTTTTGGATTAATGATCATCAAGGACATTATCATCCTTTCATACGCTTCTAGGGGATATTTTGAATATTTTTATTAACATAATAGGATATTTTGGATAAAAATAAAACCATAAATGGTGAAAATAACATTTTTACAAACTCCAAAAATCCTTGACCCACCATTTTCTGCCGACATGCCTTTTAATTCCAAAAATAACCCCATTTGATTTTACATCAATTAACAATTTTTCATCCCTTTCTTTCCATGTCAGTAGTTCAAAGAAGAAAACATTCCTTTGGAACTAATATGAGAACCCAATTTGCCATCTTTTCTTTCAATTTTCACCAGATTTTCAGATCAAAGTATTCTTCTTAAATTGGATTCCATTTGATGTTGAAAAAAAAAAAAAAAAACACTTTAAATTCCATCAATTAGCTTGGCTTTCTCTACGACGTCTAAGGCAAAAATTTATTGCTTCTAGCGTGGAAGGGAAGAGTAAACTATTATTATCATTATTATTTTGGAAAGATAGTAGAGGGAAGTAATTACTGATGATTAAGAAATGTGTTTATATTAGCTGGGTATAGAAGTAATTTTATTATAAGTTATTTTAGTACATAATAAAAATGCTTCTTAAGAGTGTGGCGAGTTACCTCAATGGAGGCAGCCCAATTTAGGCATGCTTGAATGCAAAGTTTAATGCTCGCTAAAGCTACTCAATGCAGTGGCATTTCAACCAGCCACCCCCACACCCCCAACAACATTTGTAGGTTAGTCTCTCCTGTTCCTAGGAGTTAACCAGATCGCATACCAACATCTATTGCTACTAGTCTTGGTTGTACCCTGAACTGATCCTAGTCATTTAAAAAAAAAAATGCATCTTAAAAATTGGGTGTTTAAGAGACAATTTATGGGTGGCAATAGAGCCTCCCTTATTCTCAATTCAAGAATTTAAATTTATTGACATGCTTGATTGCTGGCTCTTAAGGACTCCAATGAAGGCAGTGCGCTCGACTTCAAACATATGATTGCACAATTTTACGGAAATCATGGTGATTTTGTGCGGGTTTAACTTCTAGAACGACGGCAGTTTGTTTTTTCATTTTATGATCAATTAATAGATTTGAATTTGACTCAGTAAAGAATTGTTTTTTTTTTTTTTCAAAAGAATCAATCAGATTTTTTTTTTTTTAAAGTTTATTGATTATTACTTAATAATACAAAAAAGAAACATTGGAAGAGAATTGGCTTGTGGTCTACTGATATAGACACAAGCTGTCCATAAATTTGGCCTTAGTGTTGTGGGTTCAAACTACTCCTCTTAGGAGCTAATCCTCAAACCATGCTACAACGTTTACTGATGCTGATCCTAATTGGGTAGGTCCCAATCATTAAAACAAAAAAAAAAAAAGAAACAACGGACAAAAAAATTAAAAAAAAAAATTCTTACCTTTCATTTAAATCTAAATCACTAAATTCTATCTATTCCTATTCTCTATTAATTTTGTACAGCTACGACACCTCAAATGATCAGTTCTTCTGGAGATGAGGGATGATTTTAAAACATTTTTTTTCCTTTTTTTTCCTTTTTTTGAAATTTAATACTACTTGGATCTGCTACAAGCGCCATGTAAATAATAGCATATATAAATAACCTTTCCAACTTTAAAATATCAACTCCCACTATACTAGAACTCTATTATAAATGTGAAAGGAAAGAGATAAACCATTAGAAAGAGATAAAATTCACTTTTTGGGCGGCAAGCAAAGAAAGAACAGATCTTGATTTTCATAAGTCAAAATCGAAGAAGAGAGACTTGGAAATTTACTAGAAGGTTAGGAAGTCAGACGTAGAGTTAAAGACACGCACAAATCGACACAACGGAGACGCAACCAAAATTATCTTAGGGTCCAAGATTCTTAATGTTCAAGAATTATTTTATTTTATTTTTTATTACTGGCACCAAACTAGAACATTATTACAACCAGTTAAGATAGGACTCTAAAATATGACTCAAATCTCTATTTCCAAAAGTGGGGGAGGGCGATCCACATAGTGTGAGAGAAATACCTGCATATCAAATGGGAGGTGCCCTTGAACTAAACACTTGGAAGTCTAGCCTTGGTGAGAGGGGTCTTTTACCACTAAGCCACCCTATTTTGCGCCAAGAAAACTACATTTGAGCTAAAAGATTTTGCATTTCAAAGATAAACATACAAAAGAAATTAAAGAATATCAAATAAATTATAACAATAGATTTTATGACCCAATAAATTAGTCTATTGAAATATTATACAAATATTAAATATTAAAATATATAACAAAAATAATTCTTAATTTTTGGATTTAACAAATATTTAATATTAAAATAGAAATATGTAACGGTACTAATTCTAAACCTAATCTTTAGAATAAATATATAACGGCTATAAAAATATAATAGTTACACCATCTCTACATGCGCAATTAGCATTTTCTATTCTTTTGAAAGTCTGTCATTGAACAAATCGAAGGTCATGACATTGAGACCAATCCCTATTTGTACGATCCAAATTTTTTCCTATTAAAAAACAATTTAAAAAAGCTCCATATAGAATGTGTATGATGTGACTTGAATCTGTTGAGATTTTTTTTTTTTTTTTTTTTTGGAAAATGAATCTGTTGAGAGTTGATGGACTATTTTTTAACGTGTAAAACATGCATTAGAAACACGTGCAAGTATACATGGTTCACAATTAATACAGTGATAAGTAAAATATCGTTCTATTAAGGATTATCCAAATTACATTAAACAATAAAATTGATCAAGAAAAAACCCTATCCAAATGATTGAAATAATGAATTTATAAAAATACTCTAAAATTGGGAAAAATAACAATTACAACTAAATAAACTAAACTCATCACTTATGGTGAAAAAATTCCAGAGTTATAATTTCACTCTACCAATTCACTCAATCTATAATTCAACCGTTAACAATTTATTCTCATCATGTAATTGATCGAGTAATTCTAAATCATTCACAAGCCTATTTCAATGGTTGAGCAGATTTACTTAAATCACTTAATTGACTATATTCCTATGACGATTAGTTAATTTAGACATATTAAGCATCAATCACTCATACATGACCACACAAACCACACGAATATATTCCTATTCCATGTAACTTATGTCATCCTATTTAGGTCTAAACATATGAATACCTTTTCCGAGTGCATTTATAGCCACCTAATCCCTTAAACTATTGATTAGTTAATTTAAGGCATTAAGAATAAAATAAAATAGAACACATATATAATGAGTATCAATAAGATGAGTTTCATGGTTAGGGTTATATTGTAACCCTAGATAATAATCTAGTTCATCATCAATTTACAATATAAATCAATCAACCAAAAATCAAGCAACATCAATCAAATGAATAGACTAAAAAGAAAAAAAAAAAAATCTCATTTTAGGGCGTGATTATAATCTCCTTGTTCTTAAGGCCGAATCCCTCACATGCAATTTATGTCATCCTATTTAGATCTAAACATATGAATACCTTTTCCAAATGCATTCATAGCCACCTAATCGCTTAAACTATTGATTAGTTAATTTAAGGCATTAAGAATAAAATAAAAAATAACACATATATACTGAGAATTCAATTAAAACAATATCAATAAGGTGAGTTTCATGGTTAGGGTTATATTGTAACCCTAGATAATAATCTAGTTCATCATCAATTTACAATATAAATCAATCAACCAAAAATCAAGCAACATCAATCAAATGAATGGACTAAAAAGAAAAAAAAAAAGAATCTCATTTAAGGGTATGATTATAATCTCCTTGTTCTTAAGGCCGAATCCTACATCTCCAAGTTGAACTCTTCAATTTTTGTTGTTGCTATTAGACCAAGAGTTGAGGCTGATGATTGTTGAAACTATGTGTGATGATAATGGCTTGCTTGATGTTCAATCATAGAGGCTTCTCTAATGGCTGATTTAAGTCTATTAGAATGGGGTTAGGCATTGTCTTCAAGTTTGCAAAGTGTATGTTCTAACCCTTTCTCTTAAACTCACATTCTACTCTCTTTGAAAGGGCATGTAAATGATGGTCAAAGCTATTGAAGTTGTGCCCTTAATCATATATTTATAAGGGCAAGTTCATCAACCATTGCAACGTTGGCCCCAGCAAACTTGACATAAACCCTTTGCACAATTGCTTCTCTAAGGTTGCATGGAATAACAACCGTAGACATTCATTGCTTGTACTAGACAATCTGATTGTTGAGATTGGTCATCCTATCATACATCTTCATGTTGGGAAGACCAAATTTCTTAGGCATGTTTACCAATGCTATTAAGTAGATAAAGGGTGAATTCGTAAAGCTTGTCATGTCACTCTTTCTTATAGAAGCTGACATGTTAGAGATTCTATTTATCTTTGTTTCGATCTCTACAAACCTTTATATTAGTTCATTCAATAGCAAGGTAGTTGATCTCTAATTCATAACTTTTTCTTCATCATCTGGTGTTATTGTAGTTGTTGCTCTTGGTTATACAACTTAAATTGGTTTGACTTGCTCATTTACTTCAAGGATTACATTTGGTTGTCGAGTGCCCAATAACCTTCATCTATTGTATTCTTAAGGTTCGCGATCGACCGTCGCATTCCTTACTTGATCTTCATCGAATCCAGTGATGTTGAAAGTTATTAGCTAAGTAAGAGGTTGATGAAGTTGGATAGTCTGATGCCTAGTATTTGATCCACTAGTCACTAGTGGCGTTCTTTCCATTTCTGCTATTGGCACTGCTCCATTTCATTGATTAGACCTTAGGAAAGGAGCCATCATAACGATCATTTGTTCTACTCAATTTTGTAACTCGATATTCTCAAACCAAATTGTCTAGTTTTTTTTTTTGCTTCAAGTTGCTAGAGCTTCTTCTCATAGTTATTTATTCGTGTCATTAAGGCAGCAACTTAAGTTTCGAGCGTTGTTTAATACTGTTGTTCTGCCATTTTTTTTTACTTAAACATTCAATTGAATTTTTCTAATTAGATTGCTAGCTTTTTTACAAATGACACCAAATTGTAGTGGGCTGGTTTCTATAGTTGCTGACATGGAGACTTGACTTTATCGATTGTAGCCTTCTTAGAGAGAATTGAAGAGGATTCATCAGGCTTGTGTGACTAAACAAGAAGGTGAGTTCAAAGTGATCATAGTAGATTTAGAACAATGATAGAGTTATCATTTCAGGTTTACAAAGAGCAAGACTTGGTGACAACTATTAGTTAGATAAGGGTTACATTTCCAAGCTATGTAGGGGATATGAAAGAAACTATTAATATGCCTTTTAATAATGGGTTTCATTTGAAAGTAACTAAAGAGGTTCTCTAATCTTGTGGTATTTTTTCCATTAGATTTTCACATAAAAATTATTGTGTCTCTCTCTTTTCCTTTCTTGCTCCTTATTATTTATTATAGTTTCGTGTTGGGTTATTGAGTTATGAGTCGAGTCTACCCAAGAAAACCTAAACCCATGACCCGATCCAAATCCATTTGAATCAGATTAGATCGAATAACCATTGGTGATTACTGACAGTTATCAGAAAATAACCGTCACCCCTATAAATACGTGTTGTATTTCATTTAAAAGACTGATGAAAAACTTAACAATCTATAAACACAGAACAAAAAGAGCAAACACAGTACAGAAAAGAAAATAGAGAACATATATGGTAAGGTTCTTACACCATGATTTGAGAGTTTGGTCTCGTAATTGATGGTCGAACTCCAACCAATTGAATAACTCAGATCCAGAAGAATTTTCGCTGTGCATAAACGAGGTATATTTTCGATTCTGTTTTTCTATTTTATATTGAATTTGTATACAAATATGAATTCTTTCATTGGTATTACAACATGATTGAATTGTTTGTTGGTTTAGAATCATGCTTGAGTAATTAAATTACCATAAAAACTTATTTTTTTTTAAAACCTAAGAAATAGAAGAAAAACCCGAATATGTTCTTAGGTATTAATGCAAACTTATGTGTTTCTTCTTCATATGATTATTATACCATTAGATAGGGCTTGAAAAAATCTTTCCAATGGTATATTACAAGTCCAACTTGGATTTGAATCAAAGGAGAAAATAAATTCAAATAAAAATATAGAGAATCAAAATCTAGAAAATGGTTTGATAACCCAAGGTGTTGAAGAACAAAAAGAACACACCAGGATACTCTTATCCAAGGGAAGTGTGATTCAACCAAACCCAAAATTGAAACTAAGGGCATAAATCAAAAGAGGATGAAATTTTAAACAATCTAGTGCCGAGCTTGTCGCCAAAAGATGTAAAAAACACGGTGCATGTCATACACGCGCCGCCTTGGCGCATGACTCATAAGATTGCAAGTGACCACAAGTGCACCACGAGAGCAACACGTGGTGCCACATGTGTGACACGTAGGATGACACACAAACAACATGTGACACATCGTGGGTGGTTGAGTGTGACACATGGCTAGCTAATGTCGTGGCACGTTCTATCCTCTGAACCGTACACGTGGTTACTTGATGGGAGACGTGTTGCGTAATTCAATTATGCCATGTGTCTGTGTGTGCATGCGATGTGTGTGTCATGTTGGCACATGTCTCGCTTCGAGCATGAATGGTGTCGCGATGACGTTAGCGCCTGCATAGGAGGCACATGCAGTGGCTTTGCGGTGTGTGGTAACAGTGATAGACGAATGGGTAGCTTAACTAGCATGTGAATGCCATGGCAGCAATTACTGGTGACTTTTTCGACTTTTTTTTTTTAAATTTTTTCTCCTCTTTTCATTCCAATTGCTTGTTCGCTCTAATTGTGAGCCGAATTGTATTATTTTATTTATTTCGCTCTAAAAGGAGCTGAATTAAAATGTTTTAGTTTTTATATTAAATTTTATTTAATCTAAAATTTATCATATATATGTATACTTATATTTTAGGTTATAACATGCATTTCTATGGGATTGGGTCGACTAATTTTAATAATGAGCTATCTGATGATATGATTATGATTGTTATTCTATCAGATGACAAGAAGATTATTGAAATCTTAAATTATCAATCAGGACTTTAGGATCAAATAAATCTCATATGAGTAGTAGGATCTTGAGATCATAAAAATCTCGGATGATAAAATATTAGAGGTCATAGAGATTCTGATGATGAGACGTTTGAAGTCATAAAGATCTCAAGAGATGTTATTCAAAATTGTAGGTGTCCTAAAATCGTGTGGAGAATGATATTAGGACTGTTTTGCACAAAACATTTACATATATGGTTTAGTGAATATTTGGATATTGGATGATGATGAATAGCTTGACTATTTTTTCGATTCTTGTCCAAAGATCCTTTTATCATATTTATGAGTGTACAGTTACTACAACATTTTAGTGAAATGATAATGGATGTGCTAGTATAGACGTGGAAATATATAGATTATAAGTCTCTAAGTAGAATAAATGTCATTTAGAGAAATGACATATGTTTCGAAAACATAGTTGTTAAACTGAATACGGGTGACAAATTGAATAGTGATATCTATCATATTTAGCACTGTAAGTTTCAGTATATGTTAGAGGAGCAAGAGGCTCTCGAAATCCTAACCAACACACCATGATTAAACCCGAGCATAGTACTTCTGCTCAACACAGAAAAGATATTGAGGTTTATCAAATCTGTAAAATAAAGAACAGTATTGCTCATATAACAATGCTATTTAGCATGGCCAATCACCATATGTGCATGTAGAAAGAATATAAGATGGCATACATTTGGTTAGCTTTGATAAATAAATGTGGTGGGACATCAACCATTAAATTAAGGAGACTCACAATCAAGTTTAATACTTATTAAAAGCGCTAGGATCACATCATGAGGTGACATCTAAGGGAATTGTCACATATAATACGTGAGTTAAAATAATTTGCCCAAGCCTTAGCTGATGAACAGCACGTACGGGCGATGATCCGATCCCTTCCAAACAGTTGGTAAAATATGAAAATCAACAAGATCCATAATGATAACATTAAAACATTTGATGATATCTCACATCATGTTGAACTTGGAGATGTGTGCCTAGAGGCAGCCAATACTTTAAGTCGACTTTATTTGGCTGAGTCCAATATTCATAAGGGTTTAGGCTTTAACTGCAAGAGGGGGGAAAGAATAAAAGTTGGAAGAAAGGGAAAGGATATCCCAAATTCGACAAGAATGAGATTAGAAAACCCAAGATGGCTAAACATGGTGGCTTAAGGAAGGACAAGAGTAAGTTGAAGAGTTTTAACTATGGTAAGATGAGTCACTTCGTTGGTGAATGCACTGAGCAGAAAAAAGAGACTCAAGAGCCATATACTACATGGTTAGAGACAAAGAAGCATTTGTAGAGTACCATCGAATCAGTTGAGGAACAAAATAGATCTACAATGGGAACAATTTGAGAGGAATTGACACTTGCAAAGTGATTCTATGAGGTAGCCAAGTGTTGTATCTCTTTGATATCCTTTATGCTCCGAAGATTCGAATGAATGTCGTCTCTATAATTGTCCTTCTAGGTTTAGGATATTATTTAACTTTTTATAGGAACTACTTGAACATTTGTCTAAATTCAATGTGCTTTAGTACTGAAAATCTGATGTATGGTTTTATCATATTAAATATTGAATTTGATGGTGCTATTAATGTGATAGTTTTTTTTCATTAATTACTTCCATTGATGTTACCAGTATTGATG
The DNA here is from genome assembly GCA_019925255.1 of Litchi chinensis. Lineage (NCBI taxonomy): Eukaryota > Viridiplantae > Streptophyta > Magnoliopsida > Sapindales > Sapindaceae > Litchi > Litchi chinensis. The sequence goes on from CM034471.1 coordinate 16,053,866, forward strand.
TTGATATTTGGCATGCTAGACTAGGGTATATCAGATAGAATCAAATAAATAGATTAGCCAAAAAGGGATTTTTGGTTCTCTTAATAATAAGATAGATTTGTTTGTATGTGAAAATTATTTAGCAAAAAAAATAACTAAGAAACCATTTGGAAAAGGAATTGGGGCTGAGAATCCATTGCAATTAATTCATTTTGATATTTATGGACCAATGATTGTGAGAGAGTTAGAAATGGTGCCTCATATCGTATAACATTCATAGATCATTACACTCATTTTGGTCATGTCTATCTAATCTCCTATAAATCTTATGCATTAAATTGTTTTAGATTGTATTTAAATTTGGTGAAGAATCAGTTAGATAAAGCTATCAAAGTTTTGCAAACTAACTAAGGACGAGAATATATCTAAACATTAAATGCGTTAAGGTGGTTATAGAGGTCGATGTCCTCATTGTACTGCTGGATGCTTGAAACCTTGAATCTGTGAGGGAGAGGCTGCGTCTCAATCTCCGTGGTAAATGGAGTCCTTTCTCCATATTGCCCACGCTGGTCTGGGGCGCCAGGTCGTAGTTCAAGCTGCTGGACCCTCTGAAGAAGTTCATCTACTTGTGAATCTTAGGACTTGCGTCCCCTTCTGTGATCACGACCTGGGAGCAGCGTTCTAGTTCATATCTCTGGCTCTCTCTGAATGAGATGCCAGCTCGATGCGACCTTGCATGTCGCTAATTATCTACCTCATCCTCCTCACGTCGAGATGCAACTCGAACTCTATCATAGTTAGCTTCTACAGGACGCTTCCATCCTGACTTGCCCTTATCACCAAATTTGCAGGACACGCAACCTCTCTTTCCTCACGAACTTGGCGACCTTCAGCTTTAGAGCGTGAATTGGAAGAGCGAGTTGAGCCGGTAGGTTGCGACACCTTCCTTATTGGCCTTTTTTGCACTTACACTCCTTCATGTTGCTGCTATGCTTGCCTGGGAGCAGTAGCCTCGATTTTGGGCGCGTTCTGCGCTTAGGCCTTTACCAACACATTAATTACATCTGCAAGCTGTCGAACCGTAAGCTCCAACGCTTCCTGCCTCCAATGCCACACTTGCAACTCCTCGACTGGGGCGACTGGTACTGGTTGGCAAGGGGGCAAATGAGGCATGCCTACTGCAGCACCAACTGCCTGGCCATGAGACGTGCCTGCTACGGGCATAGGTGCGTCTTCCATCAGTTGTGTATTATGTTGGTATTGACTTGTCTGACTCTCTACTTAGTCAGCCTGTGAGTTCACATATCTAGTTGTTTTTGTTCTCGCCATGCCTTCTGAAGACTGATGAATTGTAGCAAAACATATTATAGTCTGGGCCCTTCCTCTAGCGCCAAAATGTCGACGTTGATTTCTGGTCGACGACAATTTAGAACTCAATACCTGCAATCAATGTAAAACAAAACAAAGAACACAAGAAAAGTAAAAACTGGCAAAGAAGAAAAATTACGCACAAGGAAGGTTTTTAACGTGGTTCAGCAAGTGTGTCTATGTCCATGATTGTTCCTCTCAATAATTCTATAGAGAAACAGTATTATATTACTTGAGTACGTCTGTATCTATATATGTCTTTCCGTTACAATAAATTTCAGTCTCTATTTATACGGAGATGCGGTTATAATTTGAGTTAAAATAAAATAGGAAAAGAATCTTGCATTAACTACACTTCCTAATCGGTTAGCACCGAATTAGGAAACTGTTCCTCAAAATCAGGGATCACGTTTATTAAGTTTGAATTTGAACTTATTTCCAATTCTGGTAGAAGAATCACGATCAAATTGAGCTACTGCCTTTTCTGGAAGATTTTCTCATTGAATTGGCCATTAGGCGAGCTGTAAACTGTATTAGACGATCTCAAGCTAGACCTCGTTCTAAGTAACGAGTTGTGCATGGTGCGAGCTGTATAATACTAGTAACGATCTGTAATACTACCGTTGTGGTGCGAGTTGTAGAGCTTATATGGACTGGATGTTGATGGATCGGATCTTGTCTACTGGGCCACTTCATTGAGTTGACTTATTGGGCTTCTACTAGGCTTTTACCAATCCATTTGTTAAATCCAAAAAATACCCATAACACTTCTAAATTAATGGAATGATGACATCTACGTCATCTGAGTGAGAGCCGTTACTTTGAGTAGAAGTAGTAATATATGGTAAATACATTAAATCAAACCGTATATGTGAAACCATCTACATAAAAATACTGTCCTAATGGATAAAAAGTAATATCGGATTACCAAGGTAGCAATCTTAATCTGGGGAAGGTGGTGAAATCATATTGAGTAATCAATTTATTTAATTTATCAATGAGTGAGATCAATAAATGGTCAATAGCTCGATCGAATGGTAGGCTTAATATTTTTACATGGAGAAGTGCACACTTAAAGGAATTCGATAAACCTATCTAGTAGGACATCCCCTTAGGTAATTACATGGATCAATGACTTTGAAATCCATGATTGTGATATTCTATTGGTCGTAATAAAATAATTTATAACATCTAGAATTATCATAAATATTCACATTGTCGTAATGGTATAATTTGAGGAAAATAACAAAAATGTGATCAAATGTGGTTGCTAATATTTAGCTATGGTCAACATCTGCTAACTTTAAATTGTTAAGACCACCCAATCAAATTCATCTATTATATTATTTGGCCTTAAAAAATTTATCTATCCTATCTATTTTAAATATAATAGATAAATTCGATTAGATGATCCTAATAATGTAGAGTTATGAGACTATCATTAGTGTCTCATAACTTTAAAAAGTTAAGACAAATTAATCAAATTCATCCATTGTATTTTCTCTCCTAAACAAATTCTCTCTTCTATTTAATTCATATATAATAGATGAATTTAATTTATTCGTCCTAATTTTTTGAAGTTATAAGACATTTATGGTAAAATCACTACATATATATGTATATATGTATTAATGATTGAAGTAATTAATAAATTATCAAAACATCTTTAATTATTTATATGACATATAGCTTATATATAGGTACATTTCGTATGCATTCGGGTTATACATACACTTGACAAAAATATATATATGATTACACTCTAAAATATATTATTATAATTTATTATATGTTATTAGAACTAAATATATATATTATTATAATTAGTAAATATGATCACATTTACTTAATATAATTACTTATGTTTAGTTTTAATCATATATAATAAATTACAATCACATATTTTACAATGTAATCATGCATTTTTTTGTTAAGCATATACATAACCTAGATGTAAATGAGACCATATGTGTGTGTGTGTGTGAAGTTCGGTCACAATTCGTATATGAAGTTCAATCACAATTTTATAATAGTATAAGTTATGATTAAGAACATATGAATTATAATAAATCCAGCAAAAGGGATTACTGATACGTAACTTATACTTAAGGAAGCTGGTAATAAAATTGTCCTAAGGTCTACTACCAAATTTGACATAATAAATAATTATTAATTTTATTTCATTTGGTGATTTATATCTTAATTGAAGGACATACTTGCAAATATCGAATCAAGAACCCATAATTGACACTACATGAATAAGCTTATGAATTTGAGAGATTAGACTTTAACCTTAGGCAGACATAATACTCTCATGGTTTGACACAAAGAGAACTAGAAAAAGAACGGCAACCTTTAGCAAGACCACATTCTTTGTTTTCTCCTCCTGCTGGTTCTTCATATTCTCTTTCCAATAAGGAATAGAAAAGAAAGAGTCCTAAGATACTAAGAATTAATGTCCAACATAACTGCATTTTTAAAATAAAGATCTTCACTAAGGAAAGAGACCGTTCTTCTTTTATTTATTAAAATCAATAATTAATAGGAAGGCTTTAAGTGATTGAAGTGTAAACAGAAATATCTGTTATGACCAAGGGAGGGTAAAATTAAAGGGTCGTATTTTTTTTTTTGTTTGAAAATTGAAAACTAAATAATGACTAAAATCTGAAATCTGTATAATATGTGTTTTTTTTCTTTTCTTTACTTATGAATATATAGTAATCTTATTTTTTTTAATTAAAATTATTTGAAAATTAGTAGTTTGATATTTATATCATTTTATTATTAGTTATTATGTAACTTTATTTAATATAATATAAATAATTATAATAAATTATTTAACAACTACTAAGGCACTTTTATATATATATATATGTATATATATTAATAATATTTTTATTCATAATTAAAATATGATTAATTATTGTAATAAAGTAATTTTTTTTTAAATTATACATGCATAAAGAAATTATTATAGTAAAGTAAATGAAATTTATATATTTAAATAAAAATAAACAATATAGTTTTAAGTTGAATTACTATTACAACAAAAATAGAAATTATAAAATAATATATGTTTTTTACTAAAATTAAACAAGAATAATATATTATTCTTGTTTAAATTTAGTAGAAAATATATTATTTTGGAAAGCACAGATGTGGAATAATATATTTAAAAATCATTAAGTGATTTGACATTTAGTTAAAAGTTAAAAATTGTAATTTTTTTATATGCTTTTTGGACGATTTTAAGTGGTTTGACCACTTAAAAAATAAAAAACAAAAATTACTTAATAGGTGTAATTCAGACTCATTAAATGAAATGTAATAAAAATAAGAGACCCCTAAGATAAAGAAGATCTTGTAAAATTTTGAGTCATATATGAATCAACTCTAGGCATAATCTCATCCTTTATATATGAATCGACTCTAGGTATAATCTCACGATTGCTAAGTCAACCCATAAGGATATAAAAGGTCGAGATAGGTCAACCCTGGGGAGGTGGTATATAAAAAGAGGCCTTAATGAACTGTAACGATAACCTAACACCCAAACAATTTTTATTATATTTTGCAACCTCTGATATTAATTTGCTTATGTTCATATCTCAGTTCTAATGGACATTTACTAACTTGAACATCAGAACGGAAATGACAGGGAGGTTTTGACTTTCCCTCTTGACTGGATTTTTCTTAAGCGAGCTTGTCAAGATCACCACCCAGAAAAGAGCAGTGATTCACCTACTTTCACCTACATGAAAATAGATATCATAAAATTTTCCATGACACTATCACTCCCGTGAATCAAGTTAACCTTTTGATTGTTTGATTAGTTTCATTATCAACAAAAGTGGACGAAAAGGTGCACAAATACATATACTAAGAGTGGATGTACATATTAAAGAAGATTATTACAAGCAAAAGTTGGATGGAATATTAATTTTGGCATAATGGGAACAAAATTATGTACTAGTATTTCCTTTAAAAAAAAAAAGTGTACTAGTATTTCTAAGAATGTCACTTTTGGTAAACCTTTATTGGTTAATGATTTCAAAACTAATAATAATAATCTTTTATATTTAAGCACAAATTAGTAAAATAGTTTATGGAGAAAGTGTTTCATTAGTGTTTTCTAATTGTATTTACAATCAATTGAGGCAGTATTCTTTTTTTCTTAAATCTTATTAAGTCTTTATTCAAGTAAGATTTTAATAAATTTTGACATTTAATATTTTGTAAATTTTTTGTTTTTTATTTGATATGACTTAATAATTTAGAATGCATTACTTTTTATTTGAAACAATTTTCCAACGTCATTAATACTAAATTAAAAAATAATTCCATAGAAAAGTATAAATATTTGAATTAATTAAGTAATAATAATAAATTTAATAATAATTTTTGTAACAAAACAGTAACAATAATTTAAATAAAATATAAATATAAACATAAAAATTCGACCTCCTCCATTCTTCGACAACAAGTGGCTGACGACCTCTTACCACGTTATTAAGACTATCATAGGCTTCCATATACAGAGGAGGTTGTGGCCTCCCCTCCTAATCGAATGAAAGAGATGTGGCTTCTCCCATCAAATGATAGGAGGTAATCGGCCTCCTTCGATCATCAATTGGTCATCAACGATGGCCACCACATTCTTAGGTTAGGATTAAGTTACATTGGCATTTGATTAAGATTGAAATTTTTTTTCATTAGGGATATTTTGATGCTAATATAATAAAAAGTAAATACACAAAACCCGCTAGGGTAACATTTAATTCAAGCAAAGTAACTTTTAGGTTTTTGTAACACTATGCCTCTATGATAACAGTCAACATATGTTAAAATTGATAGTTAATCGAGATTTTTTATACAATGACGAAAACATCCTTATTTTTTAAATTTTAATTAGTTTGATTTTAATCATAATAAATTATTAAAATAAAAATAAAAATGATAAATAATTAAAAATTAAAAGAAGAAAATATATTTTGAAAAAAGGAAAATATGAAAAATAATAATAATCTCTGTTGTCCATCTCTATGATGGATGACAAAGATTAATTTCAAATAATTTTTTAAAAAAATATTAAAATGGAAAAATAAAATTAATCATCATCAACCTCATCTATCTTCTTCTTCCATATTGTCCATCACCCAGTTCACCAACCACCTTTAATTATCATCCATACAGTATTGTCAACATCATCAACACACATTATTCAGATGAACTCAAAATCATCAACTCATCATCAACAAGAATCATCAACAAAATCAACCACCCAAACATGAAACCACAAAAATCATAAAAATCATATATATAATCATTATCATCAACAATAATCACAGTATAAACATAAATTAGAATCACCACTCATAAACAAACGCTTTTTTTTTTTTTTAATATGCATTTGGGTAGTGTTTGTATATGTACTTGTGCTGGATTTGGTGTTTTTAGAAATGCATTGGTTAAAATAGTTGGTCGAAAAGTTGGTGGAATTTTGCCCATTTTTGTTCTTATTGTCTAGTTTTCTATTGTGTTTTATGGTTAGTTCTACTTCAAATTTCTTCTTCTTCTTCTCCTTCTCCTTCTTCTTCTTATCTTCCACAATTGGTTTGTTAAGAGGTTTTGAGTTAAGGTTTAATAGGGTTTGATTGATTGCAAGAATGTGAAAATAGGTCTAACTAGGTCTCCATTGCTAAGGAGAATAGATTTTGGTCTACTTGACAATGGAAACTAGAATTTGTCTCTATCAAATGGAGACCAATTTTGGCCTCTATAGCCAAGGAGAACAAAACCTAGTCTCCTTGGTGATGGAAACTAGGTTTCCATTGCTTACGAGTTTGAGTCGACGATGGAGGTTGAGTCGAGAAAGGGAGATGGGGTTAGGGAGAATGGTGGTGGCAGTTTTACTATTGATGGAGACTTGGCATGACCTAGGCTTTGATAGGGAAAGTTGAACTAAGTGAATTGGGTTTTGATTTGAAGATGTTGAAGATGAACTGGGTGAATCTTCATCGTCCATCTTAAGATGAATGATGGAGATCTTAAGATGAATGATGTAGATCCAACCCGGGTTGCATCTTCAATTTTTTTTTTTTCATTTTTTGTTTCAATTAATTTGATCTTTTAATTTTTTTGATCTCCATCTGTCCATCTCTAAGATGGACAGTGGAGATCCATTTGATTTTATTTATTTTAAAAGTTTTTAAAATGATTTTATATTAATTTTTTCAAAATAATATTCTCCAACATTCATCAAGAATGCTAGGCAGTGGAGATTCATCAATTTTTTTTTTCAAGTTTATATTTTTTCTTTTCTAAAATTAATTTTCATTTTTTCATTTTTAATTTTTTTTAATTTTCCTTATAATTAGACCAAACTGCCCTTCATCCTACTAACATTGACTAACGTTGACCGTTAACTTGGAGATTTCATGTTACAAAATCCTAAACAGTAATCTCCTTGCATTAAATCTTACCCGAGGGGGTACTTCATATAATAATAAAAGCTGATTCAAGAATTTAATGTCAATTTTATGTATCAATGACTTTTTCATTAACATAAAAGTGAAACTTTTTTTTGACTTTTTTAAATTAGAAATTTATTTTTTTAACTTAAAATAAGATTTAAAGCCTAGGATTTAAAACAAATTAAAAGTAAATTTTTGAGTTATTAATTAAAAATAGTTTTTCATGACTATCATTTAGACCGCTAACAAGTGAAAACCCAATTCAAATTCGCTTTTGAATCACGAACCAAACAGCCCTGATGATTTGATGGTTTGCTTTCTTGCCGCCTTGCGTTGTTCTGGGTATAAAATAATAAATGATAATAAGTAGGGACAGAGTGAGATTTTCTTTCTCAAATTGATAGCATCTAGAAAACATACTTTACAAACAAAGATTAATGAAGAACTCAACTGCCAACAGATAGAGCTCTACCACCACTCCACTCCAGTGGCAGTTTCTCGTTACATAACCTCAATAAGAACCCAAAACTTTTATCAGACAGGAATTGAAGTGCTTTTACCTATTCATAAACAGTGGTAAATCTGAGTTGTGTAAACAAGAATCAATTATAAAAACTAGGTCAGAATCATGGATTACGTATTGACGAATACCCTTTTCTCGGCTGTTTATATTTGTGCGGCAAGGAGTTCATTCCATGTGTCTGGAATGCCAGGAAGGCACCAATGCAAGCAGTCGCTTACTCCTTGTGTAGCCTTCTTCACACTGTAACGGGATATGTGTCCCTCATCTCTCAGTTCAGAAAGAGCAGTTATGTCCAGAAGCTTTACTTTAGTTCCCCTAACAGCACCCTCAACAACTTCGTCCCTTGATTTATCTTGTACCACTTCGGTTCCTTTAGTCAATGGAGTGGCATTATCACAGCTACCGCCGGTGTTCCAGTCCCCATTGAGGAAATGCCTTGGGGAGATGGTTCTAAAGAAAACTTTAAGTCGAGGATGGGAGGAAAGTTGTGAATCAAGCCACCTGACTACACTGTACACCGTAAAATTCTTGGCATTCACCAAATCTTCAAGTCTTTTATCTTCATTAGGCTTTCCATTCACGTACATTACCCAACGGTTGGCTGTAACCTTCCCTCTGTTCCAATGATGTCCTGTATTCAAGACTAACACATCAAACCTATGCAGGTATTTCTTCATGAAAGCTGGTGGATGGTCCAAATGCATGGCAACATCAGTGGTGGGATCAGTAGTATTAAGAGGCACCAAATCTGAGAGAGTTGACGACCAATAATACAAAATGGTGGTGTTGGTATTTGGGAAACGATAAACCCAGCCATCAGGACGAATAGATCCATGATGTTTGACAAGATCATATCCCTTTCCAACATCTTCAACTTCTGGGCTTCCTTCCCCACCTGTGGCCATACACATCAAAGACTGAAATTGTTGTCGCCCTAATGAATCTCCTATAAAGGCAATTGTTTTGTCCTGCATTCTGCATTGTACAAACTATATTCAAAAAACGAACAAGAATAAAATCTAATAATTTTTTCTGTTAACAATATCATCGAATCCAAATTCAGAAGAAAGCCACGGCTTGAATGATTTGCATTAATAGTAAGTAATGATGACAGACAAAAGTGGAAGAATTAAAACCACTAAAAACAGAAGCCAACCTTCTCAAGAATGCAGATCGCTCAAACTCTGGCATTTCACAATCTTTTGGCTGCCACCGATATCCCTCATAAGAAAAATCTGTTCGTTGAGTCAATCTGCAAGCCCACATTCCTGATAACCACTGTTTACATCCAGACCCAGAATAGAAAGGACGCCGGTTGTCTGCAACCCAACTACCCTTGGCATAATTACACACTGCAATGTGAAAAGTTGGGCATCATTAATCATTGGAAAATTACTATTTAAAACATTTAAATGTATGCATACTTGAATCTGGTCTGTGGAAGCTGCAAATATTAGCATTTTCCTTTTTTTTTTGGGAGGGGGGGGTTGTGGTTGGGTCTGATCTCAATAAATTAAAAAAGAGAAGACAAGAATTAGTAAAAGGAGAAGCACAGGAAGACCAAAATAAGAACTTCCCAGAATAAAAATTGCCAAGTTTTATTCTTCATGAGAATTGCCCCACAACCACAAAAAGATTCAACTTACAAGTCACAGAATATCCACCCAGTTTAACTCAATAAAACTATGATTCAAAAAGAATGGAGAAAATAAAAAGATTCCAGATATCTATAGTGAAAAACCTTTAAAAAACCCATTACCATGTTAGTTACAATCATTCACTTCAACAAAGGAAACAGGAAGAGAATAAAAGAAAAGGAAGATACGGTGTCAAAAGGTATGATCTCAGGTTGAAGTGTATATGCATATGTACACACTTCAACAATGAAAATACTCTCCACCCTATTCTTGTTTTCTACCTTTATAATTAATTTTGTAACTTAACAACTAGACTGATCAAGAACAGAGACACAAGACAAATTATCTCCTTGAAAGTTGTCATCATAAAATCAATCAGTAGGGAACATGGGCAAGCAAGCCATAGCAAATATGCAATTTCATGTTACCAAAAGGTCATGATGACACAAATAAATAATACTTGAAAAAATAATACAATACTATGAATGTCAGGCTTAAGGAAATGAGCTGCATAAGGAACCAATTTTCAGTTATCCTTTCTTTATGGCTAAGAATGAAAAGGTAATGCCATGTACGCCATATGTACTATCAATTGCTCCACAGGCAAAACATACACAAAGCCACCAAACAATCGGGAGTTGATACTGATTCAGACACATAATATACGCAAACTTTTCTATACTGTTATTCTATGTGACTCATCAAAATGATCTGGGCAATAAAGTATAGCTGGCAGTTTCAATCACATATCCACTGCGAAATGATAAAAGTAAAAGAGAAGGATAAAACACATAGAAGGGGACTCATACGATTAGCAAAGTGGCAAAAGGAAAATGCAATTGCAACGCACAAGAGCTCACGAGATTAGGGGACAAGTTACTAGTACAGTTGCTGTCTTATAAGAAAATAGAAGCTACCTTTTTTCTCAGTTGAGAATGCCGTATCTCCATCATTTTCCGTCCTCTCAGGAACATAAGAGGTGGTAACATTTGTTAATTGAGTCTCAACATTTTTCTCTACTAATAATTTACTTTCTTCTACCGAGATTGATTCAACCTTAGAGCTCAAAGGACTAGTGGAATTATGTGCAGCATCTACAAGAGATAAAAAACTGAATCACAAACCAGATAAGACTTAAAGCAAGTTTAAAAATTCGACATAACCGTAACAGATCAAAATGAAAGCAAACTATCAACAAGAAAGTATATCCTATCAAATTGATTCCCGTGCATAAAGCAGCTGTTTTACTACCATTAATATCATCAAGGATACATGTTTCCAACCAAGCACAATTTTATGTGGCATAGTCCATCCGAAAACCTTAGCGCTCACAATGAAAAGAAACAATCAGACAATCTCAACAACCCATTCACCATGTTACATATATATATATATATATATATTTTATAATCCAGAAATCCCCCGATACAGCTTAACAAATTCGAGTTCAAAACTGAAAACCTCAACTGAACCTTACAATCTTTAGGAAGTAGTAAACTATTCAACCATATTACATAAAGTATTAAGGCAAAAAAGTAAACAAAATGTGAAAAAGAAGTATAAAAAATTACTGAAGACAAGTCAAATGAGAATGGCATGGATATCATATTCATAGCTGCTAAGCATAATTCCCTGTCACTCATGAATGGTAATAGACAATTTCAATTCATTTAGTGTTCAACATTACATGCAACTGCAGGAAGATTGATGAATCCAAAATCCAACAGAATCAATCAGCTTTGCTTTGGATGTATGAATAAATTTTAAGATAAAGCAATGAGAATTCAAAACAAACCTGAGGAAGGCCAAGGAAATTGATCTTGCGTGGACAGTAGAGTAGTAACGGATTGATTCTTCTCACAGAGCCAAACAAGAATGGTTGTCAAAAAAACTGTAATTAGAGTCAGAGAAACTTGTCTTCCTCCTCTCAATCTCAAATAATTGCCACCTTTCATCCCTCTTTTAATACCTCTTCCGCATCTTCAACCTCATTTATGTCTTCTTCAAACCAACCTGATCTGCGATTGTCATGATCAACCTGTTAGCTTTTGTTTGTTTGTTTGTTTGTCAACAAGTGTTTATAATTCTGGTACGTGGTTACAAGTAACCGTCCACTTCCAAATCTCATCCACTTATTACATCCGTAATTATATTAATTTGGATGGTATTCAAATTCAGATTGGAATGAATTTTATTAAATTTATATATTTCATTTTAAATGGGTTTGGATTTGGATGGATTTTAAGGTAATTTTTATAAAAATATATATATTATAACATATTTTGCCATTTATATCAAGATATCATTAAATGTTTCAAAAAAATTCTAACAAAATCAATATAAAAATAAATAAAACCCATTAATTTTAACAAAATCTATCATCGAAAGAAATTCATCCAACTCAACAAACTATAAATGAAATACTTTTCTAAAGTATTTCAATTTTGTTTTTTTTCTTACAAACAAATAGATTTGTTTTTTTTTTTAATAATATCAACAGAGCTGTCATTTTCGTTTTTTCGTTTTATACAAATGGAGCTGTCATTTTCCCAAAATAAAAAAACGAAAGCTGTCAATTGGGCCCGGTTGCAGAAGCCTGGCCTGTGCCCATCCCTAAATTAAGCGCCAACCTTTTAAATTGCAAAAGGCGGGCTTGATTTTCAAAATCGGTAAGTTTGAACGGCCAGATTTAAGGTAAGATCACACTTAAGGGCAGTTTGTATTTTCACTTTTTACTTAATAAATCTGAACTATACTTATTAACTAATTTTTATTTTTTTAAGTATTTAAATCATTTAAAAATTACTGAAAAGAAAAAAAATATAATTTTTAACTTCCATGAAAATGAAGGAAAGCTCTTGACTAAGTCCGAGTATGCTCTGTGCTTGCCTCCGAATGAAGATCTTGCACAACAGAAAGGCTCTAGTATGCTCTGCGCTTGCCCCCATTAGTGAGGATCCTGCGCATCAGAATGGTTAACGGTCTCCCGTCCTCACAGACCTTGGCTTGCGCCTGGTGAACAAACTGTAGCCCCGTTTAGGCCGTTAAGTGTTGAAAGGCCGTTGTAAGGGTGTAGGTTTTCTTAACCAGGACTCCCTCTCTGTGAGGTTCAGGGGCTCCCGGCCCCCTGAGTGGTATCAGAGCCATAGGTTCTTTATGGTAAGGGCATCCTGAGTTTTCATAACTCAGTGTAACTGACATTAGTTGTCAGTGGATAGAGCTTACTTGATTTGGATTGGAAGCTTGGATGAAAAGGATAAGGGAAACTCAAAATCATGGCCTCTACTTCAAACTCCTTTGCAGCCTTAGCTAATCTAGATAATTCAGATTCATTCTCTTCTTCTTCTCCGCATAGACTCTCTTCATCTGTTTCTATTCCTCAAACACTTTCTCGTACCAACTCCAGAAAAATAATCAACCTTGTTGAATATACTTATATTCCTGAAGGTGCTCAGATCGATGCTACCTCTTACCCTGTTGTCAACCCTTACAATGTTTTCAGAAAAGACAAATCTCTTGTAAGAAAAGTTACTCAGTTAGTCTCTCATAGATCACCCCCTGTCAAAGAATATGTTCAGATCACTTCCCTAGATAAATGTCTTATTTCTGCCACTGAAAAGGAGCAATACATTGATCTCGAAATCCCTCAATCCTTGATTGATCAATGGATCAAAGAAGGATATTCTCATATCCACTTTGGTACCATAAGGATCATTCTTACTCTCCATGGAAGGAAAGGTATTCCAGTCATCTGCCGTCTTGCTGTTCTAAACACTACTTACCTCAAATATGAGCATGCGGTGATCGGCACCTATATCTCCTCCTTACGTGCTGGAAGTATATCTCTCACATATTTTCCCAACTTTAACATCCCTTTGAGAGATAAAAATCTTTCCAGATCACTGAAAGTCCAGCTTCAGATTATTGGTGCTCCCCAAGTATCATCATCATATGCAGCAACACTTCATCATCAAATCGTGTACAGACTTCAAGATCATGCAATCAACTTACCATCTCCAATGCACAGTAATGATGCCACAGTACTCATTACTGCTGAAAGAGAAGAAGACGTGCCTACCATCATCCAGATGCCACGACAGATCTCTAGAGAAGAGCTCATACAGCTCATGCCTCTTGAATGGATCACAAGTTATGAAAAGTTGTTCAAAGACAACAACACTCCTGTCGTTGCACAGATGTCAAATATAAGCAGCAACAAGATGGTACAATCAAAACTACTTATGAGCATGTCCAGAACAGACAAAATCCTCAGCCACCTATGTTTCATTCTCTCATGATCCAGCCAGTCAGAGCTGAAGAAATTGGCTCCGGAGATCCACCTATCCATGAATTCAGAGGTTCAGAGGTACCGGTCTACACAGACAAAGTTAATGGACATTTTATCTGGGACGTAGATCCAACTATGTGCGATCCAGATTGTCCATGCAGACGGGAAAACGATAACATCATCTATATAGATGATGGGAAAGGTCCCTGTAACAACAAGAAAAGGCATCATCCAGATGATCCAGACAGCCCTTGGATTGGAATCAAAAACTCAGACTCCAAAAAACCTTTGGACATTTATGAAGAAGGACTGCATGTCCTCCGAGAAAAAGGTTGGCCCACTTCAGAAAGAAAAGCAAACTTGTTTGCTTGCTCTCAGCTGGAACGACAATCCAGAAAGAAAGAAAAGGTTAACAACATTCAAGCTATTCCATGTGCTTTCATGGCATCCAAACCAAGCTATGAAGAGGAATTTCCTCCTCTCCAGCCAACAGTAGATACAACAAATTTCACAGAATCTAAACCGTTTGTCCAAACAACACAGATCAATTCAGATGGAACCAGAAATCACCTGTCACAAACTGAACAAGTGCTCAATTGGCAAACTCAGAACTCTAGATCTCAGAATAGAGTTCTTCAGAGAATTGATGAAAAGATTGACCGAGTAGAAAAACATGTCTCACAGTTTGATCAGAGACTTCAAGCTATGGATTCAACGTTCAGAGACTTGTACTTAAATTTACAGTCCAGAATCTCACAGCTAGATGCAGCTCTCAAGCAATACATTGACCAGGGATATTTTGGTCCAGATTTTAGAACAAAAGAAAAGGAGATCAGGAGACTTAAAGAACAAAAAAGTCAAATGGAGAAAGATTTTTCTCTTCATCTTCCTCAGCCCTCTCCTATCCCACCAGTATCACCACCAACCTACATACCTAAGGCCTACCCGTACTCCTCCTCCTTAATCTTTCCACAGTCTAATTCACCACCATATTCGCCACCAGATGACTCAAAGTATTTCAAATCAACAGGAATGCTTTTGAGAAAAATCCCTCTAGCACAACCACCTCAACCCATAAAACCTAAACCATCAGCCCCCACAAAAGACAAAGGCAAAACACCAGAAACCCAATTTCATCCCCCTGCTATGCTTGCCCACAGGGAACCAATTGTATCATCTACTAGTTCTTCAGTATACAGTACTGAAGATTCTTCGTCAGACACTGAACCAAAAACACCACTGTTCTCTACACAAAAACAGTATACCAACATTTCCAAGATGCTCATGACATCCAGAAATGATCCCCCTAAATCATCCTCAACTTACCAACCACCTGATGAATCATCCACTACTGGCCTGACACCTATAGTGGAAGAACCACCAGACGTAAACCAGTTCCCACCACAACAACCTGGTCTAAACCTTCCTAAACCTACCAATGGTCCCTGGTTTACTCTTGATGATATCCCTCCAGAAAAATGGAGGAACAGAATTTCAGAAATGAGTGCCTGGTTAGATTTACAAGTTGCAAAATCAGAACAAACTGTTGAACAAATTGTCAGAGAATTTGTGTCCAGATTTATAGGGTCTCTCAGAGATTGGTTCCAGTCTTTGGATGAATATACGCAAATCAGAATACTGTGGTTTGATGTTCATGCAGTTACGGGCATACTATTCAGAGAATTTCTTGGTGATGTTCAGCAATATTACAAACGGGAACGCCAAGAATTCTTCGAAATGAGATGCTGTTCATTAAAAAGAGAAGATCTTGAAAAACATTACAGAAGATTGGCATCCAGATATCATTCCCTTAATGGTGCACAAGATGAAAGCCTCAGGCAGGTATACATCAACTTTCTTCCCACAGAACTTCAAGATGAACTCTTAAGGAAGATTGATGCAACCAATAGGCCTCTCAGAGAACTGACATTAGGTCAGATCCAGCAAATGGCACTACAGTCCTTGGACAAGCTTTGTGCCACTCAACAATTTTTCTCAAGGATGCTGAAAGAAGGACACAAGTACGAAAAGATGTGCAAGCGTCCAAATCTGAAGATAAAGTGCAAAGATGAGGAACAGTGCCACTGCAAGACAAAGAAAAAATATCACTACCGTTCATTTTTCAAAAGCAAAAGCAAGTCTCATGATGGATATAGGAAAAAGAAAAAAAGACAAAGATTCCACTATTTCAAAAAGAAGCACGTCTGTGACTCAAAAAACACTCGGTGCTATGCATGTGGAAAGAATGGTCACTTTGCAAAAAGGTGTCCCCACAAGCAGGCAAAATCTGCAAAGATGGTCCAAGCAATCGAAGAACTTCCAGGTGTCAATATTTCGTCTGACGGAGATATCGAATCTATCTTCTCAGAACAAGAAGATATGAACAAAGAGACCGCCTTTGCCTTCCCAACCACTTCAGATTCAGAATCTGACAAGGAATCTGATTCCTCTTCAGAATATGACTCATCATCCCCTAGTGCCTTCATGGTACAGCCTGCTATGTCACTCCAAACTCCAAAAAACACTTTCACTGTTAATCCAGACTCCGTACACAAACCAGCTATCAACCCACATCTCCATGTCCAAATCTACACCTGCAAATACTCAAAACCCATTTCTGCCATAGCCTTTATGGACACAGGATCCTACAACTCTTTCATGAACCCGAAAATTCTACCCCCACAGTACTGGGTCCAGCATAAAAAAGAATTTGCTGCTGCTGATGGAAAACTTTTCCTTACCAAGCTCATAACTAAGCACAAGATTGGGATTAAACTTCTTCCTAATCTAACAATTTGGTCAAAAGTTTTGGGTACTGATCTTCTTGGAAAAGATCTTATCATTGGATGGGATCTTTATTGCTTATCAGAAAATCTCAGGATATTACCCACAGGCATCAGATGCAAAAGAGAATTTAAACCTTTTGTCTCAATTGCCAATATGTTCTCTATCACTACAGTATCCCCCAACTACACTGAAGTTCAAGAGAAGCTGTTAAAACTGTGTGCAGAAAGTCATGATCAATTCCATCATCCTCATCCTTTATGGAAAAATCCAGAATTCTTCATTAATCTGCCATTCAGACTTAATGAAGATGTGAATCCTACAAAAGCAACTCATTCAGGGATGAATCCAACTGATCTCAAAATGGCAAGAGAAGAATGCCAACAGCTCTTTTCACAAGGACTCATCGAACCTACCACTTCGCTATAGGCATACCAGGCTTTCTATGTCGAGAAAAGATCAGAAAAAGTTCGAGGGAAGAAAAGACTGGTCATAGATTATAAGCCTTTGAACCAGTTCTTGCAAGATGACAAATTTCCTCTGCCAAGAACGACAACATTATTCTGACAACTGGCAGGAGCAGTCATCTTTTCCAAGTTTGACTTGAAAGGTGCATTCTGGCAATTAGGTATCCACCCAGTTGAATGCTACAAGACAGCATTCTGCATACCAGATGCCCAGTACCAATGGACGGTCATGCCATTTGGACTCAAAACAGCACCATCACTTTTTCAAAAGGCGATGACAAAGATATTCTATCCCATTCTCCATTCAGCCCTAATCTACATTGATGACATCCTCCTTTTTTCAAAAAGTGAAAAAGATCATCAAAATCTACTTTTGCAGTTTTACTCGCTTACAGACAAGCATGGAATAATGCTTTCTGAAAAGAAAAGCATTATCGGGACAGATGCTATAACTTTTCTCGGGATGGAAATAAAGCAAGGCAAGTATCAACCAAGACCCCATCTGACAGACCAGCTCCATAATTTTCCAGATTCGCATTTATCCAGAAAACAAGTACAACAATTCTTGGGAATAGTCAACTTCGTCAGAGAATTCTTTCCCCACCTGGCGCATTTCACAGCAATCGTCTCAGCTTTATTAAAGAAAGAACCTCCATCATGGAGTCACGAGCATACAGAAGCAGTCAAAAAGATAAAATAGATTGCAAAAAATCCGCCACCTCTGACTATTCCATCAGATGGACAGGTCATTATGCAAACTGATGCAAGTGATGAATATTGGGGTGTTGTACTAATAGAGGAGAAAAACAACAAAAGAGCTTACTGTGGACATGCTAGTGGATCTTTCAAAGAAAATCAAAAACATTATCATACAATCTACAAGGAAGTCTATGCTGTAAAATATGGCATAGAAAAATTTGATTTTCATCTAAGGACCAGACACTTCATAGTAGAGATGGACAATTCGTCCTTTTCCAAAGTCCTTGACTTCAAAAACAAGATTCCACCTAGCCCCTTGTTATTAAGATTAAAAGAATGGTTTTCCAAGTACAGTTTTACTGTACGCCATGAGAAGGGAGACAACAATATAATAGCTGATATGCTTTCCCGACCAACTACCAAGCCAGCAGCTATTTTCATCACATCTCCCATCAGACTCATACCATTCATCCTCATGGCTACACCCAGCTCATCAAACTCACCGCCTCCATTTGAACCAGAAAACTACACAAACATGAATTCACTACATCAGCTCAACTTTCCTCCCGAATTACTCCAGGAACACCCAGAGTCCACCCTTACTCCCTAGAAAATCCAAAGTTTTGCTAATAGTCACTATTTGGTCTACCTTGCCAAGATCCATCAAGAAGGTCATCCTCATAGAGTGGCTAACTTTTCCAAACCATATATGGAACCTTTCTCCTTATGGTCATTCTCTCAGTTCACCATGAACTGCATTTGGTATCTTCGGTGTTTATCTGTATTATATTCACATGTCATAATATTTCCTTTGCAGACATTATATGGTCATCTCCATGAACCCTCTCATAAAAATTCACTCCTTTCCACCTTCCTTCAACTATTCGGTTCTTTACTAGTATAGAGGAAAGAACTACAAAAGCTCACAGGATAGTATAATCTCTGGAAACTCAACCTAGAAATGGCTTCAAAAGTCACTTGTGTTTGGGTCTTAAACAGGCCATTCAGACAAAACCCTGTTTCCAAAGCCCTATGGACAGTCAACACAAATTACTTCTGGCATTTAACTTTTGACTATCCAGGACTTTATCATGAATTTGGACCAGCCCTGAAGGCATTCCTTCAAGAAATAAATGGAAAGGACTCAGGAATTAGTAATTTAATGGCTCTTACACTAGATCCATCTCCACCATTATTGGACTCATTTGAAGATGCCAAGACTGATGAACCATCCCCTGCTGATCGTACGCATTGTAAATCATGTCCTATTTGTGGAACCACTGACTCAGACGATGAGTACCACGCAACTTGCAATCTGGATTCGGACTGATATCTTTAAAACAGCTACTGTTTTACATGTTTGCCACTTGTCAGCAATAATCTTGTCTTTTAGTCAGAGTATTTTATATGTTGTACTAGTTGTGGGTCCCGCTGATATCCCCACTTTAATTAATTATTATGACTGTAATAACTGTAGAAAGCTTGTCCTGTAAGCTGGCTTGTTCTATAAGCTAGCTTGTCTTGTAAGCTGGCTTGTTCTGTAAGCTAGCTTGTCTTGTAAGCTAGCTTGTCTTGGAAGTTAGCTTACCTTGTAAGATAACTTATCATGAAAGCTTACTTAACATGTAAGTTTACTTAGCATGTAAGCAAGCTTATCATGTAAGTTTGTCCTGATGTAATCATACTAGATTGTCATGTTTTGTGGCCTTAGGCCTATAAATATGTAAGCCTTCCTCCCTTGGAGGGCAGACTAAGCCTTGTATCCAATTTTTTACTATCAATAAAACTTTGCTTTCTCTCAAACCATGGCTTTCTAAACTACTTCCTTCCCCGATTCCTTGAAATCCATAGCTTCCATGAAAATGAAGGAAAGCTCTTGACTAAGTCCGAGTATGCTCTGTGCTTGCCTCCAAGTGAGGATCTTGCACAACAGAAAGGCTCTAGTATGCTCTGCGCTTGCCCCCATTAGTGAGGATCCTGCGCATCAGAAAGGTTAACGGTCCCCGTCCTCACAGACCTTGGCTTGCGCCTGGTGAACAGACTGTAGCCCCGTTTAAGCCGTTAAGTGTTGAAAGGCCGTTGTAGGGGTGTAGGTTTTCTTAACCAGGGCTCCCTCTCTGTGAGGTTCGGGGCTCCCGGCCCCCTGAGTGGTATCATTCCCAAAATAATATTTTTCTAAACTTATTCTAATTTTATATTATATAAATTCTTTTTAAATGTAATTAATGAAATATTACTATAACTAAAATATATATTACTTAATAACTTTAATTTTTGTTGTAATAGTAATTTAATTAAAATATTTTTTTTATTTTTATTTAAATATATAAATTTAATTTACTTTACAATAATAATTTATTTATGCTTACATAATTTTTTTAAAAAATACTTAATTATAATAATTAATCATATTGTAATTATAAATAAAAATATTATTATTACATACGTAAAAGCGTTTTAATATTTATTAAATAATTTATTATAATTGCATATATTATATTAAATGAAATTACTTAACAACTAATGTTAAAAGAATATAAATATCAAATTACTAGTTTTCAGACAATTTTAATTTTAAAAAAAAAAAAACAAAAACAAAATTACTATACATTTAGAAATAAGAAACGAAAAAATATATATAAATATTTCATTCATATTTCAAATTTTAGTTACAATTAAGTCTTTAATTTTCAACATCATTATTCAATCTTCAGCCAAAATTGGATTAATTTTGAAAAACCCAACTTTTGGATGAAAAAGCTCCTACAACATGCAAAGAAAACCACCTACAAGCTTAAATCACCACTTACAATACCCGAGTATCTACTCTTATAATCAAAAGATAACTATTTATACAAGTTTGTAAAAGGCAATTAGTGGGAATTAAACCTTTATCACATTGGCAAAGCGGCACAACTGCTCGTATTGAAAAATAATATCATTATAAGAAAATTATTAATTGGTAACGTGATTACCTGTTAAAAAATAAAAAATAATAATAAAATAATGTCTTAGTAAAACTAATATATGATAACTCTCTAAGCATGACATCATTAAACATGTCATCAAAGTGACATATTAACCTCATTATTTAGTGACACAATTGTTGAGTTTTGGTGATCTCTACTTGTTGCTACTATATTGACATCTTGTATTATGTTGTTGAATATGTTAAGGATAGCTAAAAATCTATTATTCATAAAACTTATTAATAATTTAATGTGTGGTTTTGGTGTCATTAAAATTATATCTCAATAAAGTATAAATGAAATATTTGTAATTTTTTATTATTTCAAATCATTTTTATTATGAAAATGATATATATACATGTAAATGTATGACCTAATTTCAAGTATTTATGTTAATTAAGAAAAAAATTATATATTGTATTAAATTGTATTTTGTTGAAAATTTTATTTGGTAATAAAATTTATAATTAAATATTAATAAATATGAAAAGTAAAAAATTCAGAATCCACTAGTGAAAGTGGTGAACATTGCCTACACACAGAATTTTCCAGAGAAAATTTCCCACCAAAGTTAAATATTTTTGAAGTAGCAAATATTTCTACTTATGAATATTTTTCTTTTTATTTTTTGTTTTTCGAGAAAATGTTTCATCTATAGTAAAACATAGTAATTGATTTTATAACTAAAGGGTTAATAAACAAATAAGGCATGGTGCTACTTATAGCCGTAATTAGTTGCAAAAATAATGATCAATTAAATTCCACCTTTTATTTGAGAAAAATTAAATTCTGTTAAATTGTCATGTTAATAATATTTATGGAACTTTTCACCTACAGTCCAAATTAGAAAGAAAAAACCGTTTTTACCCACTTTTCAATAAAAATTCGTTTTTAACCCCTTAAACAAACTATTTTTATTTCATACCCAAGTTTATCAAACTATTCTCAAGTGAAATTTTAAAAACATGGAATTTAACTTGATATCAGGTTTTATGAGGCCATAAAACTATACTCATAAAAGTGGCAACCAAAATATCGGGTTTTGTGAGACCATAAAATCAAGTAAATTCAGTTGTTGTCTTCATTACTGTATTTCATCGAAAACTAACATTTTTAAATCAAATCTAACCAAATCTAATTCTAAACATCAATACTTAACATGTAAAACACAAAAAAAATAAAAATAAAAATAAAAAAATCACAACAAAACTCAAACAATCAACAAATGAAGTCAAAGATCTCATACTATGAGCAATGAAATAGGAGAACAAGATATGTAAGGGTAATTTGGATACTTTGGATATAAGCTGCAATTAATTTGTTTGAAAGGTTAAAGATAAATTTTTTAAAAAGTGGGTAAAACAAATTTTTCTTTTCTAAAATTATTATTTTTGTAATTTCCACTAATTTTTTATCATTATTATGATCTTTAGAATGTAACTAAACTTAAGAGCATGGAGATTATGTATATTTAATTTAATAATGAATTTTAGCACTTTGTAAGAAAGTCAACAACAAAATATATTATTAGGTTATTAGATTGTTGGGTCCAATCTACCTAAGATGACCCAAACCCATGACTTAATCCAAATAAAATGGATTTAGATAAAAACAAGTATCCGTTGGTGGTTGCTGGTAGTTCTAAGAAATAACCGCCACCCCTATAAATATATGATATTGTTTTGCTTTTAAAGATTAATGCAAAATCAATTTTCCACAACATACATGCAAAATACACACAGTGAATGAATATAGAGTAGAGAACACATGACAAGACAAATCACACTGTGATTTGAGATTTCTTTCCATCTATGTGATTGGAATTGACTAGTTGAACAATTCAAAGATCCAAAAAAATTTTCGTTGCCTCCGGTTCCGTTTTACTGTTTTGTTGAATTTATATACTACTATGAATTATTTCATTGGTATTAGAGCTTGGTTGAATTGGTTATTGATTTAGAATCATGCTTGAGTAATTAAAATGTCATGAAATTTATATTTTTTGGTTGAAAACTAAGAAATAGATATGTGAATCCCGAACCTTGTATGGATTATTTCTCACTCCACAGATCTTCATTTTATGTGATTCCAATTTCATATGAAACTAGACATCAAGATGAGTCTGTGGAAATTTGAATAAAAAAAAATTAGTTGAAAAACGAGTGAGAATAGATCAAAAGAAAATTTGGGTCTAAATTTGTCTCCATTGTTGATATACTGTTCATATTTTTTGGCTTAATTGCAAATTTCACTCTCATGTTAGGCAATTGTAATTCACCCTAACACCAAATGGAAAAATAAGGGCATAAATAGACTTAGGATGAAATTCTAAGAAATATAGCGGTCGTCCGGTGATCGAAAGACATCGGCAATCTAGCGTGTGCATCATACGTACCAAACCGAAGCGTGAAGTGTAAGGCTGATCAGCACTGCCATGCAAACGACACGTAATCGCCACATAGAGACACGTAAGTGACACATAGGTGCCACTAGGGAAACAGGTAATCACCACATGGCGAAATGTGGACGGACGCATGCGCGACGCGTGGATAACTGCTATTATGACACGTGTAGCACTTAGAACAAGCCATGTGGTCACTCATTCGCAGAACGCATGTCGCCTGGTACGCTGACACGCGTGTTAATCGAACAATGACATGTGGCCTCTTTGAAATATGACACGTGTACCACACTGAAACGCGTGTCCCACGTAGAGCTGGACATGTGGCGATGACATCAATGCACAACTAGAGGCATGTGGAGCCATGTAGCAACGCTTGAAAGAAGTTGCCAATGCATGACCATTGTCTTACTTTTTATATTAAATTTTGTTTAATCTAAAATTTATTGTGCATGTATAAATTTATATTTTAGGTTATAAAAAGTATTTCTATGGACTGGGTCAACTCATTTTATTGTTGAGTCATCTAATGACATAATTATGATAATTGTCCTATCAAATGAAGAGGAGATTATTAAAATCTTAAATTGTCGACCAAAACCTTGAGATTAAAAAAATATCAGATGACTAGCAAGATCTTGAGATCATGAAAAGCTCAGATAATAAAATAACGGAGGTCATAGAGATCTCTGATTATGAGACATCTAAAGTCATAAAAAGCTCAAGAGACGCTATTCAAATTGTAGGTGTCTTAAAATCTTTTTGGAGAATAATATTAGGACTGATTTATACAAAACATTTACATAAATGGTTTAGTGAATATTTGAAAATTGGATGATGATGGATAGCTTGACTATTTTTTCAATTCCTATCCAATGATTTTTTTATTATATTTATGAGTTTATAATTACTGCAATATTTTAATGAAATAATAATGGATGTGTCAATATAAACGTATAAAGATATAGATTATAAGTTTCTAAGTAGAATAAATATCATTTAGGGAAATAACATGTGTTTCGAAAATGTAGTTGCTAAATTGAATAAGAGTGAAAAATTGAATGGTGACATTTATGATATTTGGCACCGTAAGTATTAGTATATGCTAGAAAGGCAAGAAGCTCTCGAAACTTTAACTAACACTATGATTGAACTTGAACATAGTACTTCTGCTCAACACAAAAAAGATGTTGAGGCTTATCAAGCCTGTAAAATAAAAACAATACTGCTCGTATAACAATACTATTTAGTAAAGCTAATGACCACATGTGTGTGTACGAAGAATATGAGATGACACAAGACATTTGGCTAACTTTGATAGGCAAATGTGGTGGGACATTAACCATTAAATTGAGGAGACTCATAATCAAGTTTAATACTTATCAAAAGCGCTAGAATCACAACATGAGGCAGCATATGAGAGAATTGTCAAACATGATACATAAGTTGAAATCAGTTGGTCAGGCCTTAACTAATGAGCAGTAAGTAAAGACGATGATTCGGTCCCTCCCAAACAGCTGGTAAAATATGAAAATCAACATGACCCATAACGATAACATCAAAACATTTGATGATATCTCACATTATGTTAAACTTGGAGATATGTGCTTAGAAGCAGCCAATACTTTGAGTCAACATTATTTGGCTAAGTCCAGTATATGCAAGGGTTTAAGCTCTAAGCACAAAAGAGATGGAAAGAATAAGAGTTGAAAGAAAGAGAAAAGGTATCCTAAATCCAATACGGATGAGACTAGAAAACCTATAAAGGGTAAACATGATGGTGCAAAGAAAGAAAAGAGTATGTTGAAATGTTTCAACCATGGCAAGATGGATCTATATACGAAACAACTTAAAAGTTGATGTGAGAGATATTGGCACCTACAAAGTGATTTTGTGAGGTAGCCAAGTGTTGTATCTCCTTGGTATCCTCTATGCTCTAGAGATTCGATTGAATATTGTCTTTGTAATTGTCCTTCTGGGTTTAGAATAATATTTAACTTTTCATAGCTACTGTTTCAGGATTAATTTAGATTAACGATGATTAAGTACCGAATATCTGATGGATAATTTAATCGTATTAAATACTAAATTTAAACGGTACTGTTAATGTGATGGTTGTTTTTCATTAATTATTTCTACCGATATTGATGTTAATATTTGGCATGCTAGACTAGGGCATATCAAGCAGAATCTAATGAATAGATTGACCAAAGAGGAATTTTGTTAGGTTCCCTCAATAAGATAGATTTGTTTATATGTGAAAATGGTTTAGTGGGAAAAAAAAACCATTTGGAAAAGAAATTAGAGCTGAGAATTTATTACAATTAATACATTCTGATATTTGTGGACCAATGATTGTGAGAGCTAGAAATGGTGTCTTATATTGTATAATATTTATAGATTATTACACTTGTTTTTATTGTATCTATTTGATTTCCCATAAGTCTAAGGTATTAGATTGCTTTAGATTGTATTTAAATTTGGTGAAAAATCAATTAGATAAAACTATCAAAGTCTCACGAATTAACTAAAGATGAGAATACTCTTTTTGACTTATTTGAGACATTGTGGCATGAGAAAAGTATTGATAGACAGTTAACCATTCCTATGACTCTGCAATAAAATAGTGTAGCGGAAATGAGGAATAGACTATTACTAAAAATAGTAAGATCTATGATGGCACAAAGCAAACCTCCCAATAGCTTATGAGAAGATGCGCTCTTAATAGCCACTTATTTTCTGAATAGAGTCCCTGCAAAATTAGTATCTTCCACTCTATGAATTATGGATATATAAGAAACCTGACCTTACTTATATGC
This sequence comes from Litchi chinensis, assembly GCA_019925255.1. Classification (NCBI taxonomy): domain Eukaryota; kingdom Viridiplantae; phylum Streptophyta; class Magnoliopsida; order Sapindales; family Sapindaceae; genus Litchi; species Litchi chinensis. The sequence goes on from CM034471.1 coordinate 16,080,273, forward strand.
GACCTTAGGGTCTGCATGATATATACATGATTTTTCTAATAAAATATGGAAAGCTAAGTGTTAGAGGAAAGTAGTGTATCTTTATTAGATACTTCGAGCACTCAAAATGATATGTACTCATAGGAAAAAACTCAAATGGAAGCATTACTGAATTATGTCATGAGATGTGAACTTCTTAGAGAATATATTTTCTAGTAGAAATGAGGTTGAAAAAGGAATTTCAACATTATGAGGTGAATGATTTAAATGATGTTCCTTAATACTCAACTAGAGGAAAATAGAGAGTTACCTAAACACTCTATCCATCGTGAGAGTAACAGAGCTATTATGATACTTTATTCATCTATTCCCAATGGGAGCAAAGGAACTAAAGAGTTAGTGCCCTCAAAACTATCAATTTGTCATCGATTTGAGATTGAAGATGAAGCTTTGTTGCTTGCTTCGCATGATAGTGATGAGCTAAATGATGTGAATAAGACTTTTAACTCACCTGCTAAAGATATTTTAGATTAAAGACATACAAGAAGAGATGGAATCAATGAACTGTAATCATGTCTAAGATTTGGTTGACTTACTGCCTGGTAGGAAAGCTATTGGAAAAAAAGTGGGTTCTCTATATCAAATGTAAGGTAGACAACTCAATAGAAAGATATAAGGCGAGGTTAGTAGCAAAAAGATATACTCAATAAAAAAGTATAGATTATAATGAAACCTTCTCCATTGTGGTAAGGTTTGTTTCCATTTACCTTATATTAGCTATCGTCATACACATTAGCCTAAAATTACATTAGATGGATGTAAAGATAGCATTTTTCAATGAAGAACTAGAGGAAGAAATTTACGTGGAGTAGCCAATGAATTTCGTTTTAAAAGACCAAAAACTGAAAGTATGTAAGCTTATGAGATTGGTCTATGGCTTAAAACAATCCTCCAAATAGTAGTACCTCTGTGTCCATGAGGTTGTCATGTCCTATGAATTTAAGTTGACGGAAGAGGACCATTGTGTATATGTCAATGGGTAAAAGATAAGTTCATAATACTATCTTAACACATAAATGATATTTTGTTAGTCAGAAATGACAAGGAGTTTAGGATAATCATAAAGTAATGGTTATATTTAACTTTCGAGATTAAAGACATAAAAGAAGTTATCTATATATTTTAGGAGTTAAAATTAATAGAGATCATTCAAGGAGAATTTTAGCTTTATCATAAGAGTCATACATTTAAAAGATTCTCAAACGATTTTATATGGCTGATTGTAAGCCTATAGACACTCTCATCTCAAAGGATTAAACTCATAGTCTTACAACGTGCTCTAAGATTCCATAAGAGTATGAAATAATGCAAAGAATTCCTTACTATAGTACTATTGGTAGTCTTATATGTACTATGATATATATGAGACCTGATATCTGCTGCTATGTAGTTGAACTAGTAAGTAAATATCAATCTAATCCTAAGCAGAAACATTGGATTGCTGTGAAAAGTATATTGGCATATTTGAAAGGGAACACTGATTACTTCATATATCTAGCAATATGCATCTTGTTGGATATACAAATGTTGATAGGGGAGGTGCTTTTGATGAGCAAAACCTGTATCTAATTATGCATTTTTGCTTAGCCAAGGTGCTATCTCTTGGAGTAGTAAGAAGTTATCATACATCACGCCATCCACCATGGAAGCTATATTTATAGCATGTTCAACTACAGTTTAAGAAGCAGTTTGGTTCAAGAGATTCTTAAAGAATTTAAATTTGAAACCAGTGTGTAAAGCTAATTACTGTATATTGTGATAGTCAGACAGTAATTGCCTATATTAAAGATGAGAAATATCACAATAAATCGAAGTATATAGAGACTAAGTACAATTTCGTTAAGGACATAGTGACAAAAAATAATGTAACAATTAAGTATGTATCTACGCATGAGATGGTAGTGAATCCACTCACAAAAGCTGTGATAAGAGATGTATTTAGGTCATGCTCGATTTTTTTGTTTGCGTAGATTTTGATATTATAATTGTTACATTAAGTTATATCTATTTTCTAAATAAATACGTTGTTTTGGTTATATAAAATTAGCACATATTCATTTCACATGGACTATATATGAAAGTATATCGTCGGGTTTTGAGACTAATATTCTTACACGTACAGTCACCTTAGTTATTAACAGGGTAAGCCAAGATGAGACACATATATTTTTAGAAGATAAAAATGAGGTTGTTCTCTTAAAGGCTTGAAATATATGAAAGGTTGCATTGATTGTAATCAAGATGAGGTTTCGTCTTAAACAATTATTGAATTGCTTATGATATATCCCCACTATCATGAGAACCTGATTAAACTAGATGTGAGTTTCTTCATAAAGGCGCTAAAAAAGCGAGCTTTTAGAAACTCAATTAGGTGCTAGGAGAGCGTTTGAACTAAAATCCGTACAGTGAATAATCTTATTATAAAAGACATATGCGTCCTTATTGAAGGATAAGATTCACTGTAACATGCATTTCATACTGCATGTGCTTATTATGACCAACATGGAAAATGAATGAATTTATCCTTGATTTCTCATTATGAAGATTCACTACCTATGTCCTTAGTGACTGTTCACTTTGTCTTAAAGTAACGAGAGGTGATGTTTATATCATTAATGTGTCTTCTATGGCTATAATAATGATGCTTATGAGACATTATTATAATGTAAGTCATTTTTATTGACTAAAGGAGAAAAGTGAGAAAGGAAGATTTAATGAATTTTATTTTGTTCCTACAGTTACTAGTCACAACTAATTGTAATTTGGAATTTCAATTGTGATTATATGAAATAATGAAAGATCAAGCATATTATGTTAAAAAATTAAATATGCTCGAGCAAATAGAATTCTATTAAACCTAGGACATAATAATGAACAAATTTACAATTTCTTGTATAGTAGTACAATTGGGGTTTGAAAGACAAGCCATATTATATATATTATTGTTCATAAGTCACACGGTGTATTTATTTGTATGAATACTTGTACTCCTTATCATAAAAGGGTCACCGGTGTTTTTCTCTGTAAGTTTTGTTTGGCTCATTTTGTGTGAGTGAAAAATTTTGGGTTATTGGGTTGTTGGGTCGAGTCCACTCAAGATGATCCAAACCAATAACCCGATCCAAATATAATGGATTTTGATAAGAACAAGTAACTACTGGCAGTTACTAGGAGTTATCAGAAAATAATCGTCACCCCTATAAATATATGATGTTTTGCTTTTAGAGATTTATATAAAATCAACTTTCTACAATATACATGCAAAATACACACAGTGAGTGAATATAGAGTAGAAAACACATGGTAAGATAAATCACATTGTAATTTGAGATTCCTTTCCACTTATGTGATTGGAATCCGACTAGTTGAACAATTCAAAGAATCCAGAGGAATTTTCACTACACATAAACGGGTGCACTTTTCGGTTTCGTTTTACTGTTTTGATGAATTTATATAATGCTATGGATTCTTTCATATATGAACATTAATATTGGAATATTATACCTTATGCATCCTGAGATATAAATTATTAGATGTGGGCATCATAGCATTTGGTTTGCTTTCTCCAAAAATTGTTCAATTCTCCACATGGAGAACCAAACATGGTCTATTAAAGGTGAAGAACTTAACCAAACCAAATCGAACACCCTCAGTTCGGTTCTGCAGTTTAGGATCAACTCAAGAATCTAGTTTTAATGGACAAGATTGCAAAGCTCGATGAGGAGTTCAACCAAGGTCTGTCAGCAGCTCCTAATTATTCAAGCCTGAAGTATAAGCTTGACATGTTAAAGGAGTTTTCTAAAGCCAACACTATGTCAGAGAGCAATGAGAAGGCTACGATAATGAAGTAGGAAATCAACCAAAAATTGAAAGAAATCATTGTCCAACCTAATTTAAAGGAGAAGATCAAAGCAATGAAAACCGAAGTCGAAAAATCTGGAGTAGGGATGATAATTCGGGTTGGACATGACACGAACATGACTCGATTATTTTTGACTCGACACGAACACGACATGATAAATAAACGGGTCGAACCTCTTCAACACGAACATGACACGATAATTAACGGGTTGACACAGAAACGACACGATTAACCCGTTTATTTACGGGTCGTTTATTGACCCGTTAGTGATCCATTTAGTGACCCGTTTAGCCGACACATTTAATAATTTGTTTATTAACCCGTTTATAATCCATTTAACCATATTTAATATATTTAAATTTTAATATAAATCTAATAAAAAATAAAATAAAAGTAAAAATACACAAGACCTCTTAAATTTACAAATACAATTTAAAACCTAAAAAAATACAATCATCTACAAATATAATCCAAAACATAAAAATATATATACTCACCATTAAAATTACATGAATACTCCTCCAATATGAAATTACTTTTTTACCCCTATTAAACGGGTCAACCCGTTACCGGTTTAAGAAAATACGAACCCGACCCAATTAGTAAACGGCTTGGATAGGTTGATCCGTTTATTTATCCAACTCGTTTATGTTCAATCGTAACCCGTAATAATCGTATTAATTTCGTGTCAACTCATAGTGTTGGGTTTTAAATTGCTAGCCCTACTCTAGAGTATCTTAATTGGAGAACCTAGATGAAGGGCTAAAAAACATGTTTTAAAGCAACGGGGATCAACGAGCCGTTAGGATTGCATTAAAGCAACGGGGATCAAGGAACCTGCATCCTCGATCCAAGCTTCAACGCTTAACGGGTCAACGAGCCTTTAACAAGGGAGAAATTTGAGAAAATGGTCCATTTGGAGAGGTCAACCTCAAAAATAACCTTTTGTGATTGATAGTACAAAAAGGTACAAAAAAAATGCATGAATGGACAAAAATACCCTTAATGAGTCATTTTTTTAAATAAATCCCAACCTATAGGTTGGGAATCCCAACCCCGAGGTTGGGAGTCTCAAATAGAAAAAAAGCATGAATTGACAAAAATACCCTTAATGAGTATTTTTTGAAACCAATCCCAACCTATAGGTTGGGATCTCAACTCCGAGGTTGAGAATTCCAAATAGGGTTGAATATCAAAGTTGGGATTCTCAACTTTTAGGTTGGGATCCCAACCTAAAGGTTGAGAATCCTAACCTTAGATGTTTATTCAAGTTTGGGATTCCCAACCTCAAGGTTGGGATTCCCATCCTTGAAGTTGAGATTTCAAATATGAATATTGAATCAAGATTGGAACTCCCAACCTTTAGGTTGGGATTCCCAACCTGGAGGTTGAGAATGTCAACCTAAATGTTCAATTATATATATTTTGTAATTAAATAAATTTTTAGGGTTGTTTCGTAATTATTAAATTTAGAATAGAGGGCGCTTCTTGGGTAAGAAGCGCCCTTAAAGATATTTTCTAAAATTACAAAATTGCACTTTTATTTTTTTGAATTATCAAACCTGATCTTATTATTATTTTTTGAACAAAATTACCCCTCCCATTTCTTCAATATCAAAATCCATAATCTCAACCTCAAGGTTAGGATTCCCTATCAATCCTAACTTTCAGGTTGGGAATCCCAACCTCGAGGTTGAGATTCCCAACCTTAATTGAAAATTCAGGGTAAAATTCATAATTAAACAAATTTTTGAGGTTATTTCGTAATTATCAAATTTAGAATAGAGGGCGCTTCTTACCCAAGAAGCGCCTGAAATCTATTTTTTAAAATTACAAAATTGACTTCTAGTTTTCTAAATTATCAAAACGGACCTTATTATTATTTTTTGAACAAAATTACCCCTCTCATTCCTTCAATATCAAAACCCATAATCTCCCACAATTCATCAACAACCACAATTCATCAATCCAATTAATCAACATTATCATCTCCCACAACAACAACAACAACATCAAAGCATTCATAAACTCATTAATAAACAAAAAAAAAAAAAAAAAAAAGTAATCTGGTTCTGGGTTCGCGACCCAGAACCAGATCTGGTTCTGGGTTCGCGAACCCAGAACCAGTGTCGGTTCTGGGTTCAGATGGTTCTGGGCTCGGCGACGAGCCCAGAACCAAACGGTTCTGGTCGACGACGAACCCGGGTTCATCGCCGACCAGAATCATATGGTTCTGGTTCGCAACCAGATCCAACTCAGGAAAAAAAAAGAGAAAAAAAAGGAAAGAAGAAGAAGAAGAAGAAGAGAGGGAGGAGAGATGGGTTAGGGCACTTTAGAGAGAGAATGAGAGGAAAAAATTTGATGGGGTGGGAATTTTAGAGAGAGAATCAGAAATGGGGTGGGTCATTGGAGGGAAAAATCATGGTAAGTGGTAATTAGCTGGATTATTAAGGGTATTTTGGACAAAAAAAAATCATGCTGCAGGGAATTCAAAAAAAAAGGGTAATATCCCAAAGGGTTATCAAAAAAAGGTTAGATTTGGTTAAAACTCTTAACAAGGGCTCAATTGGCGCACATTCCACAAAGCTTAGACCTTTGCATGTTGGGCTTGGATTGGACCTATTCATGAGCTCGAATGACTTACAAACAGAATTTTCTTGTTGGCTTCGTCTGCTGGGCTGCTTCCATCAGCTTGATTCTTTCCATCAATTGGCCTTGTATAATTTTTGCCATTACAAACATCAATTGTTATTATTATAAACAAATCCAGCATTTTTTTTCTATTTTTCTATTTTTTTTCTCAATAAGTAGTTTATGCGGAATATAAAGGTTGGGTAGAAATTTAGGAGGATCTGGTCTGGGTTTTGTGGCATAAGATTGATACATAATTTGTTAAACTTATGAGTATTAAAGCGGTCCATGAAAGTCATGATTATAACAACAATTAATGATTTTCTTCAAAGGATAAAAGAAAAAAACAAAAACAAAAACAAAAACTAATGAGAGACATGAATTATGGATGGGATTAATTTTGTGTGTTATTAATGGTGTTCTTTTCCTTCACTTCAAGTTATTTCTGTTTCCATTTATTGTTATATGATGGTGGCTTTATGTTTGAGTATCTGCTGCTTAAAATAACTTTATTTAAGATTGTCTTCTATCAATTAATTTATCCACGCTGTGAGAAAACAACAATGATTTACTTACATTGTTACGAGGTTTGGAGTCCAATGTTGTGCGTACCTTATGTTACACTGATTTTTTTTATAAATTTGCTAATCTCTTTTACTTAACTTATAGAGGTTTCTCGTGTAAACGTAAACATATGCAAATAACTAATATTAGTTACTTTTTTATAAAACTATGAACGAAAGATGAGCAGATGCAAATGTTAAATTTGACAAGTAGATTCAATTATCAAATTCTACAAGATTATCTACTCAACTTTTTTCATTTTCCATGTATCTGTATTTTGAATTACCATTTATTTAGAATTGTTACAACTTCTAATGAATTGATGTAATCAAATATTGTGAATGGTTATTTTAAGATCTTTTTTTAAAATTCTAGTTTGTTTCTGATTAACTACTTCTATTCAACTTGTAAGTTTAATATGATCGAAAGTGGCTTATTTTGTATCAAAATCATTTTCATATGTATTCACAGTGTCACGTGTCATCCTCAAGCTTTTAAATATTATAGTTTGATTTTTTTCAATCAGCTTTAAGTTTTTGGGTTTGATAATAGCTAATATGATATCAGAGCTTGAAAATCTCCGGTTCAAACTCTTTCTCCCCTTTATCTTGAATTTTTCTCGTTGCATATGTTATAAGGGAACAAGACATTGAAGTTGAAAATGGTTAGCAAAACTCTACAATGCCTTGAAACAAGTTTGTATTTGATGTGCTCACTTAATTGTTGATTTGCATTCATGTCATATTCTGATCGGATCATAAGCATATGACTCATGGATATGCATTCATTATATGTGTTCTGTGTTAGCATTTTTTTTTTTTTTGTAAAGTTTGATTCTAAAAGTTTGAAAGAAATTAAATATTCATCTGGATACAAAATTTCTTTAGAGATGATGTTTTTTTTTTTAATGAAAAATTTAGTCTTAGATGTTAGCTAACCCATTGTTGACCTACTGTTGGGTAGATCACTAAAGCAGTCTAGTCAGCCCTTGCACGGATTTCATTAATTTTTTTCCTGCTCCATTTTGTATATTTTCACTTTCTGTTTTCTCTTAAACTTTTCGCCTGTCTAAAACATATAGAAAAGAGTAAATATATCTTAATTAAGTTTAAAATCAACTTTCCGTAGGATTTTCTATTTTGCATTGCTTGTTGAATTTAAAGTCCAAATTTCGTTAGATGAGGAATCTTGAAGTTTTCTAAATTGATTTTAACTCTAAATATTTGCATTATAAATAGTGGTCTTTCTCACATTATTCAGGTATCAATTCCATTCCGATATTTTGCCATTAGGAGCTTTAAGGGGATTATTTTCATTCATAACTCTATATTATTTGTGTGAGTGATTGTATTGCATCTAGGTTTACATAATAGGTTTACATAATATGTTTTGATCAACCACAGTACTTGTTAGTACATACATATTCACGTGTATGCTAAAATAACTTGATTGATTTGATCAAACTTGTGGTCTTGTTTCTCGATGCGATAAGAAGTAGGGAGAATTTATCATCAACCTTACACGAGTCAAGAAGATAAATTTGAGAAATGTAGCAAATTTATATGATAGATAGAGTTATTATTCTAAATTCGTAAAGAGCAAAATTAGTGACTACTATTAGATAGAAAGGGATTAGGTTTCTAAGCAAGGGGCGCCGTGAAAAAAGATTGTAATCCATCCAATAGGGTTTCATTTGAAAATGACTAGAGAGACTTCTAGTCTCATGGTTTTTACTTGTATAAAACATCCTTGTGTATTATTTTCTCTCTTATCCTACTCTTTTAGTTTTTCTTTATTACTTTGCTACGCATAAAAAGGATAAAAGAATTTTTTTTATCAATCTATTCACCCTTCCTCTTTTAAATTAGTTATTGTGTTCGCTATGGGCTTACAAATGGTATCTGAGCAGTTCCTATGACTTGAATAGAAGATCACCAAAGCAAACATAGTTGACGCAATAAGACTAAGCATATCCAATCGGGCACATTATGTTGCTTGTGGTGTTTAATATAGTGAAGATTCTAGTGATGACAATTGTGATAACAATTCAAATTGTAGTTCAGATTACATTATGAATGCAAACGAGGTAAAAGTGGAGAAGCTCAAAAAGAATTAAAAAAAAAAATGTGGCAAAAAGATATGAAGATAAGAATTATATTCTCAATGACAAAATCTATATTTAAAACTCAAAGTTGTTCATGTTGAAGACCAACTTGAGAAAATGAAGTATAAAGCAAGCTACAAGCAAGACGATGAAAATTTAAAGATAAAGAAGATGATGGCTGTCAATGCTATTCTTAAGAATCAGCTTATGGTCCTTGAAGAAAAGAGCAGACCTTGGTTCAAGGTGATGAATTTAGAGAATATGAATAGTAAAAGGTTTTCAATGATAGCTAATAAGTTGTAAATTCATATCCTTATTTACAAAGAATGTATACACAAGCTTTTAAACAATTTTGATTTCGTTTGATACAATTTCTCCAAGTAAATCTTTTACAAGTAGATCTTTTAAAAATAGATTTTTTGGAAAAAAGTTATTGGTTGTTTAGTTGTCAATTAAAAAACTTTTTTAAATTATAGAGTGTTTAGTTAAATTATTTTTAAATTATTTTTAGATTATTAATTTATCAAAAATAACATGAAAAAGAGGAATAGTATATTCATTTCAGGAATATATTGTTTCAACCTTAATCATAAAAAATTAATCAATCATAGTAACAATAAAGATTTTATTGCTTTTTGCCAATTTTTTACTCCTAATTTAATTAGTCTCAAGAAAAAAAAATGTTTTTCTATTTTTTTTTTTTTTTTGGTTCACCTGTACCAATTATAGTGTATATATATATAAATGAAGCAATAACAAAATCAATTATAGTATATATATATATATATATATATATATATATATCAATGAACCAATAATAAAAAGATTATAGTATAGCCAAAACCAATTGAGGGAGAAAAAAACACACACACAAAAAAAAAAAAAAACTTACTTGTTAAAGAGAAGATCTAAAATGTTTTTATAAAATAAAAAATGAATGAAAGTGAAGACTATGTGTTTATATTTATAAAAAAAAAAAAAAAAATGTAATAGAGTTATAAAGGCATAGAGTTATTAACAAAATAAAGCAGTGGTAAATTAGACATTTTAATCTTTTAAAAAAAACTTAAAAAGATTTACGTGGAAAAGTCCAAAATTAGAGCTTCTTTATATAGACATTTTTCAACTTTTTTAATTCTTCAAAAGTTTTATTAGGATATCAATCAAACGATATAAAAAAACAAATCAAATAGAGTTTTTAACATTAAAAAAATACTTTTGACCAATAAATAAATTATATCAAACGTATACTTTGTATAATAGTAACATAAAGATAATTTAGGAAAAACTCATTTAACTTTTTGAAATTAAAAATAATGTTATGATAAGGGAGGAACGTTAGGAAACATTCCTCCACTATTGATTTTCAAATATTCTAGTTTTATTACTAGATTTGTCTCCAAAGATTGCTTCTTGTTTGAATTATTTCCTCCATGTTGGATGCTATTTTGTAACGGCTCTCCATAATCATTGGAGTCAATTTTGAAAGGAAGTAATGAGGTCTTATCATCACCCCGCAAGGTTAGCAGTGAACACCAAGCTTGTAACGAAAATCCTTAAAAGTTTCATATGGCAAAGCTTTTGTAAGAATACCAGAAATTTGCTTTGATTTGAAGTTGGAAGATAGCGAACTTGCAGCACACCAGCAAAAACTTTTTTAAGAACAAAGTGGTGATCAAGTTCGATATGTTTTGGTCGAGCATGGAAAACAAGATTGTGAGACATCTGAATGGCATTTTGATTATCACATAGCAGTAATGGTTGTCTTTCAAGAGTGACACCAAGGTCATGAAGAAGATGTTGAAGCCAAGTGACTTCAGCTGTTGTGGTTGCTAATGACCAATATTCAGCTCAGCACTTTAGCAAGAAATAGTAGGTTGTTTCTTGGATGCCCATGACATACAATTATAGCCTAGGAAAATACAATAGCCAGCGGTACTCCTTTGGGTGGTAGGACATCCAGCCCAATCTACATCGCAAAAAGCATTGAGAGTTAGGGAACTTTGAAATAAAAACCTAAGGCCATATGTCAATGTGCCTTTGATGTAGCATAGAATTTGTTTCGCAGAACAGAAATCCTTTTTTATGGGATTTTGAAAGTTTTGACAAACAAGATTTACAGCATGAGTAAGGTCAGGTCTTGTGAACGTAAGATCTTGGAGAGAACCACGGAGTTATCGAGATTCGGTAGGATCAGTGGGTTCTTTGTCATCATGTAGAGGGAGAGGTTTGATAACAATGGGTGCGTTTATTTTGGAGGCTTCAAGCATGTGGTATTTGGTGAGAAGGTCTATGGCATATTTGCTTTGAGAAAGAGTACCACCAGGAAAATATTTTACTTCAAAACCAAGAAAATAATGAAGTTGGCCTAGGTCTTTAAGGGCAAAATCTTTATGAAGTCACTGAATAAGGCGAGAAATCAAAGACGAAACATTGCCAATAATGATAACATCATCTACATAGACAAGTAAAAAAATTACGTGTGTCCCATGATAATATATAAACAAAGAAGAATCAACTTTACTACATATGAGACCAATAGAAAATAAACAAGTAGAAAGTCTAGCAAACCTTGTTTAAGACCATAAATAGACTTGTGGAGAAGGCAAACATGATTAGGATAATGCTGATTGACGAATTCGGAAGGTTGTTCGATGTAAACCCGCTCATAAAGTAAACTATTAAGGAACATATTTTTAACATCCAATCGTTTGAGGGGCCAGTTAAAGTGGACAACAAGAGCCATTATAAGAATAGTTATAATATTTACCATTGGGCTGAATGTTTCACTGAAGTCAACACTAGGAATATGTAACTCTTAGCTACGAGACACGTTTTAAAATGGTAAATGTTGCCATCTTTACGATATTTGGTTTTGTAAACCCATTTGGAACCAATTATGTTAGCTTCATGACGACGTGGGACAAGTGTCCAAGTTTCATTATGGTAAAGAGCAACAAGTTCTCAGGCTCATCAGAAGAGACAATAAGAGTCTGGTGTAAAGGAAGAGAGTGAGAAAGATCATAATCTTGCAAATAAGAGGGTAAACGTTTGGTACAGGCTAGTGAGATGGAGTGCTAGAATTTTCATTGATAGAAGGGATGTAGGAAGAGAGGGAGCATCCTAGTGAGGTGCTAAAGGAAGGGAATTAAGGGTTGAGGAGGTTGGGTTTTGTGGGACTGCTTGTACCATAGAAGGATGGGTGGAATGATCTTGGTCTTCTATTATTAAAAAATAATAATAATAATAATTGTAGGAGGATCATGATTTGGACTTGAGCTATCCAAATATGTGGATGAAGATAAAGACTCTGGTGCATAAACAAAATAGTTAAATGATACATGAAGGTGAGGAGAATCCAATTTCCTTGAAAACCATTCATCAAAATTAGGAAATGAAGTTAGTGAGAGTTAATTAGATATAAGAGGCATGCATTTGTCTTTAAACAAGTAAGAAAAATAATTTCATTAAAGATAACTTGTCGAGACATCTACAGCCTTTGTGTATAGGACTATATCCTAAAAATACACACAAAATAGTTTTTCGGGAAAACTTATTTATACCTTGAAATATTTAATAAGGAAAGCATTGAGAACCAAAATACACAAACCAGAGTAATCAACATTCTTATAAAAAAGTTTGAAGTAGGGAGTTGCCTTACCAATTGAAGAGAGAGCAAACGTTTAATAAGGTATGTAGCTGTTAAGAATGCATCCACCCAAAATTTTAAGGGAATTTTCACACGAAAAAGTAATGTGAGACCTATTTCAACAATATGTCATGTTTTCATTCGGCAAGAATATTTTGTTTCGGGGTATTTGGACAAAAAAATTGTTAGGCAATACCACATCGAGTCAAGTAATCTTTAAACATATAGATGTGAATTCTCCACCACCATCATTTTGAAAAGTTTTGATTTTCCTGTCAAAGTGTTTCCCGACAAAAACTTGAAAGTTAAAAAAACAATTCTAAAAATCATATTTATTTTTCAATGAATACAACCAAGTATAACATGGAAAATCATCGACAAATATAACATAATATTTAGATTTTAGAGAGGATAGTGTTGGGATAGCTTCCCATAAATCACTATGAATTTTTTATAAAGGAACTTTGGAACCTAAATTAGATTTATTAAAGGAAAGTCTACAATGTTTTCCAAGTTGGCAACGAGTACATATAGTCCTTTTGGGAAACCAATCGGAAACATTAATAACTTTCTTTTTCTCTAAAGTTTGAAGAAATTTCAAATTTGGAAGCCCTAATTGTGCATGTCATAACTCAAAAGATGCTCCTTTTGATTTGATTGCAGTAAGTGCTTTGAGATGTCCTTCCTTAAGTGCATATAAATTTCCTTTCCTATGCTTCTTGGCCAAAATCTGCTAATTATGATTCTTTATATTTTTTGAAAGCAAAAAGAATTTATTCAAGAAACATCAACCAAAACAATATTTGAGATACAATCTAGAACAAAGTTAAACCAAAACTAACTAATATTGCTACAAAAGACTAAAGTTGTAAGTCCATGAGCTGCCTCATTACTCTTTCTAAGAGTGAATTGATATTTAGTATTGCCCAACTGAGCTAACAAAGAAGAAATATCCCTAATCAAGGGACCTTCAACAGCAAAAAAATTCTTAACTTGAATTATCAGGATAACAAGACAAGCATCTGTCTCTACCACCTGGGGTCTAATATTGAAAACAAACTTCAAACTTTCTCTAAAAGTCAGACATTCAGTCGAAAAAAGAGTACAAAAGCCAAAAAAAACTTCATAGATAGACCATATTCAACATCTCCTCGATGATCACAAATCAAAGCTCCAATATCTATAAAATTAGTTACATTACCCATTGCAACATCTACATTGAGTTTCAAGAAACCCCGATCAGGTGGCTACCACTTTACATGTGAGACAGGAGAAATTGTCTAGATCGGACCTGAATAACTCTATTAAACTTGTGATAATCAGCAAGATAAAGAGTAGCTTCTTCCAAAATCAACTCTTCCTGCTTAGGTGTACCACCATGAAGAACATGATTTCTATCCCCCTAAAGGTTTCACAAAACCAATAACCATAATTCAAAATTGGAGATAAAAAAAATGGTCACGAAGATAAAGCATGAGACTCGACATCGACGAACCCGTGAAACCCCTTAGAAGATTCTAAAAATTACTTTTTCTCCAACATTTTTCTACTCGAGGACACAAAATGAGAACATGAAAAGCATATTCCTCCTCTTCACAACAGCAGCCGCACAGGTTAGAGCATTTTACTCTTCGATGAAATAAGTTACCCCTAATAGGCAATAAATCATGAAAAATACACCACCCAAAAATCCTAATCTTACTTGGAATTTTGAGGCCCCAAAGAAAATTCCACCGGCAGTTATTAGATCTCTCATCCAAAGGCTCCTCGTTAGAATGTGAAGTCATAAGAATCAAGTGCCCTGATTTTGCCAAATAAACTTTATTAGAATTAAAATGCCACACCCTATCATCAGTATGGTAAGAATTACTCAACGGAATCCCCAAAATGGAAGAAACATCTATTGGCAAGAAAATCTAATTTATGAGAGGCATATTCCAATCCCCATTCTCTAAACATAAGTCAACAACTCTTAATTCTGACAATTGGGGATTTGGGCGAGTAACGGGGCAAAAAAATAAAAGTTTGGGTATCCAAGATCTCTAAAAACTTTGACAAAATTATCAAACCCAATCTGTCAACAACAACCCAAATCAATAATCGCTTTACTTCATATAATACTTTGTCAAATTGTAGAAGCCCCAACCTTATATTGAGTGCCATAAAATCAACACTAGAAAAATATTTATCTTGTAAAATTCTTGCCATCAACAAGGAAGGGTAATGAATGAGCTGCCAAGCTTGACGAGCAACTAATGCTTGATTAAAAGCCTCTAAATCTCGAAAACCCATCCCTCTAACCTTTTTCTTTCGACACAATTTATTTCAACTCCACCAGTGCATTTTTTTTTTTATGGAGACATCGCCTCGCTACCAAAACCGAGTAGTTAAAGCGTGAAGTTCATTACAGAGAGAAAAAGGAATGCAAAAAACACTCATTACATAAAGGGGAATGGATTGACAACAGCCTTAATAAGAATTTCTCTACCCCCCAATGGAAAAAAAAACCTAGTGTGTCACATTTGCAAACAATTAAGAACTTTTTCCTTCAAATGCTTAAAAATCTCTCTTCTACTTCTTCCTACAATAGACGAAAGACCAAGATACTTATCATGAGAGGAAGATGCTGACATATGAAAAGTAACTTGAATTGTTTCCCACAATTCATACCTCACATTAAGGCTAAAGGTAAAAGCAGATTTCTGAAAATTAATCACCAAACCAAATGCACGCGCATAGCAAAGAAGGATCTCTCAAATCATATTCACTTCATTCAAGGATGCCCAGGCAAAAAGGAGACTGTCATCAATAAAAAAGAGGTGAGAAACTAATGAACCTCTTCACATACAGGAAAGCCTCGTGATAACTCCCCTTGATTGGGCTTTGTTGATTAAACAGGAAAGGCCCTCAGAATATAAAAAGAACAAATAAGGAGAGAGAGACCAACCTTGTCTTAATCCCTGAGAAGGAACAATCTTGCCTTGAGGAACCCCATTTAAAATTAATAGAAAATTGAGCAATACTCATACAATCATACACTACCATTGTAAAATGTTCAATGAACCCCATCTTTAACATTACGACTCTCAAGAAAGACTTCTCAATTCTATCATAAGCTTTACTCATATCAAGCTTAATCGCCAACCACCTCTTTCGATCCCCTGTTTTCTTTCACATAAAGTGCATAATCTCAAGAACAGTAATAACATTGGTCGTAATAAGGTGACCTGTGACAAAAGCACTTTGGAACTCATCGATGATTAAATGGAGCATAACTTTAAGCTATTAGCCAAAGTTTTAATGACAATCTTGTAAATAACATTACATAAGCTAATAGGTCAAAAATCCGATACATTTTAAGGCACAAAGATCTTGGGAAGAAGAACAATATTGGTCCCGTTCTGATAAAATTGGCTGATTATGATTCTTTATGACAAAACCATTAGAGTTAAATTCAAAAGAACAAGAATTATCATCAATAAGTTGACTTACAGATAACAAATTCTTTTTGAGTTGTGGCACGACTAAAGCATCGCTAAGTTTGAGATTACCTTTTGATTTTTTAAGCAAAGCTTTACTTGCATGAGTAATAGGTAAAGCTTATCCATTTCCAGCAAGGATTATGTCTGGGCCTGAATAAGATTCTAAAGAATTTAAATTACCTCTTTTATTTGTCATATAAGTGGTTGTACCTGAATCGACATAGAAATTTGGATCACCTTCATTGTTGTTCATGGTAGCTATTCGTTGCTTTACTTTTTACTGGTATAGTCATACCTATAATAACATTTAATTGTAGTATGATTTGTTCTACAACAAATTTGGCAAGTAACTTTGGAATTTTCTTTATTGAATTACCATGTTGTTGTTGATTTCTAGAGTTGTAATTGTTTGGCTTTGGGTGCAAGGAGAATGAATAATTTTGTTGTTGATTATTGGGACGATTTTGGTTGAATCCACCCTTTCCTTTAAACATTCCTCATTGTCCTTTTCCTTTACCTCTTTACTCAAAAAAGTCTTGATTACAATCAACTTGCTCCTTTTTTTTCTATGAGATAAACCTATTCTAATATCATGTTAGTTATCATCAAATCTAAAAGTTTAAGCTAATAGAAAAATGTCCAACTATAATATTTAAGATTTGAGGTTGACGCATGATACACCCTTCACGTGTAACATCGATAGATGACAGATGTTGAACATATGTTAAATGTCTCCTAATTATCGTTATAATATGTGTAACAAGAATTTGAAATAAAGGGGAGAGAAGGGGTTTGAACGAGGGACTTCCAAACTCTAATACCTGAAGAATTAAGAGAATATGAAAAAGAATAAAAGTTTTCAATGATAGCTAATAAGTTGTAAATTCATACCCTTATTTACAAAGAATGTATACACAGGCTTTTTATACAATTTTGTGTAACGGTGATATAAAGATAATTTAGTAAAATCTCATTTGACATCTTCAAATTAGAAATCATGCTATAACAGGGAAGGAATGTTAGGAAACATTCTTAACTACTGATTTTCAAATATTTTGGTTTTATTACCAGATTTGTCTCTAAAGATTGCTTGTTTGAATTCTTTCTTGATGTTGGTTGCTGTTTAGTAACAGCTTTCCATAATCATTAGGGTCAATTGTGCAAGTAATGAGGCCTTATCAAAAGGATCCACCATGAAACAAGAGGAATTCAACAAGAAAATTGAAGTCGTTTGTAAGTTTCATATTTTATAATTGGCTTATTTAATGTCAGATTGCTCTTTGCGTGTATTCATTAGATTCATAAGTTTTGGGTATTAGTTATCGAAGAATTATTATGAAGCTTGAAAATTGAGTTAAAATAATAATTTTAGGTGGTTAGCAAGACTCAAAGATGCAAGTACTTATATATTAAAGATCACTCATGATTTGATATGCATTCGTTCTCATGCGTTTTTATTTTATGTGTTGGGATTGTTTGTTGGGATTTTTTATAAATCCTAATGTGGGCTTACATATTATATAACGATTATATTATAGACTATCTATTTTAATAGGGCCAAATAAGTGATCTATTAATCGGGCTCTAGAAATATCTATTGGGTATGGGCTTTAATGTGTAGAGACCTAATACTAATCAAATTAGGGTTAATGGGAACCTAATTAGATTAGTATATAAAGAACATAATTAGGGTTATGGTCCCCAAGTCAAATCAACGTAATTTTACTCTCTCTTCTCTTTCCCCATTCAAGAAGAAAACTACAGAGTAACCTAAGGAGATTTGATTGTGAAAGACTCGATCCTACTCAGATTTAACAATATGGATTCAGGTATGTTTTCTTTAATAATTCTTATTGATTTAATATGAGTTTCCAGATTTTGATATAGGTTTTAACCTATTAAGTTAGTCTAACAATTGGTATCAGAGCGTACTCATATTGAATCATTGAGATATTAATTGATTTAATTATTGTTACTGTTTGAAGCAATTGAAGAATATATATATTCAAATATCTATTTGGTCTGCTTGCGGAATAAATATGTATTTTGTTTAAAGTTCTTGAATTCGGTCTGCTTGTGTAAATTTATATCGAATCAGGCATGGCTTTGCGTCAATTCTCAGGCATGGCTTTATATAAAATATATATATATATATATATATATTTAATTGGGCGTGAAAGACAATAAAGTCACATATAATGTATATTTTGCTTGTTTTGGTTGACGTGTAAAGGCTGTTTTTGTGTTTGATTCAGATTACTCTCAGGCTGTTTTTGTGTTTGTTTAAGATTATAAAAGCATGAATATATATTTAATAAGATTCAGGTCAATGAATGCTGTTTTGATTGGCGTGCGATTCTGATTCACAGTGCTTTTGTGTTTGTTTATGGATAGTTAAAACAAGCATGAACATATATATATTTTAACCGGTTTGCTGCTACATGTTTTGCTATTTGTTTTGTTGGCGTAAATATATATATATTTATATATGACAGTGGTGTGATAATATATAATATATGTATATGTGGCAGCAGAATGAAATATATATATATATATATATATGCGTGAAGAATATATAGTTTTGGCGTGAATATATATATGCATAACGTTAAGACTAGTATATTGTTATATATATATAATCAACAATGCATGCATAATGATTAAATTGATATATGTATTATGTCTGATATTTCAAAATAAATTGAATTGAAATTATATGTTACCAAAGTAACCTCTATAATTAAATTTGCTTATTTTGGAATATTAAGATGTGTATGTCAATTATTTATGTGAATAATGACCGGCCCAAAGGAAAGTTATTATTTGACCAAATAATGGGCATACTTGTGGTAATAAATA
Organism: Litchi chinensis; assembly: GCA_019925255.1. Taxonomy (NCBI): domain Eukaryota; kingdom Viridiplantae; phylum Streptophyta; class Magnoliopsida; order Sapindales; family Sapindaceae; genus Litchi; species Litchi chinensis. The sequence goes on from CM034471.1 coordinate 16,099,463, forward strand.
TGTGATGATTATTAGACTTTCCATGTGGGTAATAAGTCGGTCCAAAGAAAGGTTTATTACTTGACGGGATTAATTGTCAATATTTGATTACTGCACGGAGAGTACCACTTACAATTGATATTTCTATCCAAAGACTAAATGTCAATGTTGTGCTAGGTATCTTATTTTAGGGCCCACCATTATGGGAATAGTTTAATCATGTCATGTATGAATTTATTAATTTAGTATTCTTATCTTATGATATGATTATTAATTGTGAGCTTGTATTTGGTTTTGTTCTCGATTCAGTTACTACTTCTGCTTCAACAATAACTGCTAATATCAATTCCATTCCTGTGCTTAATGGCACAAATTTTAAGAATTGGAAAGAGAACGTTATGATTGTTCTCGGTTGCATGGATCTTGACCTTGCGCTTCGGGAAGAACGACCCACATCTCTTAATGATAATAGTATCGCTGATGAAAAGGCGAGTATGGAGAAGTGGGAACGTTCTAATCGCATGTGTCTTATGATCATGAAACGTTCCATTCCGGAAGCTTTTAGGGGCTCTATGTCCAAAGAGAAAAATGCTAAGAAGTTCCTTGATGATATAAAACAGCGTTTTGCAAAAAACGAAAAGGTTGAAACAAGTACCCTTTTGGCTAACCTTGTTTCAATGAAGTATAAAGGTAAAGGGAACATAAGGGAGTACATCATGGAGATGTCTCATATTGCTTCTAAACTAAAGGCACTAAAGTTACAGCTGTCTGAGGACCTGCTGGTGCACTTAGTTTTGATTTCTCTTCCTGCACAATACAGTCAGTTTAAAGTGAGTTACAATACTCAAAAGGATAAATGGACTCTTAATGAGCTCATATCTCACTGTGTGCAAGAAGAAGAAATATTGAAGCAAGAAGGTATTGAAAGTGCTAACTTAGCAACTATCTCTAAAGACAAGAAAAGGAAAAGAGGAAAAGAAGCTGCAGTTGGGACATCACAGCATAAGGTGTAAAAGAAACAGGATAAGGAGTTTACCTGTTACTTTTGCAAGAAAGCTGGACACATGAAGAAAGAATGTCCCAAATACGCCAACTGGCGTGTCAAGAAAGATATGCTTCTCAATTTAGTTTGTTCTGAAGTTAATTTAACTTCTGTACGTAAACACACTTGGTGGATAGATTCTGGTGCTACTACTCACATAAGTGTGTCTATGCAGGGTTGCCTGTGGAGCCGACAGCCAAGTGATGCTGAAAGATTCATCTATGTGGGCGATGGCAAAACAGTTGCAGTAAAGGCAATAGGAACTTTTAGGTTATTATTAAAGACTGATCATTTTTTGAATTTGGAAGAGACTTATGTAGTACCGTCTTTTAGACGGAATTTGGTTTCAGTTTCTGTTTTGGACAAATTTGGTTATTCTTGTTCATTTGGAAATAATAAATTTAGTCTTTTTCAATATTCGAATCTTATTGGTACCGGTTCTTTATTATTGTATGATAACCTATATTTGTTTAATACAATTGCTTCAATTAATGAAACCTTGCATATAAATTCACGAGGTACAAAACGAAAATTAACTAACAGGGATTCCGCCACACTATAGCACAAGCGTTTAGGTCATATCTCTAAACAGAGAATTCAGAGGCTTGTGTCTGACGAGATTCTTGATTCCCTTGATTTGACAGATTTCTAAGTCTGTATTGAGTGTATTAAAGGGAAACAGACAAACATTAGGAGATTAGGTGCCAATAGGTGTTCTGATGTCTTAGAACTAATTCATACTGATATTTGTGGACCATTTCCTACAGCTTCTTGGAATGGTCAACAGTATTTTATTACGTTCATAGACGACTATTCAAGATATGGGTACCTATATTTGATACATGAGAAGTCTCAATTCATGGATGTTTTTAAGGCCTTCAAAGCTGAAGTTGAAAATCAACTTGGTAAGAAAATTAAAGCTGTCAAATCTGACCGTGGTGGTGAATACTATGACAGATATGACGGATATGACGGATTTGGTGAACAACGTCCAGGACCTTTTACGAAATTCCTAGAGGAATGCGGTATCGTCCCGCAATACACAATGCCAGGCAAACCTAACATGAATGGTGTTGCTGAAAGACGAAACAGAACGCTCAAGGACATGGTAAGAAGTATGATTAATCATTCATCTTTACCAGAATCTCTCTAGGGAGAAGCATTAAAGACTGCAGCATATATCCTCAATAGGGTTCCAAGCAAAGCGGTAGCTAAAACCCCTTATGAATTATGGACGGACAAAAAGCCTAGTATAAGGCATTTACATGTTTGGGGTTGTCCAGCTGAGGCAAGGCCTTATAGGCCAAATGAAAAGAAACTGGACTCCAGAACTGTAAGCTGCTACTTTGTTGGGTACTCTGAACGATCAAGGGGTTTCAAGTTCTACGATCCCACTACTAGAACATTTTTTTAGATGGGAAATGCGAGATTTTTTGAGGAAGTTGAGTTTGTGGGGGGAGATAAGGTTAAAGACATTGTCTTTGAAGAGGAATTTATTTCTCTTCCTACTATTGCAATTAATAATGATCAGGCTTCTATTCCTGACATTGTTCAAAATGCAAATCCGGAATATCAAGACAATGTAGACGAGCTCCCTGTGCAAAATGAAAATATTATACCCAAAGTGCAAACTCAACAACCTCAAGAGGATGTGTCATTGAGACGATCCACTAGAGAAAGGAGAAATGCGATTCCGGATGACTATATCGTTTTTCTCCAAGAACATGAAGTTGATATAGGAGTGGTGGAAGATGATCCAATCAACTTCCATCAAGCCAAACAAAGTTTTAATTCTCAAAAGTGGATCGATGCTATGAATGATGAGATGAATTCCATGAAAAACAATGACGTTTGGGATCTCGTTGAATTGTCTGAAGGTGCGAAACCCATTGGTTGCAAATGGATATTTAAGACCAAAAGGGATTCAAAAGGCAATGTTGAGAGATATAAGGCTCGTCTGGTTGCCAAGGGTTTCACTCAGAAAGAAGGCATTGATTACAAAGAGACTTTCTCTCCGGTTTCAACGAAAGACTCTTTCAAGATCATAATGGCACTTGTGGCTCATTTTGATTTAGAGCTACATCAGATGGATGTAAAAACTGTGTTTCTCAATGGTGAAATTGATGAAACAATATATATGATGCAACCAGAAAACTTTGTATCTGGTGACCAAAAGAAAATGGTTTGCAAATTAAAGAAATCCATCTATGGTCTCAAACAGGCTTCTCGTCAATGGTATCACAAATTTCATCAAATCACTATCTCATATGGATTTGAGGTAAATAAGGTTGAAGATTATGTATATCATAAGTTCAGTGGGAGTAAATACATATTTCTGGTGTTATATGTCGATGACATACTACTTGCTAGTAACGATATAGGCTTATTGCACGAAACCAAGAGATTTCTTACAAAGAATTTTGAGATGAAAGATCTTGGGGACGCTTCTTTTGTATTAGGTATACAGATACATCGAGATCGAACTCGAGGTATCCTTGGGTTGTCACAAAAGAGCTATATCGAAAAAGTTCTTGATAGATTCGGCATGAAAAGTTGTGTACCAGGAGACACCCCTATAGCTAAAGGAGACAAGTTTAGTCTCAATCAGTGCCCTAAAAATGAATTGGAACGAAAAGAAATGCAAAAGATTCCTTATGCATCAGCTATAGGAAGTCTAATGTATGCTCAAGTATGCACGCGTCCGGATATTGCGTTCATAGTGGGAATGTTGGGCAGATATTTAAGTAATCCAGGGATGGATCATTGGAAAGCAGCCAAACGAGTTATGCGTTATTTACAGAGAACAAAATATCACATGCTCACATATCGGAGATCAGATAATTTAGAGATCGTTGGGTATTCTGATTCTGATTTTGCTGGATGCCAAGACAGTAAAAGATCCACGTCGGGCTATATTTACCTGCTAGTTGGAGGAGCTATTTCTTGGAAGAGTGCTAAGCAAACACTCATAGCTTCTTCCACCATGGCAGCTGAATTCATAGCTTGTTATGAGGCATCTAATCATGGGATATGGCTTTGAAATTTTGTCATGGGGCTGCGAGTTGTGGATGGTATAGAAAGACCATTAAAGATATATTGTGACAATAATTCGGCTGTGCTATATTCCAATAACAACAAAAGCTCTATGAAGTCAAAGCACATAGACATCAAGTTTCTTGTTGTTAAAGAAAGAGTTCAGAGTCGTCAGGTTGCTATAGAACATATTGGGACAAACTCCATGATTGCGGATCCGCTTACTAAGGGATTACCACCCAAGGTCTTTCATGAGCACACTGCTCATATGGGTGTTGTTTTTGTTGATGATGTGCGTGTTTAGTGGGAGTTAATATTTTGATGTTCTTTGTTACAGACATATTTTATATTTATTTTCTGCAGAATAAAGTATAAAGTTCAGTTATAAACTCTGAATGTTATTTGTGTTTGATCTCACTAAAGATTAAGGTAGGACCAGTTGGAAATAGACATGTTTAAGATCACATTGTATGTAATTTCCATGCTACGCATCCATACTTGATCTATGTCATTAAATGTATTGGTGTGGTGACCATTGATGGGTCTAGTTACGAATATCTGTAACAAAGGTCGCTTTGATCTCATACTAATATAGTTGATGGACCAGATTGTAATTAAGGGGATATTTCATGACAGATAGTTTCTTAGTGTACACTCAAGACTATAAATAATATAATTGTTTCAAGAAACATATGTAGCCCAAGTGGGAGATTGTTGGGATTTTTTAAATCCTAATGTGGGCTTACATATTATATAACGATTATATTATGGGCTATCTATTTTAATAGGGCCAAATAAGTTATCTATTAATCGGGCTCTAGAAATATCTATTGGGTATGGGCTTTAATGTGTAGAGACCTAATACTAATCAAATTAGGGTTAATGGGAACCTAATTAGATTAGTATATAAAGAACATAATTAGGGTTATGGTCCTCAAGTCAAATCAACGTAATTTTACTCTCTCTTCTCTTTCCCCATTCAAGAAGAAAACTACAGAGTAACCTAAGGAGATTTGACTATGGAAGACTCGATCCTACTCAGGTTTAACAATATGGATTCATGTATGTTTTCTTTAATAATTCTTATTGATTTAATATGAGTTTCCAGATTTTGATATAGGTTTTAACCTATTAAGTTAGTCTAACATTGTTTGCATTTAGTTTTGTACACATAGAAGTGCATTCATGTCTTAATATATAAACTTGTTTACATAAATTTTCATATAAGTTCAATTCTTAGGGGTCAGTTTCAAAAGGTAGGGTATGTTTTAAATGTTCTTTTAAGATAGTTTCCTCATGAAAATGTAGTCTTAGGTGTTAACTCACCATAGCAAAAAACAACCGGTCAATCGGAGGTCGAATGAACATGTTATTGGCGAAATCGTAAAAGTGCATAAGGCTGGACGGTGACTAGTAGATGATCACTAGCCTCAGTACCTGGGTGAGGACAATGACCAACGAAAACACGCTATCGTTACCCACTGACGTCCCCACTTAAGTAGTGACCCCAGCAATAACCACCACTGGGTGGGCCGATCAATCTATCTATCAAGGCGTTCTTTTCATGTGATTTTCTTTTGTTTTTTGTTTAGACTCTGTTTTATTTATTTAACTTTCCATTTTATTTTCAAGATGTTTTTAATGATAAAAAATTGTTTCAGGAAGGGTAAATATGCCAATCTTGGATTAGAAATCAACTCTTTTTAGGATTTCCTAAATTGCATTCCTGATTGGATTAAAGGTGCAACTTTGTTGAATTAAGAATCTTAGTTAATTATAAATAGTGTTCTTTATGAGATAGCTATTTATTTTTAATTATTCATTATTTGTAAGCTATTTGTTGGAGTTTTCTGTTTCTTAAATCTAGATCTTTGTTATAAGTTACTAACTTCCCCTTTGATCATCATTAGTCAACAGTTGACTACAATTAAACACTAACAATAGAAATGCAATTACACTTTTACCCTAGAATAATTAATTATTAATAATTTTATGTACACTGACTAATTTTAAAAAACCAAATTTTAATTAAAAAGGGAAACAAAACAAAAAACAAAACTAAAAGACCATATCACAATCTAGAAAACTCCATATTACGATCTCGTTTTTAAACACAAATGGAGCAATCTCCGTCTATGTTCAATAGAGATGGACCTGAACTATAAATAGAGATGGAGCGGTATATAGTAACAAGACTCAAACTCTATGGTTAGCTGGCCGTTAGAGGCGGTGAGGTGAGAAGCTCATTACATTGGAAGGCGATGGAACCAACATTGCCTTGTGGTTAGGAATCACAGCAGAATCAAGTTTAGTTGAGTTTAGCCTAATTTGCACTCAAACCACGAAAATGTTTTATTTACACTTGCGCTCGCACTCGTGAAACTTCATGGGCTCTAGTGTGGGAGTAGACTCTCAAGGATCTGGGTGGAGCCCAGACCCTACAAAATTTTTACTTAAAAGTTTTACATTAATCTACAAATAATTTTTTTTCTTAAATCTTATCTAATAACCACAAATGATATTATTTGTAAATCATATCAATAACATCAACCACAAAATAGAATTAAACTTAATGTTCCATCCTAAATATCATGTTCTAATATCAAACATAATAAAATTAAAATAAAAAATATGAATTCTTAAATTGTCAAAGCAAATGGTCAAATACATAACACAAATTAAGTCCAAACAATATAACATGGAATATTAAAAAAAATTAATAAATGTATTTTTTTTTTAATTATTGGAAGTTTGTCGGTGTGGAAAAAATCCGCATCCGAACCCAAACATACTTTAGTGTGGAATTTCACATCCAAAAATACCCACGAGCCCATTGTTGGAGAAAAATCTATATGTTTGTGAGTAGAATTGTCATCCCTATTCATAGTTAGAATAGATTTTAATTCATTATTTTCAAAAAGTTTAATTGCACTAATATACCATATGTTTTGATGTAAAATTCAACTAATGTAAATAATGGTAGTAGCCCCACATAATCTTGATGTTGACCATTATAATTAATGATCAAATTGAATTTTGCTTTGAAAAGTCATTTATGCCCTTAAGTTGTAAGGCAAGTGATATGACAAGTCAAGTGAAATGTATATGTTTATATTTTAGCATTGCATTTACACCCACACTTTTGAGGAAAAATGACCCAAACACTACAAAATGGTATGACCCTATATTGTCTTGGCTATATAAAGCCAATTTGCTTTACAATTTGTTAACTCATGCAACCATATTTTCTAAAAATTTTCAATCTCAAAAAAGTTGCAACAACTTAGAATGGAAGCTTCACACAGTTCAAGCATTGAAGTGAATGGTGGAGTGATTAAATTCAAGAATAGAAGGTGCAAGTGCGATCAAATAGTAGTTGTAAAAATTTCAGAATCGAAGGCTAACACGTCAAAATTGTTTTTTTTTTTTTTTTCAAATGAAAGAATCTACGTTATGGGTTGTTGTATATCTACGTGAGTCTTTGCAAATCTTTGTGGACCCACTTAGTTATTTTAGCAGATAAAAATGAAAAATGTCCCAATCAAATAGCTTTTAGTTTCGATCAAAACACCTCCCTCCATTACCAACTATAAGGTAGAACAATGAAAAATGTCCTAATCAAACAATATGATAACATAAAATTCAACAATAGTTCAATTTTTGGCCTTCAACTATGGTTTGAAAATTTTTTGTAGTATCAAACTTACAATATACCATGTTTCCTAATTCATTAAAGAGCGATTGATTTTCAGTATCGCATATCAACTATAGGCTACTCCTAGTTACACTGTTAGCAATGGAATATCAACTAGATAGTGGAACTAGTTAGCGAGAGTTGATACACAATATTTTCTTTCTTCATGTGACATGCCTATAATTCTCTTGACCTCTCCATCCTCTCTCTTGTTCCTAGGTTTTGAATCGAGGGCTTCTGCTGGAAAAATTAATACAAAATACTTGAACATTAGCACCATCCAAAGTAATGGTAAAACAAAAACCCAAGCAGGAGAAAAAACTAGCAGGATCACAAAATAGATATAACGTATAAAACTTGAGTTTAACTTTAGTTACCCATTCTAATATCCAATAATTATCTGAAAACGCTAAACTATAATATTAATATTTAACAATTACAAGACAAAGCCAGAAAGCGAATGTGAAAGTGATAAAGTGAAAGATAATCTTCCACACTGTTATCTGATATTATAACTAAATGGGCCTACAAAGATTTGTAAAGACTCACATAGATACACTGATGGAAACCAAGATAGAAAGTTGGAGAACGACGAGACAATTTGACAACGAGACAATTGAAGTCAATCGGACTAATTTAGAAGGCTGTTGGGCTTAATTTTAAAGGCTTTGAGAGCTAATTGGAGGCAACCTTGAGTTAATTGGGCTTTAAATATTTTGGGCTGGTTTATTTTAATTGTAATGAGTTTTAAATTGAGTTAGTACATTTAATTTTATGTTGGGTCTTAATTTATGTAATGGGCTGAGCTGACACATTTAATTAACTTAAGCCCATGTTTAATTATTTGTGATATTTTATTTCCTTGCCTATAAAAAGGCTTGTAACCCTAAGCAAACATAAGTTGAATAAGATGAATAAAGATGCAGCCAATTATGATTTATTGAGAGAGTGAATTCTTTTTTATTCTTCCATGAACATGTGATCTTATCAAGCTTTGCTTGTGGCGATCGAAACCATGACTTATCTCCCACTTTCTCATCTATGTCTTGGAAGTGACGTCAATATCCTTCTTGATAATTTTGGTTCTTGATTGAGTTCTAATCATTGGGTCAAAATTCTTTATAACTTTGGTTCTTGATTGACATATAATCGATGGGTCAAATTTTCTTTTTGATAAGCCTGTTTTAATCTTTCTTAGGGTTATGTTTCAATTTGTTTGTGGGTTTCGTATCGTTATATATAGGGTTAAGCCTTTATAATTAAGCCCAATAGCCTTCTAAATTAGTCCGATTTACTTCAATTGCCTCGTTATCAAATTGTTTCGTCGTCCTCCATGCTTGCTATCTTGGTTTCCATCATATACAATAATCTATAACTTGGATTCTTTCATTTTTTAAAAAAATACAATTTTGACGGGCTACAATTTCCTCTTTCACAAACAAAATACAACTTTGATGAAATTCTTACAACTGCTCTTCGACCACACTCTCACCTTCTTTTCTTGAATTTAATCACTCTACCATTCACTTCAATGCTTGAATTGTGTGAAGCTTCCATTCTAAGTTGTTGCAACTTTTTTTAGATTGAAAATTTTTAGAAAATATGGTTGCATTGGTTAACAAATTGTAAAGCAAATTGGCTTTATATAGTTAGGAGAATATAAAGTCATACCATTTTGAAGTGTTTGGGTCATTTTTCCATAAAAGTGTGGGTGTAAGTACAACACTAAAATATAAACATATACACCTCACTTGACTTGTCACATCACTTGCCTTACAACTTAGGGGTATACATGACTTTTCAAAGCAAAATTCAATTTGATCGTTAAGTGGAATGGTCAACATCAAGATCATTGAGGGTTGCGGTTATTATTGACATTAGTTGAATATTAAGCTTTTATATCAAAACATAGGGCATATTAGTGCAATTAACCATTTTCAAAAAGACTAAATTACAATTTAGCTATCTAGTAACAAGGTTTTGAAATTTGTTAGTTGCTGCTCGACCAATGAGGTGGCAAGTACGATTGACTAGCGAGTTCTCAATTGCTCAACAGACAATCGATGATGGCAACCTCGAGCATAAATATATATATATATATATATATACTAGCAGTGATAATGGCGATGACAACGGCACAGAAGCAAACCGATAAGCTAGAGAGAAGAAGAAGAACTGAGCAGAAGAGAAGAGGAAGAATTAAGAAAAAGAGACAAAGGTATGTTTCAAAGAAGAAGAACTAAGAAGTGAACTGATAAAGGTAAGGATCCCAATGCTCATGGTAATGGTAACAGATTGAGGAAAACCGTTAAGTAGGAGAAGAAGAAAGTTAAGAGAAACTGAGGAAGATTAAGAAGAGTTTCGAAAAAGAGGAAGAATGATAGCTTGTAACCTTTTCTTGCCATTTTGACCTTTGCACACCAAAATGTAGGTTAATTAAAAGAATAAATAAATTAACTCAAAACGGCGTCATTTTAGGCGCTGTTTTGGTGTCACAAATTTAATAATAACAAAAAGGCCAACATGCAAGTTGGGGTGAGTTGGGTTGAGTACTCAATCAACTCGACTGAGTACTCGCCATGCCAAGTTGAATCCTCAATTGGGGGTTATCAGATCAGTACAATACCTATCATTAATTAATCATTGAAAACTTGGCGAAGAATTACCAAGTAGAAACACAATTGCAAGCTAAACAAACTTTTTGATTTTATTATAATTAACCCCTTTTTCGTTAGGGAATTTTTGTTAGAGTTCAAGGACTAAGGAGTAAAATTGTTTTTTTAAAGAAAAAGATTTGTTAAAATTTTATTAGTGTGCTTTAACAAATTTTATTAAAACAAACTAATTTAAAAACCAATTAATCACTTCTAAAATATTAAAAGGATTCCAGTGCTCATGGCGACAACAACGGATGGAGGCAAACCGGTGAGCAGGAGAAGAAGAAAGTTGAGAGAAACTGAGGAAGAATAAGAAAAGTTTCGAAAAAGAAGAAGAATGACAACTTGTAACCTTCTCTAGCCATTTTGACCTTTGTACACCAAAAAGTGGATTAATAAAAAAAAATTAAATTAACCCAAAATAGTGTCATTTTAGGTGCTGTTTCGACGTCGCAAATTTATTTTTTTTTAAAAAAGTCTTGCATGTAAGTGGGGGTTAGTTGGCTCAAGTACTCGCCCTGCTCGAATTAAATCTTTGATCTGATGATTATCGGATCAGCACAGTGCCCATCATTTAGTAATCATTAAGAATTCAATCGAACATTGCCCAATAGAAATGCAATTGCATGCAAAACAAACTTTTTGGTTTTATTACGATCAACCTCTCTACTATTAGGGAATCTCTATTAGAGTTAAAAGACTGAGGGGTAAAATTATCTTTTCAGAGAAAAAGATTTGTTAAAATTTTATTAGTGTGCTTTAACATATAAAAACCAATTAATCACCTCTAAAATATTAAAGGATCCTAATGCTTATGGCGGGAAACAGATGGAGGCAGACCAATGAGTAAGAGAAGAAGAAAGTTGAGAGAGAATTGAGGATGATTGAGAAGGGCTTTGAAAAAAAAAAAAAGAATGACAATTTGTAACTCCCTCCGACCATTTTGACCTTTGCACACAAGAGAAAAAAGGGGTTGATAAATAAAATAATAAATTAACCCAAAACGACATCATTTTGGGTGCCGTTTTGGTGTCATAAAATTTATTAAAAAAAAAAAAAGGCCTGCATGCAAGTTGGGGTGAGTTGGCTCAAGTATTTGGCCAACTTCGTCGAGTAATCACCGTGCCCTAAGTTGAATCGCCGATCTGAGGGTTATCAGATCAGCACAATGCCCATCATCGAGTAATCATTGAGAACTCAGCCAAACATTGCCCAATAAAAATGCAATTGCAAGCACAACAAACTTTTCGATTTTATTACAATTAAACCCCTATCATTATGAAATCTCCGTTAGAGTTAAAAGATTGAAGAGTAAAATTGTCTTTTCAAAAAAAAAAAAAAAAAGATTTGTTAAAATTTTATTAGTGTGCCTTAACAAATGTACTTTTTTATTACAAGATACCTCCACTCCGTTAATGAAATTCTATTAATGTAACATTGACTATCATTTTTTGTTGAATGACAAAAATACCCCGAATGTATAAAATTTTATATAAGTTAAAAATTGTGAAAATTTCAAGATTTTTTTTTTTTAAAAAAATAAATTTCCACCGCACATCTCTAATAAGAACAACGAAGATTAAAATGATTTAAAAAAAACTATAAAAAAAAAAAAATTATTTTAAGAGTGAAGATTTAATCTCTAGATCAGATCTCCGCTGTCTATGAAAAATTCATCATTAACCCATCATCACCATCATCAACATGTCATCATTCAACACCATGGGGACTGGATCTCCATTCACAATGGAGACCAAATCGAGATCTCTAACAAATCGAGAATGGATTGGTAGGTGGGGCGAAAGAAGTAGAGGAAGAGCCATACAATGAGAAGGCCAATGAGCATCAAGAGAGAGAAGGGGTTGGTGATAAGGGAGACCCAAGGATGAGCATCACAACACTAATTTGGATTTTGCGATGTAGTTGATGAGCTCGACCTATAGGCAGCATTGCTCATTGTGGACATTTTCAATGAGGTGGGTGATGAAGGCACGAAAGGTGGGGGTGGTGACTAAGGCCTAAGATTGGGTGGATATGGTGATGGTGATGGTGAGGGTTTTGTTGGAGATGAGAAGAATTGATGGGGCTATCAAATAAGATTGATGTATTATTGTGTTAAAAATGATGGTTTTTTTTTTTTTAATTTGTGTTTGGACATAAAAAAAATTATGAGTTTGATTTGTGTATTGGTGAAGAATTGGAAATGATTGACGTACGTTGGTTGAAAAAATGCAATGTGGGCCTTTTTGTTAATTATTTTGAAGTTTTATTTTTCTACTTTTTAATTATATTTAATAATGAACATTTTAATCATTCTAACTAAAATAACTAGTCAATGGTTAGATTTAACATTGTTGATTGACGAAATGGGGCTATTTTGTAATAAAAGGTAAACTTATTTGTGTCCGAATAAAAGTGTATCTCATGAGGTCTCGTGCAATTGGTCTATATTAAAACCTTATTTCGTGCCCATTTTAGTGCCCATGAAAATACATGATGACCAATTTGATAAAAATATAAAAGTTATAAGCTAGTTAAAATTATATAAAAAGTCCAAAATTTATTTAATAATTGCCCATAAATTAATCCACTGAACTAAGCAAAAAATTAACTGAGATAGTGGTCGTTTTCGAGCTCCTCCGACAGTCGCAAAACCACTTCGCTCACCTGGAAGATTTGCAGTGTCGGTTGCAGCGCGTAAATCGTAATCAATGCAACGTTCATTTTCATTCAAACAAACCAAAAAAGAGAATAAAACGCAAGGGGCGGTGGGCGGCACGCTGTGAGAAACAATTCCTTACAATTAATTGAACCCATAAATATAATATCAGTTCTGCCATCACGTGAACGGTCACGATCATTTTTCCGATTGGGAAATGGGACCCACTTTTAGTCAAAAGTCAGCCCTCTGCAGCGTAATATAATATAATTTAATTTCTAATCAAGTCGGTGCGTGTTCTCATGAAGGCACATGGCTCCTCATGCTTTCTACTTGTAGGTAAATCGATGCGTACCAGCACGACAGCACCGACGCTATCTATGCCCACGTGTCAGCCTTTTGATTGCCAAACCTTGCTATTTACTAATCGTGTTTAATCATTTTGGACGACCATGGTCCATCCCCATAAATTATGATATTTTATAAATGGTAGAATTACCTCCCATTTTTCTAAAATTTTAATATTTACAAGTGTGTATAACTTTTAAATTTATTTACAGAGTCATTTTCTTAACTAACGTTTGATTGATTTTAACCATTAATGAATATATTTGATTATATAAAAAATATTGAAAGATAAAATTATCACAAAATAAATTCATTTTTTATTTTTTTAAAATAAATTTTAAAACTTTAAATAAATTAAAAATAACTTTAATGAGATCTTCACTAAATGAATATTGGAGATTAATTTGAGAAAAAAATTAAAAATCAAAACTTAAAAGAAATCTAAAAATAAAAGATGAAAATTCATCTATATCTTTAAACAAAACAAAATTAAAAAAAAAAAAAAATGGATTGAACAAAATTTAAAAAAAATCAAAATTAAAGAAAAAAATTAATGTTGAATCAAAACAAAAACTATATATATATATATATATATATTTTAAAAAAGAGAGGTCTAAGTTGAATCAAAGGTTGAAGATTTGAGTTTAACCTATATTTCTCATTTTAAAAAAAAATGTTTTGTTTTGATTCAACTTCAATTTTTTTCTTTAATTTTGATTTTTTTTCAAATTTTGTTCAATCTAGATTTTTTTTTTAAATTTTTCTTTTTTTTTTTGTTTTGTTTGAAGATGAAGATGAACCTTCATCTTTTATTTTTAATTTTTTTTTCCTTTTAGTTTTGGTTTTTAATTTTTTTCTCAAATTAATCTTCACCATCCATCTCCAAATGGATAGTGGAGATCCCATTAAATTTATTTTTACTTTAGATAAAGTTTTTAAAATTTATTTTAAAAGAAAAATAAAAAAATGAATTTATTCATGGCTAATTTTATCTTTCAATATATTTTTACATAGTCAAACAAATTTATTAATGATAAAAGTCAATGAACTATTAGTTTAGAGGAGGATACTATAAATAAACCCAAAAGTTATATACACCTGTAAATATTAAAGTTTCAGATAGATTGAAGGTAATTATCTCTTTTATAAATTTAGATAATACCTTGTACTTGGGTGCATATATATTTTTAATTACTATGACTAATTCAAAAAATAACCAAAACTAAAAGGGGATTTAAGTTCAAAAAATAAGAACAATAAATATTTTATCGCAAGATTTAATTATCATATTTATTTTTTTATATGTGAGTTAAATTCAAGAAATTACCAGATTAATTACATTTTTTATCATAAAAACACACTGGGCGATGGTAATTATGGTAGTTTTATTATTATTATTATTATTTTGATATTGTAATTATGGTAGTTACTAACTTCAAGAATTATAAGTAAATTGAGAAGGGGCTGTTCAATAGTATTGTCCCCATCACTTCTATATTTTTAAGGTTATGACTTATGAGATTCAATAGTGTCTCAATTGCCCATACTCTAAATTATTGTAATTATTAAAAGAGAAAATAAGGGTTATTAAAGAGAAAAGTATGATACAAATATGTCTCTTTGTTTATATAATATGTGATTTATTAATGATTGGTATTAATAAAAAATATATGATATATTTTTTATGTTTTATCGGGAGTGGGAGTTAATTTCATTTACTTTAATTTATTAAAACTGTCTTAATAAAATTTTGTTTCATTTACATTTCTTAAAACTGTCTTAATCACTTATACATTTTATTTCATTTACTTAATTTCTTTCATTTTTGTTTTAAAAATCTTACTTAACAAAATCATCGTGAAAGCTCTTGCAAACGCGTGTTTTTTTTTTTAACATTAACATCTTATAAGTAAGAGAATTACAAAATCTTTTAAGATAGATCAATGATAGTACGTTCCTATGATTACTTCCACAATTAGAAGATAATAATTTTTATCAATAGGAGAATACTTTTCACACATTGTGTTTGACTTTTTTGGGTCAATGGAGATACTCAATCACTGCAAGGGTCAGTATTTCTTGCAAACCATTTTTGAACTATCTTGAGTGAGATTATTTCATAAACTCAGAGCGACTTTATTCAATAAAATATATGAATTATTAAAATAGTTTATGCGCTTTCTACGGAATTAAGTCTCTCCTTGTATAAATCAAGTCTGAAAACAGTTAGGCGATTGCCTTTTCATGCTTTAATGTGATTTTGCTATTACACAGTTGTCTCATGGTTTACCTGACAGCTATTATTTACATTACATGTCATATTGTATTTCTAAACAAACAATTTATACAATACTCTCATCTTGCAAAAAAAAAAAAATTATACAATACTGTTTAATGTTATTCTATTTTATCAAAAGTCTTATCTAAATTTTAAGTTAATTAAATTTTCTTTATTTTAGATTCAAAAGTCTAAGAAAGTTGGTAATATTCAATTTATCCTTACATAATCTGAATCTAAATATTCACGGTACTATAATTGCTAACATAGTTGAAAGTGCTGGAGGTTTTAGTTGGTAACATTGCACAAACCGCATACAATATAATACCTTCAAGTGTCGACTTGATTTCCTATTATAATGCTTAACTATCGCCTTTAGGTTGGTAAAATTACATGTAGCTCACAGACTAGTCGGATATTTTCAACTTCAAAAAATATATGTTTGTACGATGGATTATTCACTATTGAGAAGATATCTTAACTCTCATTACTAAATAATAAATCGGGTACGATGATAACCAAAATATACTTTGAATAGTTTGTATCTAAAAATATTTATTTTATTAAAGTGAATGAAAGCCACAGGGATATTTTCATTTTAATTCCATCTTTCATGATTAAGATTTCCAATAATCTAGAAAGATAATCAAATACGGTTTCGTGAATGCTTAAACTACACTCTATTGTTTGTTGGAGTCTAAATCCAATTTCTCGCTTAATTCACAATTAATTAAAAAAAGGCTCCATCACACATAATTTTAAGTGAGAATGATTGAATACCTCTAACACCCTTAAAGGTTAGAATTTAAGTTGCATTATTGTTTTATTATAATTTAATATATGAGTGTGAGTCTACTATTGTAGAAGTAGTTATCCAAACTACACTATAAGATGTGATGTGAGTCTCCTTTTGTAGAAGTAATCATCCGAATTATATTATCAATGATAAAACATAAGATTTGTGAATTTGAGTCACCATTTATATGAGTAATCATTAGAATCGCGTTATTGATGATAAAACATAAGGTGTGAGTATGAACAATCAATTTTGACTGGTCCGATGGACCACTGTTAATAAAAAAAAAAAAAAAATTGGCATTGTTAAATGATAAAGGGATAATTCCAATTTCTCTCCTGTAGTTTAAATAAATAGCCAAAATCCTTCATGACTTTGAAAAATAACTTAACTATGAGGAAAAATTTTGGATATTTATTCAAACTATAAGAGAAAATTGGGATTATCCCAATGATAAAACACCGAGTGTGGTTGTGAGTAATCATTTTTGACAGGTTTGGCAGTCCTTGTTTAAAAAAAACAAAAAAAAATTTCTTCGAACCAAAGCTTCAGCAAGAGTTTGATTAGTGGCAAAATCGTAAAATAACGTTTGATTTTCTAAAACCGCAATTTGAATCCAGTCTATTGAAAGCTGGCTCCACTCCGCCATTTACGGACTCACAGATTTGCTAGAGGCCAAACACGGTTGTTTAATTTTTTTTGGCGCATAAATTCCCTAAAAAAAAAAAAGACTTGTAATAAATATAAAAATAATTAATTAATGTGAAATCTACTGACCACTGCAGATAAATTTTGATAGCTATATAAACACCTAGTGTGTCGTTGCATGAGAGAGAAGCAGATATGGAAAGCTAAGGTGTGGAGTCTCAGATCTGGCCCTGTTGTTTCCATAACAAAGGTACGCGGTTTCAACAACATGCGGATCAATCCTCCTTCTTGTTGGATCTGAATCGTTTGTTTGGTTTTGTAGTCTTGATCTATCTGTTAGTGCGTGTGAATTAAATTCATTTAATGATTTGGACTTGCTTGGTTGCTTTTAATCTAACCAATTGATTATGATTTGTGATTTGATTGTAGATCTAGTGTTGATAAAGAGATGGCTTTAGGAAAGTATACTAGGGTAGACAACCAAAGGAGGTCGTCGTCGAGTTACTGGTCGACGGTGACGATTGTGTTGTTTGTGGGTCTGTGTTTGGTTGGTGTGTGGATGATGACTTCGTCTTCAGTTGTTCCTGTTCGAAATGTGGAGGAGCCATCTGAGCCTCAGGAGAATAATAAAGCTGAGCCTGAGGCTGAGGTTGTCAAGCAACAGGTTTCATCATCGGAGACCAACACCGACACCGGTACTCTCCAATTTGAAGATAACCAAGGCGATTTGTTGGAGGATGCCACCAAAGGAGATGCTGCTGTCAGTTTGTCTCAGACTCAGAACACGACCCGAGAGAATGAAGATGAGAGTAAGTATTCCAATGATGGGGATTTTAAGAAGGGAGATTCTGAGGTTACTGATGGTAACACGGAGGGACAAGGGGATTCTCAGGAGAATTCGAATGATAACAAGTCTGAGTCCGATGATGGTGAGAAGAAATCTGAGTCGGATGAGAAAGACAACAAATCTGATTTAGATGTACAGGAGACTGAGAAAAAATCCGAAGAGAATTCTAGTGAAACAAAGGATGGAGAGAAAAGGGAAGAGAATTCTGGTGAAACAAAGGATGGAGAGAAAAGGGATGGTGAAATAGAACAGAAGGTTGAGGAAAGTGGTGAGAAGGAGTTGGAGAAAAGCTCTGATGGTAGAAGGGAGGAGGATGGTCAAGCTAAAAACCAGACCGAGGTCTTTCCTTCTGGGGCTCAATCGGAACTTCTTAACGAAACTACCACCCAAAATGGGGCATGGTCGACTCAGGCAACCGAGTCAAAGAATGAAAAGGAAGCTCAATTGTCTAAACAGCAAACTGGGTACAATTGGAAACTTTGCAATGTCACTGCAGGGTATGATTATATTCCGTGCCTTGATAATTGGAAAGCAATTCGGAGTCTTCACTCCACTAAGCATTATGAGCACCGAGAGAGGCACTGCCCTGAAGAACCTCCTACCTGCCTTGTTCCTCTTCCTGAAGGGTATAAACTCCCAATTGAGTGGCCTACGAGTAGGGAGAAGGTGTGCTAGAATTAATAGAGTTAGTTCAATTATACTTTCTTATCGGTTGTGTTATAGTGAACTGACAAATTGCACCTTTCTGCAGATATGGTACTATAATGTTCCACATACCAAGCTTGCACAAGTTAAGGGACACCAAAATTGGGTGAAAGTTAATGGTGAATATCTCAATTTCCCAGGTGGTGGAACCCAGTTTAAGCATGGTGCTCTCCATTACATTGACTTTATACAGGAGGTGAGCATTTGATGTGATTCTTCATTCTTCGAAATCCATTTTATTCATTGGTTTAGGTTATTTTCTGAGTTGATTATCTCATTATTGTATTACTTAGATGGTTGCGTAAACAAAATAATTTAGAGTGTGACTTGTCTGTTTTCCGAGTTGATTCCGGCTGTATTTACCGACTCAGATCATTAAAATTAATCATGGATCATATGTATCTTGTCTATTGCATCTTTATTTATTAATTGTAAACCTCAAATGGGATAGAATGGTTGGATAGAGCTCTTGCAGTTTAAGCAAGAGGTGTGGGTTTGATCCCCCTGTACCAGTGTTTGAGGGGGATTTGACTTAATTTGCATTTATGTGCAGACTGGGGTGTGTGCCGTGGAAAAAATTTGATAATTCTGTATCCTGATCTATCTTACAAATTCAGCTTGATTTCTCTGAATTGTGCAGTCTGTGCCTGACATTGCTTGGGGAAAACGAACTCGTGTGATATTGGATGTTGGATGTGGGGTGGCTAGCTTTGGTGGCTATCTGTTTGATAGGAATGTGCTCGCTATGTCATTTGCTCCTAAAGATGAACATGAAGCTCAAACTCAGTTTGCACTTGAAAGGGGGATCCCTGCTATATCTGCTGTTATGGGCACTAAGAGACTTCCATTTCCTGGCAGAGTTTTTGATGCTGTCCACTGTGCACGTTGCAGGGTACCTTGGCATATAGAAGGTATCGAGTCTTAATCACTTGATTGGAAGCTCATTTGAGCTTGTGACTTTGTTTTGAAGTTGCAACTTTTCTGGAAGTTCAATAGTGATATTTTATCATATTTTTGCATCTTGAGGCTGCTACTCGCCTAATAAGCATACATCAATGTGTATGCTATAACTTCCTTTATGTTTTTTCAAACTTAGCATTCACTGTGTCTCTGATTATTATAATATACAGGCGGTAAACTTCTCCTGGAGCTGAATCGTGTATTGAGACCTGGTGGTTTCTTTGTGTGGTCTGCTACTCCTATTTATCAGAAACTTGCTGAAGATGTTGAAATCTGGAAAGGTAGATGATTTCTAATCCTTATTACATGTTGGGAACGCTTGAGAGAGGTTGATTCATTCTAACAATTGTAAATGTTTGCAGCCATGTGTAAATAAATAATTGTAGATGATTTCTTAGCCTATTACTTGTTTGGATCTCACTAGCAAATTGATTCTAAGAATTGTAAATGTTTGCAGCCATGACTGCATTAACAAAAGCTATGTGCTGGGAACTCATGTCCATCACTAAGGATAGAGTCAACGGAGTGGGTATAGCATTGTACAGAAAGCCTACATCTAATGAGTGCTATGAGAAAAGATCACAACAAGAGCCTCCAATTTGTGCTCAGCCTGATGATCCAAATGCAGCATGGTAATCATACTTTTCATTTGAGGGAGAGAAGATATATATATATATATATATACACATTCATTGAATGAGAAAAACTTAATTGTTCTTTCAAAAAGAAAAAAAAGGAAAAAAAAAAAAAAAACTTAGATGGATTTTGGCAATCAGGAAATGTCTCGTTGCTCAATTTAAAAAAAGAAAAAATTGCTGCTGGCATTTTCAGGGGCAAATTGTCTGCGGAGATGTGATTGATGCATGGATATTATTGCTTCTAGCTAACTAGAGACTTTGTTTTGTCCACAGGAATGTGCCATTGCAAGCCTGCATGCATAAGGTGCCCACGGAAGCATTAGAACGAGGGTCACAGTGGCCGGAGCAGTGGCCAACTAGAGTAGGGAAAACACCATACTGGCTGTTAAGTTCCCAAGTTGGAGTTTATGGTAAATCAGCACCAGAGGATTTCAACTCAGATTATCAGCACTGGAAACGGGTAGTGTCGAAGTCATATCTAACTGGCATGGGAATAAACTGGTCATCTGTCCGGAATGTAATGGACATGCGAGCTGTCTATGGAGGGTAAGCAAAATGAATGAGTTGTTTTTCCTGCGAGGAAATGAAATTTTTGACAGCCATGTCTAATTCCATCTATAACCAAAAAGGGTCATGTTTAGAATCTTCTTATGTGCTGATGGCCTGGTTTTCCATTTTTTTGGGATACCATTCGGCCACAACTCTTCAGTAGGTTGAGGATGTATATAACAAATTCTAAGAGAATACTACCAACTTATGTTTTTATTGTCTACCTCAGTTCTGATATTGTAATTGTGTTTGCAGATTTGCTGCAGCTTTGAAGGATATTAATGTGTGGGTAATGAATGTGATCTCAATAGACTCACCAGATACACTTCCCATAATTTATGAACGAGGTCTTTTTGGTATATATCATGATTGGTGCGAGTCATTTAGCACCTATCCAAGAAGTTATGATCTTCTCCATGCCGACCATCTTTTCTCGAAGATTAAACAGAGGTTTGTACTGATACTTCTCTCGTTCTTAGCAGTACTACTTGCAAATCATGTTTGCATACTCTTTTTCTGATCCACCAAATGTTATGTGCAGGTGTAATTTAGTAGCTGTAGTTGCTGAAGTTGATCGAATCCTCAGGCCTGAAGGAAAGCTTATTGTTCGTGATAATGTCGAGACCATTAATGAGTTGGAGAGTATGGTGAGATCTATGCAATGGGAGGTTCGCATGACCTACTCCAAGGACAAGGAAGGATTGCTTTATGTCCAAAAGTCTATGTGGAGGCCAACAGAGTCAGAGACAATCAAATACGCGATCGCTTAAACATGCTCTTCTGTCAAAGCCTTTCAAATACCCAATAGGCCTGAACAATAAGAGCTTAGTTATTCTTTTGTTTTGGTTGCTAATTGTAATTTATGGCTCCATTTCTATGTTAGCCACGTGTATCAATTTAATTAGCTTCGATAGTGTCCAGCCTTTACTATTTTTGAAAATTTTTTTGATCTGTTTACCACAAGGTTGGGGTCTGAATTACCACTGTGAAATCATAGTACTCGTGGGTTGGTTATTGATGTGAGATGAATGCATTATTGGAAATGTAAAGGGCATTTGTATGAAAAACATTCCGAGGTTTTAATTTGTTGTGGTAAACTGTGTTAATTAAATTTATCCTTGATATATGTTGTGGGCATCTCTGTTGCCCAACTTGGTTGATTCAACTCAATCCCACTATTTTTGGTCGGGCTGGGTCTAGTTAAATCGTATAAAAGAGTTATGATGAGTTGGATTGGATTGGGTTGAAAATTTTCTATCCAATTTAATTCAACTCGATAAATGTTCACTCTTAATTCTTAATCTAATATTTTCTTCTTTTTTTAGAAAAACATTTGCTAGGAATAAGAATTATAGATAGTTACATGTATTCCTAGTGTTTTTGTTTTTAGTTTAGTTTTGTTTTGTCTTTGTAGTTCATAGATTGACTTTTTGTTTGTAATATTTAATGAGTTAAACTGTAATTTGTAGTCATTTTATGAATTATTTTTATTTCTATTCGTTTTATGAATTGAATCTTTATTTATAATTGTTATGTATAATTTTTGAATTTATATGTATGATATAAGATTAAGAATATTATTTGTAATTACTAAGAATTTTTGAAATTTAAACTAATGTCCAACCCCGATAAATCTTGTCTAGATTGACTATTATTGATTACATTTATGAATTATATTGAATTGGATTAGATTAAAAAATTTTCGATCGATTTATATCTAGTCGGGAGATTTTTACCTATTCAACACAACAAAACAAACGTTCACCCATAGTTTCTTGAATCAATAGTTGTCCCTATTTTTGTTACGCTCAAACATTGTTTTATCAAAAGGGTAAACAACACTAGTCAAACCTTACAAAAGAGAGAGAAAAAAAAACGTAGGATTTTATTTCATGTGAACCAAGCTTGATTTTAGTGTCTAGGGTTCGTTTGTTGTCCGTGATTGAATTGGACTATTTCAAAAATTGGGATTGAATATGATATAATTGAATTAAATTATGTGATGCATTTGGTGTAATCAAGATCAACTTAAAAATTGTATTGTGTTACAGTTGGTGTAGTATGAGAACGGGCAAAAAACTTATAATTTATGTTTGAATCTATAAGATTATTTAGTATAATATTATATTAAATTAGTTTTGGAATAAAAAATATCTGAACTATTTATAATTAATAATGAATTAAATAATGATATTTATTTTTAATAAAATATATTAAATTGTTTTTAAATATATTTAAAATATTAAATACAAATAAATTAAATAAATAAAAAAGAAAAAATAATTATAATAATTATTATGTTTCAATTGCTATTAAAAAAGTGATCAAACTAAGCAAAGCCTCCTAACTTTTGCCTTTCGACTGGTGGAAAAAATATTTTCACTGTTTTAGAATGTTCTCCCCGGTATAAATGGTTTGATATTGTTTGAATGTCAACATTAACTTTATTAAGGGTATTTGGGTTATTTTCTCTTATTTTTTATTTTTCTTTAAAAATTATATTAACTAATAGGTTGTTTAGATATTCATTGTTTAAATCCATTAAAAATAATTTAAAATTTCAAAAATGATAAAATAAATTAAAAATTAAATAATTTTGAATAAAAAAATAATTTTGAGCATTTTCTTGAAAATGAAAACAATGGATCCCACTATCAATCTCTAAAATGGACAGTGGAGATCAAAAAAATTTTAAAAAAATCAAAACAATTAAAAAAAATTCTTAAGGAAAAAAAAAAAATTGTTGAGATCCAACCCAAATTGGATCTCTACCATTCTTCAAGATGGATAGACGTTGCAAATCCAACCATCTCCACCAAATTCGACTTTCACCTATTTTTACATATTCATTTCATCACCTAACCACCATTTCACACCATTCATCATCAGACCAACATCTCAATTCTCACACCATCCATCATGAATAGACCATCATCTTCATCTTATTATTATTATTATTATTTTTTAGATTAGATGAAGAACATCTAATTTCTTCATTTGGGTTTGTTAACTTAGATGAAGAACATCCTTTTTTTTTTTGTATAAAAAATTTCAACTCATGTAGAATTGCTTCTTCTTCTTTGATCCAAAATGCCAGACCAATGAAGTGCTCTTAAAGCATAGATGAGGAGTTGACAACCAAGGCCTGATGAATGGTGCACTTACGATGGAGCACCTCTGATCCAAGTCTAAGTAGCTTCTTGAGAAGAAGCATCTCTGATGGGTCTTCATCTCAAATGGAGTGCCCCATCTGAGATGGAGGTGCTCTCCATTAGAGATAAAGTCGATGCTTTATCCTTGACGAGCTCCATCTCATATGGAGCCGAACTGCTCCATTTGAGAAGGAGGTCCTCTCTATTTGATGGAGTCGGTGCCCGATGCTCCCATTCCAACGAAATCCATCTCCAATGAAGCTGAATTGGTCCATCTGAGATGGA
The DNA here is from genome assembly GCA_019925255.1 of Litchi chinensis. Classification (NCBI taxonomy): domain Eukaryota; kingdom Viridiplantae; phylum Streptophyta; class Magnoliopsida; order Sapindales; family Sapindaceae; genus Litchi; species Litchi chinensis. The sequence continues at coordinate 16,123,733 of CM034471.1, forward strand.
GGTGGAGTGATTTGCTCCATCTTAGATGGAGCGGTTTACATTATCATCATATTTTTTTTTTTTTTTTTGAATTTTATTTTTGTGTTTGTTTATTTTTTTTAAATTATTAATTATCATGTTATTTTGAAGTTCTTGTTATGTTGATCTAGCTGTTGATGATGATTTGCACACATTTGAATTTTCTTATTCATTTAATTTATACTTCAAATTTTTTTATCTGATCTCAACCGTCCATCTAAATTAGATGGATGGTACGGATCCATTTTAAAGAAAATTATATTTTTATTTTTTATTTTTTTAAATGGATCTTAATTGTCAATTTTCTAGATGGACGGTGGATATTTTTTAAGTTTTTTTTTTTTTAAATTTTTTTTTGTTTTTTAATTATATGGTGGAAATGGATTCAAGGGCATTTTAGTCTTTGAATTCACTTTTGATGGTCAAAAGACTTTACTGATAGTTGATAAGGGTATTTTTAGTGAAGATCATTTAGATCCTTGAACCTAATTATTTGTCGTTGTTCTCAAATATTTTTACGCGTTTTTGAGTTTTTTTTTTTCCAGGAAATAAGTTGGAAATGGTGTGCGCGCAATAAACTTCAAGGTTTGGTCTAAATTCTAGGCAAAGAATTCAAGGTGAAAAACTAACGAGAGCAATTGTCGAGCAAGCGATCGCCGTGGAGAAAAATGTAAGGAATTGGAGGCACCTTGGATGGGAGAAACAGCCCCCATACAAACCTTTGCACACAAACCAGCCTTCCTTACCTCAGCTAGCCCACACAACACCTCACACTTGCTGCCTACACGCAAACCAGCGTGCCAAGACACCATACAACGCACACCAGTCTTGCCAACTTCACTTGCATGCCCCTTTTGCTGCATTTGCTTCCAACCAGCGTGCATGGCAGTATGCAAAGCTGCTTCATTTGCCCTTGGCAAGCCCCTCCACCAAGCTGCGCGCAAAGCAGCACATACAAGAGCTGATTTCCAGCCAGTTGCGTGCTTATCTGGGCGCTTCCTAGCCAAGCCCAAACACCTGCCAACCTACTATGCACCTAGCTGCGTGCTTCTGCACCATCCTGCGGGCCAGCAAGGGCGCCTCACACCAGCAATAGCTCCTTGTGCTCCTTCACGGCAGCTCCTGCACATGCCAGTCCCCCACCAAGCTCGCAGCAACCTTCTTTCTTGCCACACAGAGCGCTTCCATGTGCGCCTACCTCCCAGCCTGCACGCAGAACAATGCGCACAACAACCAGCCTCTGCATTGCCCGGGCGCACATAGCAGCATGCACCCTCACCAACCAGCGCCCAGACCAGCATGCTCCAACCTATTTTGCCGCTGCCAAACGCACACATTAGCGCGCTGCACCACACACCTAAACAAGGGCAATCTTGACCTTTCTCCTTCACTTTGTGCCCTAGCTTCGAGAGCTTATTGTTGGATAGTTGATTAAAAATATATGATTGTAAATGGAAAGTAGTAAAAGTAGAGTTAGTGTTGCCGTGTGATAGAATGAAATGACATGAGAAAGATGGGTGTAGGAATAGGTAGCTAGAATTTTTTTTTTTTTTTTTTAATTAGAAAAAAGATATTGGTGGTAGGTGAGCTATAGTAGCTATCGAAAAATTTGGGATAGAAATATATTATATTATATTGAAAAGAGAAGTTTGACAAATGGAGAAGTATAGAAACATGGAAGCTTTTGTTTTTAGTGTTTCTGGTTTTTTTCAAAGTATAGAGTAAGTGAAGGCTTTATATAGCCTCCTCAAGTCGGCTAGCATGAAAATCGACCTCAATTACGAAGCTTTCAATAGTTCATAATTTACATTTTTTTTAAAAAAATTATCTTGAATGTTCTACATCAATTAGCAAAAGGTTGCATATAAAAATTAGATTAATTTTACACCACACAATTATGCTTGTTTCCTAGGTAATTCTGGAAGTAATTAGAAATGTATAGCAACTCATCACTTATAAATACACCCGAACCACACCATTTTCACCAGTTTTGAGGGTTGCAGAATAGGGCTCTCATGCCCCTTCTCTCACCCTTGTTTCTCAAACAAATCACCACCATTTTACTTGCAATTTCACCCACCAGGATCACATCCACCATACTTTGGAGAGAAAGCTTTGCATGAGCAGAGAAGAGGACGCAAGAGTTCAAACTCGGAAGAGAGGAGCTTCATGGATTTAAATTCGGAAGAGGGAGGTTAATGAGTTGCTTTCTCAACTTCGCTTGTGTATTTACAATTTTTCCTTTGTATGTATCCATGGATTTCATGTTATGATGGGATCATGATGAATTTTGATTATTAATATTAATGGAGTTTATTATTATTGCTTGAGGATGGTGTGTTTGTTGAGTAGGTATTTTTGAACTTAATGCTTGTATATGATTAGCTATCATATACATGATTTAAGCTTGTTGTTAAGACCAAAAGGAACAACATATAATATGCTTGATGAAATGCCGACCCTAGTTTAGAAATGAGAAATGTAGGTCACTAATGTGACAGTCGGGTCACAATGAGTGCTTGAGTGAGAGTCGACTATCTTATAAAAATACCAATCCAACTAAGGTTATAGATTATCTTGAACATAATGAGCTATCATTCATTTGATAGCCATAAAAAATAGATGTTGGTGGATGAAAGTATATTCGATGTATTATTGGAAGAGATGTATTGAGAGTATTAGTGATAAATTAACGACAAATACAACCAAATAAATCTTCGATGTTTTGATGATAATTGCCTATATCTAAGTGGAATATGAAATCTTAGCACACTTTATTTGTTTTCGTTTGTTTATTTTCATCAATGACTAGTTTGGTAACCTATTTCTACATCCTTTTGGAGATGATCCTGTAACTGCTATGCGACATCTATATGATTAATATACTAATGATGTTTATTACTAAATACGAACTAAAAAGCAACCGACAATGGTCAAACCAGTTCTACAAAGGAGGACACTATAAAAATGTGGAAACATTGTTTTTATTTGTCAAAAAGCAAACGTTAAGAGGTCTTTGTGTAATTTGCTTATTAATAAATATAAAAATTTATCTGTTTTGTGTTGAAAAATAGCCCTTAGGTTGTAAGTCCATTAAGGCCCAAAGGACCTGCAAGTCCAGAGATCCTAAAAGTAAGAATGAGGTAGTATAAAGCCTATTGCTTAGGGACACTTTAGCAAATACTACGTTAGCAGAAGGATGTAACCAATCAAACAAAGCTAAGGCATCAAGGCAACCCAAGTTAGTTAGCTTGCATGAAAAATAGTTCAAGGTCGCAATGATATAGTAGCTCAAAAACATAATAAGCTAGTAATTTTCTTTAACAACATTGAGTTCTAGGGATAAGAAAGTTCTTATTTCACATAGAATATCACGTAAAATAAGAAACTTTGCTAGAATTGCATTCTGATATGAATATAGACATATTAATTATAGTTTGATTCGTATATAAAGTACTAAATGAAGTATCATGTAAATTAGGAAAGAAGATCTTAGTCTTTCCTATATTTTAGCAACCTTAATGTTTGTAAACAAGGATACCTGACACTATATAAAGGGGTCTTTATGCTTGAGCATGACATAACCATTCAACCTTAGTAGAAAATTTGCTAAAACAGAAGCTTCACTCTCAACAATAAAATAATTGTAGACATAGACATTACTCATAGTGTTGAACCATGTTAAAAATTCTGGCCTTTCTGGTTATTTAGCTTTCGTATTGTTATTGCTTATTATTCCTTGTTATCTCTATCTCCATACCAAATTTGTTTAACCCCTTTCAATTCACTTATTTCATCGTATTCATATTAATGTGGGTGTTAACTGATTTTTGACTCAATATTTTGACATTAGAAGGAAGGCTTACATATCTCTAATTCCAACAAGTTTACATTATATTTGTGTGTTTCTTTTTTTCTTTCTTTAATAGACAAAGAGATGCCTTTCACAGGAGTGCTTGACTGGGTAACCTCTTAAGCATTGATGAAGGAATGGATTTAAGGCTAAGATGGATCATGGCCATGGCTAAGTGAATTCGTGTCATGTGGTAGACCCATGATAAGGACCTAAAGAATATGCCTTCTGTGACTGTAGCAGTTGGAGTAGGTAAGCACTCCAAACTGCAAGGCCTTGATAGATAAGCAAGGCAAAGTGGAGGATATGCTGTGAATGCTTATGACCATTACAAGACTTGATATAGGGAGCAAGGATACCTTAGCTTGATAATAACATGCTTAGCTAGATAATAACATACAACTAGAAAACCTTCATTTGAATGAGAATCCATCTCAGGATGAGGAACAATGAGCAGCTAATTAGTGTCCTTCTTATTAGGAAGATCAGAACGAGGGTCGTAACCAGGACACACTACTAGGGCCTGTTAGAACAATATTCCCTAGTCACAGGTCTATGAGCATTGATCAAGAATATTGCATAGAAGTCATAGTGGTAGAGTGTTCGCATACTTCTAAAGGTAATCTATTAGATTTACAAGTGATACTCAAGAGGTTGATCGCCTTGAGTGACGAGGAAATAAGAACAAAGACCACTTCTGTGAATAGAAGCCACTAAGAGATGAAATCATTAATAAGCTGCTACCATGTTGCTTCAAAATGTTGACTATCGCCCTTTATTAAAGAGATAGTGATCGTTATGACCACCTGGATGCCTTCAATGTGTAAATGGATTCGCTCACCACTAATGACAACATTAGGTGCAGGTGCGTCCTAGCAACTATAGGGGAAACCTGTGCAAATGGTTCAGTAAGGTCCTAATAGAAAGCGTGACAAGTTAGGAGTAATGTCTTAAGCTGTTTTTGCAACATTATCAAGCATCGAGAAGGCAAAATGTGCCATCCTATCACAAGGCAATGATCTTTTAGAAAAAGGATTAAACATTGAAAGACTATATAGCTCGCTTTTGAAAAGAGCTAAATTATATTGATAATCTATAGGACAAGAGTGACCTTAGTGGAATTTTTATCGGTCTTAATAAAGATGGGAAATTGTATCATAGTATTTATAAAAATTTTGTCAAGACCCTTCGAGAGTTTTATGATCGAGTTGCAATTTACATTAGGTTGCAAGAATCCTTAAATGTTTCAGATTGGAGAAATCATGACGGGTTTAATGGTGGCAACCAGCCTGAAAAGAGAAAGGGTAACAATAGAGGCAACAATAACTCAAGGAATCCCTCCTTACAAAAGGCTAGGTAAAATCAACCTTCAAAGAGAGCCCATAGTAACAACAGGTGGAACAAGTTTATAGGTCCCTACCTCGATTATATAGAGTTCATGGATACTCAAGAGAGGATTTATGCGGTGGAGTGTAACCGAGAAGTCTTTGGGAGAACTCAACCTTTAAGGACCCCAAAACAATTGAGGGATAGTGACAAGTTCTGCTTATACCACGACGAGGTCAAACACTTAACTTCTAAATGTTATGCCCTCAGGGATGCAATAGAGGGCCTAATAAGATAGGGTAGGTTGTAGGGTTATATTGCTTGCTCTCAAGCTAACTGGCAACCTATTGTAGTACTTTAAGAAACAACTGTCATGGTTAGAGAAATTCGCACAATTCATGGAGAACCATATATAGCCAGAGACCTCAAATATGTTGAACAATTTGTATGTTAGAGAGGCAAGATACCCCTCGCTAGTTAATGTACATATGGAAGGTGGGTCATTGGAGTATGCAAAGATGAATACAGAGCCTATTGTGTTCTCCGAGGAAAATACTAGAGGGGTGCACTATTCCCATAATGTTGTCATAATCATCAATGTGACCATTGGTAACATGAATGTGCACTGGGCAATGGTTGACAATAAAACTCGATTGATATGCTTTGCAAGGAGGCTTTAGAACACATGAGCTATACGGTTAATTAGCTCAAGCCAATGCTTAAGCCTTTGTATGGCTTTATGGGTGATTTAGTTCAACTTTTGAGTTGGATTAACCTCATTTTAACATTAGGGGAACCTGGTTGACAGGTTACCATAAACTTCTTAGTTGTTGATTGACTAACCGTCTACAATGCTATTGTAGGACGACTAGCTCTATATGACCTGAAAGCTATAACTTCAACATAATACCTGGTGGTAAAATTTTCTACCTTTAAAGCCTATCAAAGATGATTTGGACTCGCGAGAGATGAATACTGAAAATCATACTGGGCTAGTGAGGAACTTGAGGAAGTTCCCATTAATGAGTAGATATCAATTAGGACCCTAAAGTTGGGAAGGAACCTAGACCTAAATGTAAGAAAAAACCTGCTTGATTTCTTAACCAAAAACCTTGTTAAGTTTGCATGGATTCACACAGACATGATTGGCATAGACCCTAAGTTAAAGCTAGGGGGCTTGTATTGTGTCCAAAAATAGTATTTGGGCATAAGTCAATTGAGGCCTAAAGGACCAGTAAGCCCAAACCCTAAAAGTAAGAATAAAGAAATATAAAACCTATTGCTCAAGAACACATCAGCAAATGCCATATCAACAGAAGCGTGTAATGGATTAAATAATGCTAAGGCATCAAGGTGACTCAAGTTAGTTAGCATGCACGAAAAGTAGCTAAAGGTTGTAGTGATATGCTGACGCATAACACAATCAACTCGTAGTTTTCCTCAACAACATCGAGTTCTAGAAATAGGAAAGTTCCTATTTTGCGCAAAAATCACCTTAAATAAGAAGCTGTTAGAAGTGCATTATGATATGAATGTGGACCTATTAATTACAGTTTGATTCAAATATAAATTATTAAATGCAATATTATGTAAATTATGAAAGAGGATCTTAGTCTTTCCTATACTACTGCAACCTTATTATATGTAAACAAGGAATCCTAACACTATATAAAGTTGTCTTTATGTATGTACATGACATGACCATTCAACCTTAGTAGAAAATATGCTAAAACATGGGCTTCCCCCTCAACAATAAAATAACAGTGTACGTAGGTATTACTCATTGGTCGAACCACGTGAAAAATTCTTGTTTTTTTAGTTATTTTTCTTTCATATTATTATTGCTTATTATTCCTTGTCATCTTCATCTCCATACAAATTTCATTCAACGCCTCTCAATTCACCAACTTCACCATATTCGCATTAATTCGGCTATTGACCAATTTTTGATGTTAAAAAAATGTTTAGCGAATTAATATTGTATATAAGTAATTAAATAAGATAAGAAAGAAAACAATAGCTTTAAAAAAGAATTTGAAGGTGAGACTACGGATGGTCATGAAACGGATTCAAGTGGCCTTGCCTAAATCCATATTCGAATTCACAAAATTTTCTTACATCCACAACCACATCCAAATCTGTGAAATTTTATGAATTCAGGTCTATATGCGCACTTGCAGATTTGGGGTAAATCCACACCCACTTGCGAATTCATAATTTTTTATTTTAAATTTTTAGAATCAATTTATAACCAAATAATATCTTCAAATAAACCCAAATATTAATAAAAATTTAAATTATTTTCAACTCCCAAAGACAATAACAACATAGAATACTTTTAAACTTTATATTTAAAGTTTTCAACATATACGTTTCAATATTAGAAATCTGATAAATTTAAATTCTAACATCATGAATGCCAAATCTCCACTAAAAATTTAAAATCTAACTTCCATGCCTAATACAAATCTGAAACTAAATATACGAAGCATATAGAATCGCAAACCAAATACAAAAATAAAAAATAAATGATTTTAACATCTTTCCATAATTAGGTAATCATTGCTAATTTCATAAGAATCTATATAATTTATAATACTGATATGAATTTTCACAATTCGGGCTTGTGGCTTCGTGGGTGAAATAATCGTCCCTAGGCGGGACCTCATTATTGGCCGACACAAAATGGGGGGCAAATGAATGGAATTTTATGCTGTCAGTACCATGGGGCCGCCAAACGGCAGACTGGATTGAGATTAATCCAATCCCACTTCATTCCTACCCAACAAACACTGCCTAACTTCAATATATTATGTAACGTCACACATTCTTTTAGTTAATTTTTACATGGGAGAACGATGAATTAAGTGATCATGTTTGATAAAATCTTTTATTTTACAATTTTTTAATTCCAATTTTTTTGCCATGAAACATACTTGAAAAGGGGTCGACAGTATGAGTTTCTCAAGTAAATGTCGTTATCTAGGAATAAGAACATAACGAGGTAAGGTGGTGTTATATATCTGTTGTTCATATATGTTAGCACACGATTTTTAATTTAATAGTAACAAGCTTTTCACGTGGGTGAAAATATAGGCTTCTGATAATGGTAACTAAAGAAATTAATTAATATTATATTACCAATGATAAGATTCATAAAACTAAAGAGACCTCTTATAATTAAGGAGAGGATTCAAGTCAGGTAAACAATGAACTGGATAGTAAAAATTGGCGGTCACAATAACATATTCATTAACATTAGTTAATAATAATGCAGTGGATGAGTGCTAGTGGTTTCAAGGCGTTGATTCAGCTGTTAATCTTCTTAATAATAATAATTATTATTGTTATTGTTACTGTCAATCTCAATTCTTAAATACTATAGTTAAATCATTTTTTATCAGCTTAAATTTTTGGATCTGATGGTAACTAACATGGTATCAGAGCTTGAAAGTCTCTGGTTAAACTCTCTCTCCTCTTTTTATCTCAAATTTGTTACACATGTTATACAATAAGACATTTAACATATATCCGACAACTATCATTTGTTGACGTTATACGTGAGAGGCTTGTCACGTGTCAATCTTAAGTTTTAAATACTTTAGTTGAGTAATTTCCTATCAATTTGAGCTTTTGAATCTAATGGTAATTAATAATTATTTTTGTTATTATTATTATTATTTTACAACTATGTAAAATGAATAAAAAGTATGAAATTTATTAGATCATTTGTGTAAAGTTATATAACCAAGTGAGTAGTTAAAATGGAAGGTTGGTTAGTAATTATTATTATTTTACAACTATGTAAAATGAATAAAAAGTATGAAATTTATTAGATCATTTGTGTAAAGTTATATAACCAAGTGAGTAGTTAAAATGGAAGGTTGGTTAGTTGGATATAGTCATGACAGTTAAGTAACTAACTGCTTCACACAGGGAGCGAGTCCCTTGGACTCAATTGATTAAAATAAACCAAGCCTTTTTTTGGTTCCCTCCCCAATAGCCTACTTTTATGCTTTTCTTTCCATTTATTCTGCTCATTTAATTTTCTTATCATCTACTTTTATGCTTTTCTTTCCATTTATTCTGCTCATTTAATTTTCTTATCATTTCCCAATTCAGACCAAAATCTCTCGAAGTGAGAGATACATAGATTTGATTGAGAAATTAACAAATGGAAGATGATCATATCCATGGAAATGCGCTACATGAGCCCAACAGAGGAAGCCCAGAGAGCCCTTGTGCAAAAAGCACTAGTAGCAACAACAACAATTGCAACAACAATCACAACAATCACCACCACAACAATAAAGAACAAGATCGCTTTCTTCCCATAGCCAATGTTGGCCGGATTATGAAAAAAGTGATTCCGGGCAATGGAAAAATTTCAAAGGATGCAAAAGAAACCGTTCAGGAATGTGTTTCCGAGTTCATTAGCTTTGTTACCGGAGAGGCTTCTGATAAATGTCAACGAGAAAAAAGAAAGACTATTAATGGAGACGATATTATATGGGCAATCACAACCCTAGGGTTTGAGGATTATGTTGGTCCATTAAAATTGTATTTAAGCAAATATAGAGAAATTGAGGGAGAAAAGCTAAATATGCCAAAACAACATAGATCGGAGCAAAGATTGCAGCAACCACAACATCAACAACATGAACAAGAGCAACATCAACATGTACCTTATAGTAGTGTATATTCTTCAACGAACTTAATGTCTCAACCAAATTTTGTGACTACTGATCAATCTTTTTCGTTACCTTTTTGTCCGAATTCGATTCAAAAACAATTGCAGCCACAAGATCAAATCGATTCAGTGGGACGCTGGTGAGCAGAAAAAAAAAAAGTAATTTTTTTTATTTCTTTTACTTTTCTTAAACATAATTTTGATTGTAACTTTACTTAATGTGATACAATACAAATTCAATATAGTATAATGATACACATATTAGAAGATGATGGTTTAATTGATAGCTTCTCTAAAGGGTCGATTTAATTTACACATTTCTGAGTGCTAAACAGCTTTAATTTCATTTGTTATTGTCGTAAAAATATTAGAGAGATGAGAGCATCAATTTGTTTTATAGTCTCATCATAACTTCATTTCTTTCAAGCATTTTGTCCCTATTTTTAACTTCCTTTTAGGAAAATGGTGAAGGAGTTATTTAGAGGTTGCATTTATATATATATATATATATCTATATATATATGTGCCATAGGAGTCCCTTTGGGCACACCGAGGGTATGTATACACTTGACAAAAAAAATTATATGTGATTACAACTAAACATGTGTTATTGCAATCAGTAAATGTGGTCACATTGATCACAATTAGTAAATATGATCATATTTACTGATTGTAATTATATATATTTAGTTGTAATTACATATAATAAATTATAATAATATACAATTTAATAATAATAATAATAATAATAATAATAATAATAATAATTCTATGGTCAATACATCCTAACTTTTAAATTGTTAGATCCACCAATAAAAGTCATGCATTACATCTGAATTAAATAAGAGAGAGAAATTTTTTTAGAAAAGAGAATGTAATGAATTATTTTAATTGGTAGTTTAATAATATGGAAGTTAGAATACACTGACTATAAAAGTTATAAATATAGGCCAAGTAGTGTTGTTCAAAATATTAAAGTTTTAAGTATGGAGGTTGGGGTTCAGAATTGTTAGACAATTCGTCACTCTAGGAACTGCCTGGCCCATAATCTTGCCTCTAATGCTTTAACTTCCAATAAGGAAGAGTTATGGAATGCTGATGACCCAAGACTTGGGTTTATTTAATTGTTTTGCTGGTGTTTGCTTTGTATTGTATGTATTAGCCTTAAAAATGAAAAAAATAAAAATAAAAAAAGCTCACTTTGTTAGTGAAAGAATTTGTAGTTAAGTAATTGTTTTTCAAAATGGGAAGCGATTTGGGTTTCTGTTGACGTTTAGAAACGGTCAACCAGAGATTCTGAGGCCCAGACGGCGAACTTGGTAATTAATTAACGGTTCTGATCGTGATGATGGAAGGGTAATAAATAGGTAATTAATAAAGTTCAAGGTTGGTGGTGATTAATTCAGGTGAAGGAATGTCGGTCTTGGTGGTTGGTCGGATTTAATAAGGTGATCTGCAAGAATTAAAGAGAAAAGAGAGAGAGAGAGAGAGAGAGAGAGAGAGAACACGAGGATTTTTTACGTGGTTCGGTGACTGCACCTACGTCCATGGCCACTCTGGGACAATTCTGGCAGAGTGACAGCTTTCTAGTATGTTAAGTTTGTTGGTACAGTAAAAATGTCTCCCACCTTTATAGAGGAAGGGGGATGACAATATAAAAATACAAAGAAAGTTACACACGCTATTGGCAACGACTAGTTTTAACTAATCTTGACATTGCCATACTGCATTAATTGTAAAGGTAATGATGATTTTCTTCTTGCACAGATCTGCATTAAATCTTCCTGAAGAAGTCTTCACTTCATTAAATACTTCTGGGTAATTGTGTAAGCAGTTTCCAACGGGAAATCATAAGAGTTGGTAATTCTGACAACTTGCTATACACGGTATCCCCTGGATAAGCCTTTTGGTCAGCCAGGTGATACACACTGGAGGAGAGCTGACTTGGCCAAGAGGAGAGGTAGGGCGATCTGGGGGTCCATGCGACCTCGCGACCTCACGGGCTCCCCGGGCTGAAGGTACGAGCAGAGGGCATCCTGGGAACTATTGCTGGCTCGTGACCTGGGTGACCTTATGAGCTGGGCTGGCAGCTACTGGTTCCAACCTTAGGCCTCTTGGGCCCTTGCTTCTATTTAAATAAATAAGGCCTGAGTTGGGCCATTTGGGCCGATCCAGAAAATGGGTATAATAGTTTCTAATTAGTATATTTCGTAAATACAAAAATGCAGTTATAATATGAATGGGAATGAAAATATGCAACATGATTATAAATTTGCAAGTAAAGGTTTGTTAGGATAAAAGAAAATAATTTCTTATAGAAATTAATATAAATATTGGAACACAAACCGTGAATGTACTTTTGGTTGAAATGGTAGTTCGACCTTTTATTTTGGTTGTCGTTGGTCTTTTAATTTGACCATTTTTCGAAGCGTGAGAGTCTTCTTCGTTATGCAAGGTCATTGAGACCAATCTTTAGAAAATTATAACCAATTGGCGATGTATCACATCAATTGCACCCTACTGATATCACTCATGGAATCTCAACCCTTACAAGAGTTTCTCTCTCCTAACATGTGCTTCCTAACACTTAATATAAGAAAAACATGAATGAGTTAATATGATCTCTTACAAGGAGTAGATATAAATATTAACTGCTTAAAGCATTGTCTCAAGCGATGAGAAAGTCAAGCACTTTGCTAAGGAAAAAAAAAAAAGATCATTTGAAGGTTGACAACAATGAATGCAAGGTTGTTTAGAGAATTTTATTTAATCTAGGGCTTGTATTTGTAGTGAGCAAAAAGTAAAGTAAGTTTTTCCTTTTGAAAGTGTTGGGTTATCTAGGTTATAGATTGGATCCACCGAAGATGATCCAAACCTAAAACCCATGATCCAATTGATAATTGGATGACATTGAGTAATGTTAGATCAGTTACTTGCAGTTATGGTACAATTGCTCATGGGTGGTTTATTTCATGTAAAACACAGTTTCTATATAAGAAAATAATAACAAAAACCAACACAGACCATTGTATACACAAGAAACAAAAGTGGAATAGTGAACCAGTTGACATTTTTTGGCAAGGCATTTAACATTATGGATAGAGGATTTGGTTCCAAACCTTAGTGATCAAATTTCGATTGGTTGAACGACATATTTCTGGCATTTTAGCATCAATCCGGGTTTTTCATCATTCCTTTTTTGGGTGTTTGTTTATTGTTTTTAAATTTACAGTAAATATAGATTGATTTACATTGGTATTAAAGCTTGTTCGTATGTTGTTTTCTAGTGGATTGATCACTAATAGCATGAAACTTAATTTTGTGAAAAGTATGAATTGATTAGGGCATTAGAAATTGAAAATTGAGTTATCATGATAAACCCAAATATGATCTTAGAGATTAATGTCATCTTAACTTTCTCTTCTTTATACGATTGTTACACCATTGGATAGGGATCGAAAAGAACTTTCCAATGGTGCATCATATGATTGATTTGGATAAAAATTGAGTGAGAAAAACCCATTTGAATTAAAAGTGTAAAGATCAAAGTATGATTTCTTTTTCTTTCTTTCTTTTTTTTTTTTGGTTGAAAAAGATGATGAATAGTGACAAGCGTCATATGGCGGCCTGAGGAGAGACCACGTCGTACGTGTGACATGTGAACTTCTAGTGAAGGCACGTTAAGTGTAAGAGTGGCCAATTAGGTGAAATCATGTGTTATGCAATGTAGCAGAATCTGATATGGCCATGTATCATGCAATGTGGCTGAATCTGATGATGCCAAGTGTGACACAATGTGCCAACATCTGGAGTAACCACGTGTCACTTAGAGCGGACGAATCAGATCATGGCACGCGTAACCTCGACGTGGCAGTATCTGAAGTGGCCACATCTTATAGATGTGTGGCCGCACCAGAGGCAGTCACATGTTGCGTCATGATTAGGAAACATTGGTACTCATGCGTTGTACGTTTTTTTGGCATGTTACGGCTGTTGGTGCAAATTTTTTTTAGAAAAAAAAATTTAATAAAATGCTTTTCATTTTTTAACCTATTTATAATAAAATTTTGTAAAATTCACTCAAATAGGAGTTGAACTAAATGTTCTATTCTTTATATTACATTAACATACGTTTATATATATATATATATTGTGTTGCAGATAGATAGTTTTGACTATGCATTATACTATGATATGGATTATTGCGATACTGAGGTTAACCCCACCCCCATCCCTCCCCCATTCTCTCTCTCTCTCTCTACCCCCCTCCCTCCCTTACTATATGCCTTCTAACGAGTTAACAAATATTATAGTCATTTTGAATAATGAGGAGGTCATCGATATTTCTAATGACGAGGAAGGTATCAAGATTATTGAGATCTTGGATGATGAGATGGACAATCGAGGTCATTGACATCTCGAACGATAGGGGGTATGATGTGGATATCTTTAAGACCTCTAACGACGAGATGCTAGAGATTATAGAGATCTCCGATGACGAGGAGTTGGAGATCATAGAGATCTCCAATGATGAGATGACTGATGTCATGGATACTTCTCATGATAAAGTGGTTAAGGATATAGATATCTCATTGAACAAGGAAGATTTGAAGATGACGATTGATTTTGACTAGTACTTAGAAGAATATTTAGATGAGCTTTTTACCACACCATGGATTAGGCTACTTGATCGATGTCATTTTATTTTCTATAATTATGTTTTAGATTGTAAACAGTTCTTAATCTTTTCTTTGTTATATTGGTTAATTTCTTAGATAGTTGGAATTGGTTGTACAGTTTTTTCATTACTTATGAAATACTGATATTTATTTAATATAATTGTGCATGATATTATATATGGATATCCTAAAATCATTTAAAGGATGATATGATTTTAGAATTGTTTTTGTGTGAAACACTTACATATATGATTTAATGAATATTTAGAAATGGATGATGATGGGTAGTTTGACTAATTTTTCAATTTTTATCCAAAGATTCTTTTATCATATTTATGAGTATACAATTGTTGTAATATTCTAGTGAAATGATAATGGATATGCTAGTATAGACATGGAAGGATATAGTTCATTAGTCTCTAAATAGGAATGAATATCATTTTAAGAAATAGCTTCAGCTTCAAAGAATATCATTATTAAATTGAACAAGGGTGAGAAACTGAATGGTAACAATTATGATATTTGGCACCAGAAAATTCAGTATATTCTTGAGGAGTAAGATGCTTTTAAGACACTTAATAGCACCATAGTACCACTCGAAGTAGGTATATTTGCTTAAAATAGGAGAGACATGGAGGTTTATCGGGCTTGGAAGAAGAATAATAACATTGCTCAGATTACGTTCTTGAGCAACATGGATGATGACCTTATGTGCATGTATGAGGATTATGTAACTACCCAGGATATATAGATGGCCTAAAAGACAAGTATGGTTGTACTTCAACCACTAAGCTGAGGAGGTTTACCATCAAATTTGTCACCTATAGAAAGTGCTAAAACCATACCATGAGAGAACATGTTAGGGAAATATCAAACATGATTCGTGAGCTCAACATGTATTTTAGCAGAAATGTCTGAAGTGTTTGCTTCGAAGCATGAGACAATAAGAGCAACATATGAGATGCTAGAATCATTTAAAAGGATGTTTAGGCAAACTTTTGAGACAAAACACCACGAAGTTGTTCATGATGCAATGACTTCTAAGATGAAAAAAGGTATATCAGTTCAAGATCATGTCTGGAATGTGATGACTTTAACATGGTCGAAACT
Organism: Litchi chinensis; assembly: GCA_019925255.1. Classification (NCBI taxonomy): domain Eukaryota; kingdom Viridiplantae; phylum Streptophyta; class Magnoliopsida; order Sapindales; family Sapindaceae; genus Litchi; species Litchi chinensis. The sequence goes on from CM034471.1 coordinate 16,139,409, forward strand.
CATGGTGGATTGATTTGCCAAGCAAGCATGATATTGGAGACTCTTTTGAAGAGTTTAATACAATCTTAAAAGAGCTATGTTATGAACAAGTTCACTACACAAGTTGGCATTAGGAATGTCATGTCGGCTAAAGTACTAAGAGAAGTTCAACTTCTATTTCTAATAGTTGTTTTATTGTTTTGAACAATGTTTATTCCAAGTTTTAGCAAAAATGTTATTTTTGTTTCTGAAACAACATTATTCAATTTACCTTAATAATAAATCAATTATTATTTTTAGAAGTAGTTTAAATAGTTGTTCAGGAATATTGTAAAACAACCTATGCATGTTAAGGTCGTCAACAAGTAGTTCGTTGCTCAATGTTGAAGGTTTAGGGTAGAAAGACCTAAAACAAAATGACAAAAAATTGATCTCAATGATGACACCTAATGCAACATAAGTCCATAACTTTTGAAATGTTCACAAAATTTCGAGCTAAAGTTGAAACCAATAGGTGGATTGTTGAAAGCTCTACGATGGGATTATAGAGATGTGTATGTCAATACAGAATTTGAGGAATACTTGATTGAGAATATGATTCTATATCAGCTCACAACTCCTAAAACACCTTAGCAGAATGCTATTGTAGATCGAAGAAATCGAACCCTCTAGGACATGACGAGATCCATGATTATTTTCTCATTATTACTTAGCTTCTTCTAGGGAAATATATTGCAGACTGCTGTGTATATCATAAATGTAGTATGTTCTAAGTCTCTTCTTAAGATACCTTTAGAGTTGTGGAATAGTTGCAAAACTAGTTTGTGACATTTTCTTATATGGGGTGTCCAACACATGTGCTAAAGAAAGATATTGGGAAGCGTTGAAACCACATTTATAAGTACGCCTATTTGTAGGTTACCTTATAGAAATTAGAGGCGAATTCTTTAATAATTCTCAAGAAAACAAAGTATTTATGTCAACAAATGCTATGTTTCTTGAGGATTGTTATATAAAAGATCACAAACCATGAAGTAAGATGGTACTCGAGGAGTTATTACCTAGTTTGCCCAATACCCAATGAAACAATAGTTGTTGATAAGAACATAGTTATGATGTTTGAATATCAGATAGATTTTCGTTAGAGTGATCAACCATCTCGTTGTAGTGGTAGGGTTGTAAGATAACCTATTTATTATGCAATTTTGGAGAGGCACAAGTAGCCATCTCTTATGACAAAGTAGATGATCCATTGACATATAGGGATGTAATGAATGACTCTGATAAAGATGAATGATTTAAAGCCATGAATCTCAAGATGGAGTTTATATGTTTCAACTTTGTCTGGGAACTTATAGATCAATTAGATGGGGTAACACCCATAGGTTTTAAATGAATTTACAGAAGAAATAGATGAACAGATAGAAAGGTAGATTCTTTCAAAGCTAGTTTAGTTGTAAAGGGTTATACCTAAAAGGAGAGAGTTGACTATGAAGAAACATTCTTATCAGTAGTCATGCTTAAGTCCATTCACATTCTTTTATCCATATTTACATGTCTTGATTATGAGATATGACAAATGGATGTCAGTGATTTTTTGAATGGCAACCTTAATGACAACATCTATATGGTGCAACCAGAAGGATTTGTGAGCCAAGGTCAAGAGCAAAAGGTTTGCAAGTTGCAAAGGTCTATTTATGGACTTAAGCCAGCCTTTCAATCTTGTAATATAAGGTTTGATACTTCAATCTAATCTTATGGTTTTAAGTAGAATATCAATGAACCTTGTGTATATAAGAGAATTATTAATAAGAAAATGGTTTTCCTTGTAATTTTACGTCAATGATATCCTACTTATTTAGAATGATGTAGGAGTATTATTTGATGTAAAAAACTAGTTTGCTTACCAATTTCATATGAAAAATTAACAGAGGCTAGTTCTAGTCTTAGAATCCAAATCATATGAGATTGTGAGAACAAATCGTTAGCACTGTCTCGAGCATTGTATATTTGTAAGATCATTTACTCTTTGCAATGCAAAATTCCAAGAAAGGTAATTTATCTTTTTGATTTGGAATACATCTATCTAAGAAATAGGGTCCTAAGACATTTCAAGAGGTTAAGGATATGAGACGAATTCCCTATGTCTTCATGGGAGGCACTACCATGTATGTTATGCTATGCATGAGACCAAATATATGATATTCAGTGGGAGTAGTCGACATTATTAGTCTAACACATGATTGGATCATTAGGTGGCAGTAAAGCATATTCTTAAGCATTTTTAGAGAACGAGAGATTATATGCTTGTGTATTTTATTGGGAAATTGATTCCAAAGGATACACATATTCTGTTTTTTAGTCGGACAAAGGTTTAAGGAAATCAATGACTAGATCAATATTCACTTTTGGTGGTAGAGTTATATTATAGCGGAGTGTTAAGTAATCTTGCATTGTTGGCTCCCCCATGAAGGCCAGATATATAGTCACTTGTGAAAGAACTAAGGAAATGGTTTGACTCCGTATGTTCTTGGTAGACTTGGAAGTCGTTCCAAATATTGATAAATCACTCATACCTTATAGTGCTAAAAGATGGGTAGTGGCTAATTTAAAAGAACAAAGAAGTCACAAGTATGAGAAGCACATAAAGAGAAAGTATCATCTCATTAGAGAGATAATGAACAGAGGGGATGTGTCAATGATAAATATCACATCGGAGGAGAGCCAAGCTGATAAATTTATAAAGACCTTAATGACTAAAGTTTTTGAAGGTCATCTAGAAGGTCTATGATTACAAGACATGTCCCATCTACTCTAGGGTAAGTAGGAGATTATTAGGGTTTGGGCCTTAAAAGCTTGAAATTTGTAAACGTTTAATTAAATAATAAATAAAATATGTTCAACTATTAATGAATATATAGGTACAACCTACTTAAGTTACTCAATCTAAGACTCCCTTTTAGAATCGATGTAATATAAAGTACACATTTATTGACATTGTTTCAACAAGCTCCCCTTGCCTTTATCAGTGACGGTAGTTCAAAAGCCCTTCAATCTATGATCCTGTGTCCTTTCTCTGTGGTCAAATGTCTTGTTATCTTGATAAGCACTTACTTTAGACTCAATAGCCTCACAAACCTAAGTTTAACACACAAACTTAGAGAACAAACCTCTCTAAGTATTACAATGAATATTTGTCAATATATATGAATTATTTTCTATTTCTCTCACCTACACAAATAAAACTACTTAGAGTCAAGAATATTTAAGTCATAAATACATACAATTTTACAGAATACTATCTCATAAGTTTTGCGCTCAAAACTACATACAAACTACAAGCACTCTCAGAATATGCTCATGCATATAGCACTGCTTGCCTCACATAAAATCCTCTTTTGTGTGTACTCAGTAGTCTTTTATTCTCTGACTTTATATACCAAAATGTATCGTGCCTTGTCTGTCAAGAAAATAACCTAAAATTTAACTCTAGAAACTAATAAACAGAGAAAGAAATCTGCATTAATGAAAATCAAACTAAGGAATAGAACTTCTTTATTTTGTCTCTATTAACCGAATGCATAGAGAAATAATATTTCTTCTCTCCCAAACTTGTAAAGTAGGAAAGAATGAAGTTTCCTGCAATAAAAAAATAGTAGTTTATAGATAAAATACTTTCCATAACTATGAAAAGATATTTTCCAAGTTTCACAAGTCAACCATAAAAAAATTTCCTTAAACAAAGATATTTCATTCAATTAAAACCTATAAAGAAATTATCTACTTTATTCATGATAAAAACAATAATGAATAAATACACAATCATTTATTAGGTCAAATAAGAATCATAAAAATGTGAATATAGTACTTTTGAAGATATTAAGAAAACCTGCATTGTGAACTATCAGGAAAAATTCGTTATAGCATCAAAACTGATGTTGAAACATTTATCTGCATGTTATAACTCAGACAATAATAATACTGAACATACTACAATCCATATATGCTGTCTGTAAGTTTTGCTACATAAATAAAGTCAATCAGCAAAGTCATACAATGAAGCTCAAAGCCTTAAGATGTCAATAACATAAGACAATGATGCAATAAGATCAACTTCAACGCCATAAGATGCCAATCATAGTGCACCACACACATGTGCACTGAAATGTAACATCCATGATTATTTGTATGGTCTCAAACTAAGTATATAAGTATTATATATAAAAGGATTTAGTTTAAGATCAATAATCTAAAGAGTCTATAGAAAGTAAACAAAACTAGATACTTTGTTTGTGATAAATCTATAGCTATGGTCCATTTCGTATGTAATGCAATGATCTTATCCGGGATCATCCGTGTGGTCATATGGAAATGAAAGCATGTTAAACAAAGAAATTCATGATTATTGACCCTAATAATCATATATGGATTGATCTTAATTTTGAGTCTATATTGGACTCCTATTTGTTGGGTTATATCTTTTAATTTACATGATGAGACTGTTATAGATTTATGGTTAATAAGCTTCGCACTTTGAAGATGTAATTTAATAAGTGGATGAGAATATTCTACACAATAGAGAAATCCACTAATTCTTGTGAGAAGTGGATGAGTAGTTCCCTTAAGTGTTGATTCAAGTTTTGAACAATAAGAGCACTCAACTTTCTATTTATGAATAAACAAAAAAATAAATTCTGATATTGTTATTGATATATTGTTTATTACAGAATCATTGGTACTTACAGGAACAATATATAATTAGAAATGTATAATGAACTTTATAACCTAACTTTAATTATGAACTGCTTATAGAGAATCGAAGCATATACAATGATTAGATTGATAAACATTGAAGAATTCAAATTGTGTAAAACTATAATATACCCTCTCGAATTGTTGTACTATACGTAAATTATATTAAATGTGACACATTTATTTAAAAATAAAAATGAATTAAAGTGCTTGAGATGAAATTGAATTTTTGTAGAGTTTTTAGATAGATTCGGGGATGATTTTTATTTGTAAAATCATAAAATGATTTGAAGTGATTGGATTCGGATGGGTAATCGAATTATAATAAAATTTTTGGATGTGAAATTAGGTTATAATAAAATTTCCAGATAGACCCGAGATGATTTCGCATACTAGAAGGACATTTTAAGGGATTAGAAAGTACGAAAGAGTTAATGCATTATTAACATGTGTCAAAAGGAAGGATAAATGGATGACAAGTGTGTGGTGATTTAATTGAGTACGTGACAAGTGTAGGGACATCTTAAATCATATATAAATGAAATGAAAAGTTGAAAACAAAGAAGAAATCAAACACAACAAAAACAGTTTGGCATTTGAGAGAGGACGAGAGAGTTTTCTGTTGAGAGTGAAGGGAGATGTTCTGTCTTGAAGAAGAGACCGAGACAGCTGCCATTTGAGTGATTTTGGAAGCTGTTTTTGAGTAATCTCAACACATGCAAGAAGCAATTTGGCAAGAGAAAGAAGAGAACAGTTTTGCCGAGAGAGAAGAAAGCTGTTTTACCGTGAACAACCAAAGAAGATAGCAACTGTTTTGGTGAGTTGGAAGCCATTTTTGAAGGTATTTCACATATGCAATAAGTGTACACCAAACTAGAAGAGAAATTTATAAAAATGAGGTTAGTTTGAAAGGTAAGATTTGAGTTTTCCATAAACTAGTTTGTGTAAATTTTGGATTTATGGTCTTGGATGATTTTGTGGTGAAATTATATTTGGGTTTGAGGTGTTGTAACCTGAAGAGGATTAGTATAGATTTGCATGTAGCTTTGGTATGAAATTTAAAGAAAAATTGGTGTTTTGTACTTGTAAAGGGTTCGGCCAAAGCAAGGGTTCTAAGGTTATTTTGAGTTTGATTTATTTAAGTGACTTTCATGCTAGAAAATGTGTTTAAATGTGGAGTTTTTATGTTGAAATGAGAAGCAAAAATATGATGTTTCAGATTGCTATGTTCAGCCAAGGTGATGTTAATGTGATAAAAAAATTTTTTTGGTTGATTTGTATGATTTCATGGCTTGTATTGATGATATATTTAGCATGAAATTGAAAAGAAAATCAAAGGACTATCAAATGACTAATTTGCAGCCAAACTTTGGTTATTTGCATAAAAATGATATTTTATGAATTGGACTTGCATTTACACCCCTAATTATATGTTTGAATGTGATTATGATGATAAAGAAGTTAAATAAAATTTATAGTATAGGTTTGGCCAACATGGGCCAAAATAATCTAAAAATGTATTTCATGCATTGATGTGGAATTTAGACTTAAATTGAAGTGTTTAGAAATCTTTGTGTAGCGAAGTGTTTGAGTGAATTGTTACGTATTAATGAAAGCATTGAATGTGCGAATAAGATTAGTTACGACGTTGCTTAAAAATAGAATGTTAAAATATGTAGATAACGTGGAAACGAAGTTACCTGAAGTCGTAAATTATTGTGAACTAGAAAATCACGAATATTCCGTGAGCTAGGAAACAATGAGTGTAAATTTATCTTACGAATTTTAAATGCATTATTAGCTTATTATTTTTAAAACATTATCATTTTTAAATGAGTTTTTATTAAGTATGTTGATTTATGAAATGTTTTTATGTATTAGTCCAAAAGAAAGTATTTTAAACATGAAATTATAAAAATATTGAGCTCTTATGTTTTAGTATTTTCATGCTTACAGAATGAAAAATTCAAGTTTGAAATATAAATGAAAATTTCAATGGCTAATGACTTACCCAACCTTATAGGCTATTTATAGATTCAGACCCGACCGGAATACCCTATACGTGTATGGCAAGTGTCAGGAGGGTTCCGTTCGGGTCCCAATAAGGAAAATCTAGGTTGAGTCCCTTCAAAAACATATGTAATTTTGAGAGTGCAATCATAGGTTTTTAATGAAATAACTTTAAGGTTAATAATAATAAATTATTTAGTTAAAGAGTTTTAATTAATAATTATGATATTATTGGAGCTCAAAATTGTAGATCCATTTGAATCCCCCTTCTAGGTTGTACTCACTACAAGAAATGAGAAAAGAATAATGTAATTGAATTGTCTAATTATATGTGTTACACATTTAACACTATTACATTTACATAATACTCAAATAACGTTGATTGTTTAAATTAATGATTATTTAATTAATATTTGTGAATTATTAATTATTTGATTATTTATTTGTAGAGGTTATAGGCTCAAATCCATATGGCTATGGGATTTAAAATGTAAGTCAAATTGATATTTCAATTAATGAGGAAGGTTGTTTCCTTATTGAATTAAAAACCTCAAATTGAATATTTCAATTAATAAGGAAAGTTGTTTCCTTATTGAATTGAAAACCTCAAATTGAATATTCTACTTAATAAGAAAAGTCATTTCCTTACTGAATTAGAGAACCTCATATTGAATATTTTAATTAATGATGAAAGTTGTTTCCTTATTAAATTAGAAAACCTATTTTTGATTGATATAAAAGGTGGTTTATAGTGGCAATCAATGAACTTAACTTGAATGAAATTTTCCTTGCCCTAGCCATTCAACACACAAAGGAAAACACCAAAATCCAAAAAGTATAAGGTTGGCCGAACACCATCAATAAAAGAAGAGGGTTGGCCAAGTCCTTTCTTAATTATTGCCTTCATAGTTTTCTTTTATTGCATATATTCTTTTGAGAAAAGAAAAGCGATTGTAATTCTACAAGATCGTGTCCACATATAGTTTCTTGGTGAAGAGTCATAGTAAGAAAAATAACTGGTAAAGAATTTGCGTATTAAAAAAGATCAATTTAATTTTCATGCAATGTAAGATTTGATCTTATTAATAGAATTATTAAATTGTTATTATTAGTATCAATTGGATACTTTTAGTTTGGGAAAATTTTTAAACTCTATGTTTCCGTATTAATTTAAAATCAATTTTTCCTTTCAATCATTGTGCACGTCATATATTCCTTTGGCATCTAACTTAGTGAAGGTGATAAGCTCTATGTTTACATTTACTTGTCATGTGAAAACTAACCATTGAGGGGCACCACACTTCTTTAACATAACAATCATCGATCTATTTGAAACTCCAACTATATGAGGTCCTTTATGAATAGTATGAACCTCTCTCACTGCAATAGTTAGTTCTTAATGGTTGCTGGCAGGTTACTGATAAGCCATGGGCCAAGTGACAAACTCCTATAATCTACCTCTTCTGATGAGATCCTCTATTGTATACTTAAATTCGTAGCACTCAGAGGCTGTGTGACAGACCTCATTGTGATAATGGTAGAACTTATTTTGGTTTCTCAACTTTACAAAGGTCTTCAAGGGTGGAGGTTTTTTGAAATTCTCCCTATTCCCCTGTACTACATACATTCACTCTTTGGTATCTATAAGCTGAGCATAATTGTTGTAGTTACCTGTGTATCTCTTATGCTCGCTATTAGTCCGAGCTTTCGTAGAAGACATACTTGACGATGGCTCTACTTTGTATTCCTCAAGCTATTGTTTTTCCTATTATTTCCCTTCATATTTTCAGATTTATTTATGTTGCTAGGTTCACTATTGCTAATTTGATTTGGAGCATCTAGTGACTCCTCCAGCCTGATATAAATCATTGGTCAATCATAAAAGTCTCAAAGGTTTTTTTTTGTAGATACTACGGTATAACTTTCCATTCTTATCAAGTCCAGTGGAGATCATTGTAAGGACACTCTCATCCCATGGATTATCAATGAAATTTCGCTCTTTCCAAAAGCAAGCAATATAGTTCTTCAATGATTCTCCTTTCTTTTGGAAAATTGCCACCATGTGATTAGATGATACATGTATCCTTTTTTATGTCTGATAGTCATGTAGGAACATCATTTGGAACTAATCCCAACTTACTATAGTCATTGTTGGGAGTTTCCTGAACCACTTTCGAGGTGCTTATCCTGAAGTAGCTAGGAAACAACTATACCTAACATTGTTGTTCGTGGTGAGGAAATCCATCTACACGTTGAATGCATCTAAGTATCTAGGATATAGTGGGCATCTTAAAGTGATTAGGGAGCTGCTCGTTTGTTATATCCTCGTTGAGCTACTTCACTTCAAGGAAATGATTTGGATTCTTATTTCCAATCCCATGCCTCTCAAGCCATTCCAACCTCCTTAATAGTACCTATAAGTCCGGTTGAGTGCCATAAAAAGCCAACAACCCTTCTCTAATAATCCTATGATCCTTTAGGTTGTTATTTACACAATTACAACCTAGAGATGCTACTTTATCAACCACTAGTGGCACCTCTGTTAGGCCACAATTGTGATCTACGGTTTCCTAACAACCTTGATTACGGGGTGCAACCATCTCTACACCGTGTTTCACCTAGCTTGATCCTGACCATCTGCCTGTTGGTGGGGGTTCGCATCCTCCTGTTGGTGTCCACCACAGGGGAGGTTTGCATTTAGAGGGAGATCCTCCCGTTATGGATTATTTACTAACGCTAATAACCTTGGTCCCTAGACCAACTATTGACTGGTCCTTATCAATGTCTGTATAGCATCTTCCATTGTGTTTTCTATCTCCATTATGGTTGCAAGGCTTGAAGCTTCCACTTGACCAACAATTGTATTTGTGGGAGGTAAATTTAGTGTGACTCCTCTCTGCAAATTTGTCTAGGGATCTAGAATCACCTAGGTTTGACCATGATCCATTCTTTGTTGATTTTTGACAGATGATCTCTGTTGCTAAAGTCTACCTCCTCCTCAACAGTAAAGAGATCGCCCCTTTGAGCTCTTCTATAAGTGTTGGTCCCATGTGAATGAGAACCTCCGGCCATCGTGTATTGATTAGCTAAAAAAGGTAAGAAATCAACGGAATCGGAGATGCAAGGCCCTTCTTATGGCCTCAAAATGTTGACTTCAAAAATTAGTCATCACCCAATTAATGTGAAATTAATTAAAATTGATGAATAACTAAGAGCGATAATAGTGTAATAGAAAACAAAAATGAGAAGAAATCATAGCAAAAAGAAATTTTAAAGTTGTTCGACTGTATGAAAGGAAGTTTATGTCCACAGTTATGTTATTGCTTTTGAAATAAAGTAGAGGACTAAGATTTCACTGGACTGTCAGAGGTTTATAAATCCAGAGCGAGTCGAACAAGAATCCAAAGTCTCATTTCTCTATCCTAAGGACCGTATTTATATTGCTAGGTTTCTTATACAAATAGAATTTGAGATTGTAGGAAAGTTTATGATTGCTTTCCTATCTTGCTTCAAATTGCATTAACTATTGAGTATTTGAATTGAGTAAACCTTAATGGAAATTTCTTGTTTTGAGCAATTTCCTAGTTGACGTAGAACTCTTCTTTACTTTCGCAATCCTGTTGTGAAAAGGAGTAAGGCAGGCTCGTAGCTTGCAGCTTCTCTGCTCGCTGCGAGAAATGATGGTCCTTAAGAATTTATGCTGACACGGCACGTTTTGTGGGTCCTATGATGATGTCACTTTTTGGGCTCCTAAGCTTTTTGTTCCCTTATTAGGCTCAAGGTATGAATGCTATTTCCAGGCATAATAGTACGTGTTACTGAAGACTTTTCCACGATACTCTGTGTCAGTCGGCTCCAGTGGTTGAGCACAATTGAAGTGTCATCGTCAAATATCATGCTCGATTTATGTGTTATGGATAAAACATTTAAAATCCATCCATTAATTAATCTGTCAAATATGTTATTACATCTTCCTCTATGGTGACACTGATTAGCAACCTAACTTGACATTCCATTATTCCAACTATGTATTATTTGAAATAATTGACTACTCTCCTGTTTTAATTGCACGATGACTAATGGGATCTGATTGGTTAAAGAATTCTAGATTGATTGTGGAATGCAAAACAAAATAATTGTCATTACTTGGCAACAAACAAGTCATTGGAATCTAAATTAAGTTTTAGAAAAATGTATAAGTGCTTCTTTCTTTAACTTCAAAAATATATGTGGGGTTTGAGATCCATTTAACAGAGGCTTGGAATTTGTTAGGTTGCTCTTTATATAAAAAATAATTGAAAAAAAAAATAATCGTCTGATCGTCAATATATACCATTCAACAGTTGATATTGATAAATATTCAATTAAAAAACAGGGCTCACGTCTGTGGTATTGGCGAAATACTAAACAAACTAATTTGTAAATATTATTTTTGAGGTAAATTGAAATCACTGATCTGCCATTTCATAGTCGTCTTCTTTTGTATTTAATACATCTAATTAGTTGAGATTTATTTTTAAAATTGTTAGACGACAAATATCTATTGGAGAAGAAATTTCAATTTCTGATTCAAGCAAGAACAGATATTTCTTATTCCTTCTTCTTTCTTAAGTATATTTCTGTTTGAAAATGCACTAGCCAATGTGACAAGTAGGCCTGGTTCGGTCTCACATTCATACACACACATATAGAGTCCCCTTAGGTGCACCTATGGTATTGACGGGCTATTTTAATAACACTCTAAACTATGTGTAAGTATGCACGGTCTATTATATAATAAAATAGTAAGTCAAGGCCGATCCCACAATGATAGTTGCAAACTTTGTATTAAGTATTGAAATTGATTAAAGATAATTTTATTCGAACTAATGAAATTGTATTGATTATGAGAAAAAATAAAATTAAAGAAACTAAACTAACAAATGTAATTAATGTAAATCAGCAGTTCTAAAATATCTAGGCATACAACTAAACCTAACCATATCATTTAATTTATTCTCCTCTCACCAAAAGATAGTTCTTATCTTGGTTTAATTGAATAATTCTAATTTATCTATAAGTCTCTCTCGATAGTCAAACAAACATACTTAAATTAATTAAGTGACTATATCTATATGTAGATTAACTAAACTGAATTCATTAAGATCAAATTATTCTCATACGATTACATAACTCATACAAGTATATCTTTATTTCATATTAATTATGCCACTCTATTGATTTCTAGATACATAATACCTCTCTCGAATGCATTATGGTCACAATATCTAAAATCAATTAACATGCCTAAATTAATTAACATTAAGCACCAACAGAATAGTATACAAGAATAAAAAGTGCATATGAAAATTCACCGAATCATTGAATAAATTAAAATCATGGTTAAGCTATATTGTAGCCTATATCTGAGAATTTAGCTCAACATAATGTAGGTAAGAAAAATGAATATTACAAGAGCACATTTCATAAAATAATAAATAAAAGAAGAGAACAAATAAACTAAATTTCTCCCTCAAACTGAAACTCCTTTGAAATATTACTCTCGCCTGATCTGCTTTCTACCTCTTGAACTCAATACCGAACTGCCTGATGCTTCACACTGAAAACTCACGCCCATTTATAGGCATCCAAGATGGGCTTTTTGGAGAATTTCTGGTGGTCCGTAGCGAAATTTATGTTCTGCAATTAATACGATCGAGATTCCCTCTCTGGAAATAAATGGGTAGCAACTTGTGGTCGCTTGGATGATCCTTGTGTCTCTTGCCCACCGCTAAAGTGGCAAGCCATGGTCCAAGAAACTACCCGCACTTCTCACTAGCAGGTGTTTGTGGCTGATGGTTGCTAGCCATGTCTAAGCTACTCTAAGCGACTCTTCCTTGCATCTGGCACGAGTCATGGTCGCAACTCATGGTAGCAACTCATGCTTGCACTATTGCTTGGGACTCTACTTTGATCCGTTTTAATTTATTTCCAAAACAAGCTGAAATTGAATCTTTTTATTAATTGCAAAAATTCCTTCAAAGATTTTCTTCCCAATTCGCTTCTAGATCCTGTTCCAAATCCGAATTTATTTCCAAATTGCTTTAATATTTTATTCCTGAACTAAATAGATTCTTTACTTGCTCCTGAAGACTTCAAATTTGGTTTTGATATACTTCCCAAAAATCTCCGAATTATTTCCCAAAATCTTTGATTCTCACATAAATTGCCAACTTGGTCTTATATTTCTCTTTCTGCACAAAATTCTCAAAAATTATTAAAATACCCCATTTTACTTGAATTCTCATTACAAAAGCTTGATTTAAAAGGCTAAATAATGATATATTTTGCCATTATCAAATGCCCCCAAATCTAACTTTTGCTTAACCTTAAGCAAATTTGGGACAAGAACAACAAAATATACTTAAACTAATTCGTACATTTTACCAAGTCACTTCCATAGGCCTTCATGATGATATTAGCATATTCCATAAGCCTTTAAACTAGTTTTACTCAAATCTATCAATAAACTACTCCTTGTAATTTTCAAGAAAAATCAACACATCCACAATCTTGTGTTTAAACTAGAATTAAGTCATTAATAATCCTCACACAATCTTCAACTCTCTCCAACTCATCACCTAGCAAGCAAGCTTTGAAAATATCAAGCGCACATGCGAGGTAGAGGTTTTGCACAAGAAAATATCAATATATCATACAACGCATATGAATAAACAATAGAAGGAAACTTTATGAATTCAAAAGATCTCATTTAAGGAATCAGAAATCGATAACATATCAGACATTGTTTACTTCAATGGAATAATTCAACTTCTTCGGCCAAAGGGTGAATTGTTTAAGAAAGAAAGAATAAGTAGTTTTCAAATAAGCTTATGATCAAACAATGAGTTCCAAAGATTTGTTTATTTTAGGGACCGAACTTCTATTAATTGTTCAAACCACCTAAGCTTCTTCTTTTATTTCTTTACTTTCAAGTACTTCTTTAGAAATTTATATTTTTGCACCTTCTTTCCTTTTATTTGATTTTTTTTTTCTTTTTTGGTCTTTCCAAAAAGACAATTACTTCTCTTTTTTCTTTTTCTTTTTTCCCTTTTTTTCCTTACTTGTTTGTACTTACATACTTTCATAAGGCCATTCTTCACTTGAAATTTTAATTTTTCAATCATTCCTTATTCATCTTTTGTAAACACCATTTTTCGTTCACATTCCCACACTTTTTTTTTTTTGCCTAAATTTTAGTCTCATATGTGGATCCAAGCTCTAAAGGGTATGACTAAATTTAATTTCGAATTGGACTTTTGTAGGTTTTGAATAAAACTATTAGGCTAAAAATGTGTTTGGCTTTGAAATGGCTATTGATGCACACAACAAAAGGTAGCAAAATTGTTTTGGGCCTTTTATTGGGTTAAGCACACAAAATCTAGTTTCACTTCCTTAGTGTCATCAAACTTCTCATTAAAAATACATAGTTTAAGGATGCAAAATATGTTATCTTCTTCTAATGGAAAACCAATAGAGGTCAATCTAAACAATAAAAATCATGAAAAAAAATGTTTAACGATTAGAACAAAACAACCCTCAAAGTAAAAATGTTTAGGCTGAAATAGCTCACTCAACAAGTCTCCACTTATAGTCAACACTTACGCTCACCTAAAATTTCTCCACTTTTCTAGCTAGGATTCAAGCCTTTGAAATCCTCTAATTCTGCTTAAACTTTTATGGCTACCACCTAGTCCAAACAACCCATCATTATGTGCATCAATTCCTCTCTTAGTCACACTAGAGCAATTTATTGATAAGGTTTGAAACAAAACCTTTTTTTATTTTTTATTTTTTTTCATTTTTATTTTTTTTTTCATATTTTTTCAAAATTCTTTACATGCAAATGTCCCACCCCTAAACCTAAGTTAAACATTGTCCTCAATCAAATTGAGGGAAGAAAATTAGTAAATTAAACAAGCTACAACATGCACAACAAATAAAATAGGCATACTCCCAAACCTAAGTGTCATAATATCATCAATTTAAAACATATTAATAGTGAAATTAAGAAACTCCCTTGCACTCTTGGGCTTGGTGAATTGATGATCCTGACACTGCTTTGCTTTCCTTTTCTTCAAGTACTCCTACAAAACACAAATACATAAAAATTTAAAAGTAAAATAACACAAACTAAACAAAATCAAACAAAAGGAAAAATTTAAAAACTCTTGGGTTGTCTCCCAAGTAGCACTTGATTTATAGTCTTCAACTTGGCTTTTTCTTATTGCTTCAGTATCTTGGTTTGCACTGATTAGTACCTGCGAAGCATTTCAATAAACAAGCCTTCATCGCATTTAATGAAATCTTATCTCGAGCTTTGAAACTCCTTTTGAATTTTTGAGACTTAAGTCAACCCTTCATCCTTTTAACATCAGGAGAATTTTGTGATGTTCTTTTCATCCACTTATCTTCTTCATCTCCATTCTTCAAGTCCACCTTATAGCAATCTCCTTTAATCTTTGGTATATTGATAAGCTTGAGAACCTTAATATCACCTTTTCTTGTTGAACTCGCATATTAATTTCTTATTTTTGCACGTCGATCATGGTTCTTCCTATTGCTAAAAATGGTCAACCCAAAATAATAGGGATCGTCTCATCCTTCAACATATCAAGCACAATAAATTGGGAGAATCAACTTGTCCACTTTAACAAATGCATTTTCTACAATTCCCCTAGATGCTAGAGATACCAATTTGCCAATTGAAGAGTGACAGATGTAAGTTTAGCTTCCTCAAACCTAACCTTTTAAATATAGAAAATGACATTAAGTTAACAATTACCTATGGATCACACAATGCTCTCTCTAAAAAGTGTTACCCTATTGTACATGGAATTGTGAAACTAACAAGATCTTTTAACTTGTTGGGTAACTTCTTATGTAGAATTTCACTACATTCTTTAGTAAGGGCTATAGTGCCATAATCCTCCAACTTCCTCTTTTTTGAGAGGATCTCCTTCATAAACTTCACATAGCTAGGCATTTGTTCTAGAGCTTTTGCAAAAGGTATGTTGATGTGAAGCCCCTTGAATACCTTCAAAAACTTGGAAAACTACTTATCCAATTTCTGCTTGTGAAATTTTTGTGGGAATGGTAGAGATGGAATTTAAGGCGTAGCCTTATCTTGACTTGGCTTTATTACTCCCTCTTCTAAAGTGCCAAAGGAAAGGGAAAGTAGCATAAAAGTCTATTCTTGACTTGTTTTGGCTTCCCCAAATCTTCTTCTTGACTGGGCCTCATCTCAACCTCTGCAAGTTCTTCATCTTCATTGTCATCCTCCTCTTTTGCCTCTTCTTTCACCTGACTTAGCTTAGTTTTTGAAGTGAACTCAGCACTGCTAAATACCTTTCTGCTTCTTAAGGTCACAACCTTGCATTGATCTTGCCTTCCTCTCTATTTCAAATTAGTCTCAGCATCACTTGGAAGTTTTCCTGGTGATTTATTGTGAATAGCATTGACCAACTATCCAATATGCACCTCTAAATTTCTAAACTGAGCTTGACTTTTAGATTATTAGTTTTACAACTGAGTTTGCTGATTCTGCAGCAAAATTCGTTGTTCTCGAATACATTGCAACACTAGCTCTTCAAATGAAGGTTCTTTCTCTTGAGGTAGATGACCAAGAAATCCTAGTGGAAATGCAAGCTTTAATTATGGTGCTAGTTTTTGATCTTGCCTCCATGCAAAGTTAGGACAATTTATCCATCCTAGATTATAGAAATTCTAGTATGGATTATTATGCTGCCTATTGTAGTTGGCAACGTATTGCACTGATTCAAGACTACTTAAGCAATTTGCTGTAATATGATTTCCTCCACAATTCCCATAATATACAAATAGGCTTTTAGCAACATACACCTCTTTTGCATTCACCTCTATTGCTTTAATTCTTTTGACTACTGTATCTAATTTATCATTCATGGATGTAGCAACATCCAACTCCTATAGCTGCTTTCTTAGGCAAAGATCTTTTAGAATGCCACGGATAGTTATTCGATGCCATCTCTTCTATCAAATTAAAGGCATCCTCTGTTGTCTTGCCCATTATTGCTCTATCGGTTGCTGCATCAATTATGGACCAGTGGTCACTACTAACCCTTGATAAAAAGTCTGAACTTGTAAACATTATAGAATTCCATGATAAGGACACTTCCTGAGCAACTCCTTAAATCTCTCCCAAGCCTCATACGAATATTCTCCATTCAATTATGTGAATGAAGTGATGTTATTTCTCATATTTGCAGTCTTTGCAGGAGGAAAGTATTTAGAAAGAAATTTCTGTGCAAGAGTAACCCGAGTTGTGAGAGAATTTTGAGGCTGTGAGGTCAACCAGCAATTTGCCTTATCTTGCAATGAAAATGGAAAGGGTCTTAGCCGTATATCATCCTAAGAGACTCCACTATGCTTAAATGTATCACAAATCTCTAGGAAGTTGGCTATATGCTTGCTTGTGTCATCATTTGGTAATCCTCCAAACTACACTAAGGATGGATCATCAGTGTGATAGTTGGCTTAATTTTGAAATTATTTGCTTGAACTTGCAGTCTGACAATGCTTTGATGAATCCCTCCGACATTTGGTACTGCATAGTCTTTAAGAGTCCTTGAACCCTCAGCAAAATTTTGATTATCCCACATGGTGTCTTGCATCTCTTCGAGTCTTCTGGTTCTTCTTATGTTTTGAATTGTCGGTTCGATCTCACTATCAAATGGTAACAACTCAATGCTTTTTATTTTTCACATGGATAGACCAAACGCACCTGAAAAAGAAAAAGAAAAATGTTTAAAGTAAAATTGTTTTAACTAATAGTTATATTAATACTAAAATTTGACACATCATCCCTGGTAATGCTGACAACAATGCCAAAAACTTGACCATTTATTTTATTAATGCTCTAAATTACATGCAAGTATGCGCGGTCTACAATGTTATACAGTAGTAAGTCAAGATCGATCCCATGAGGACAGTTGCAAATTTTGTATTAATTATCAAAATTGATTAAAAACGATTTTATTCAAACTAACGAATATGTAAATCAACAGTTATAAAATATCTAGACATATAATTTCACCTAACCACATCATTTAATTTATTCTCCTCTTACTAAAGATAGTTCATATCCTATATTTAATCAAATAATTCTAATTTATCTGCAAGCCTCTCATAGTAGTCAAGCAAATATACTTAAATTAATTAACTAACTATATCTCTATGTAGATTAACTAACCTAAGTTCATTAAGATTAAATTATCCTCGTACAATTACACAACCCATACAAGTATATTTCTATTTCATATGAATTAGATTACTCTATTGATTTCTAGGTACGTAATATCTCTCTTGAATGCATTATGGTCATAAGATCTAATCAATTAACGGACCTAAATTAATTGACAATATTAAGCACTAGTAGAATATAATACAAGAATAAAAAGCACATATGAAAATTCACTAAATCACTAAATAAATTAAAATCATGGTTGTAGCTTAGATATGAGAATTTAGTTTTACATAATATAGGCAATAAAAACAAATATTACAAGAACAAATTCGATAAAATAATAAATAGAAGAAAAGAATTAATAAACTAAATTTCTCCCTCCGTTTGAAACTCCTCTGAAATATTGCTCTCCCTTGATCTACCTTTTGCCTATTGAACTCAATATTGAACTACTTGATGTTTGACATTGAGAACTCATGCTTATTCTTAGGCATTCAAGCAAGGGTAGACCCACTATTAGGCCGGGGGGAACACGTGCCCCCCCTGAAATTTTTTGAAAATGAATTAAATTTACTGTATTTAAATATATAAATATAATGTGATATTATTTCATTGGTGCATGATGGCTTGGACGGTAGCAATCTGCCTTTTACTGTAGATGCCACCGGGATTCAATCTTTGGCCTCATCAAAGAGATTTTGCATTTTATCTTTTTTCTTGGTAATTTAATATATATTATATAAATAGAATATTAAATGGAATCACAAGATTTGAAAGACTTTGTTGGTTGTGGTTGCTTTCCTTCCTAGATGCAGCCATGGTTCAACTCCCCATTATGTCTTTTTTTTTTTTTTTCACTCCCCTTTGCCTCATTTTTTTTTTAATTTTTATTTTATACACTCACAAATGTTGCTTTTTTTTTTTTTTTTGAAATGTTTTTTTATTCACTCATCAATTTTGCTTTGTCTCATAATATATATATATATATATATATATATTTTATGGTATGGATCTTGTTTTTCTTTCTTTCATCCACATCAATTTTCCTATCAAAACATGTTACTTTTCCTCAAATTTGTTTTCCCATTATGGTTTAACTTGTTCTCCTATCAAAACATGTTTTTTTTTTCTATCATTACAAACTGATCTTTAAATTTGAAATATTTTAACTTCATAAATTATCAATTCACAATCGGTATGCTTTTGATTTTATATTTGTATTAAGAATGTTATTTTAAGAACTTTTATTTATAATCTTTTAAGGGGTAAAATTATATATCTCCTATTGGTTATGTATTTTTGTTATTTTTATTTCATATAACGTTATTCTAATAATTGAAAGAAATATTGTAAATATCATTTCATATAATTTAATTTTTTTTTTAATGTTATAATTATTATATAAAAGTGCGCCCCCTTCCCCCCTTCCCCCCCAACATAGATTTCTAGGTCCGTCATTGCATCCAAGTTGGGCTTTTTGGAGAATTTCTCAAGGTCCATAGCGAAATTTACATTCTAAAATTAATGAGATGTGAGATTCTTTCTCTAGAAATAAATGGGTCGCGACTTGTGGTCGCTTCGATAGTCCTTGTATCTATTGCCCACAAATGAAGCAACAACCCATGGCCGCTAGCCATGGTCCAGGGAACTGTCTGCGCTTCTCATTAGTAGCTAATCATTGCTAATGGTTGCTAGCCATGTCCAAGCTACCTCAAGTGACCCTTTCTTGCGTTTGCCGTAAGTCACGGTTGCAGCTCATGCTTTTGCTGCTGCTTGCATCTCTACCTTGATCCGTTTTACTTTATTTTCAAAATGAGTTGAAATTAAATCTTTTTATTAATTGCAAAAATTCTTTCAAAGATTTTCTTCCCGATTTGCTTCTAAATCCTCTTCCAAATTCGAATTCGTTTCCAAATTGCTTTCAGATTTTCTTCCTAAACTGAATAGATTCTTTACTTGCTGTAAAAGACTTAAGATTTGGTTTTGATACACTTCCCAAAATCTTCAATTTATTCTGAAAATTTTTGATTCTCACGTAAATTGCCAACTTAGTTCTATATTTCTCTTTCTACACAAAATTTTCGAAAATTATTAAAAATACCAGCTTTTACCCCGAATTCTAATCACAAATGGTTGCTTTAAGAGTACTAAATAATGGTATACTTTATCATTATCAAGTATCGATACACTTGACAAAAACATTAAGTGAATGCATTTCAAAATTGCTTATTATAATTTATTATATCATTATTATATCTAATTACAACAAAAATAAGTTTAATCATATTCATAACGATTGACAAGCAGGATTATATTTATTGATTATAATCAAATAGAATAAACATATAATAAATTGCAATAAGCAAATTTAGAATGCAATCACTTTTTTTTTGTGTCAATTCTATCAATATCCCATGCGTACTATAAAATATGCCATACATATATATACATATATATGTATATAGACATATTAAATCCTTCAATCCTATCACATCATGAGAATATCAATAAAAAACTAGAACTAGTGAAGTTAAAGTGAGAATATCAATAAAAGGATTAATCTTCTAAGCATTTAAATAAAATACATAAAATAGAAATACGATAAGAAACCTTATAAAGCCTTCTTGATTTTCAAACTAAATTTTCTTTCAAATAAGAGTTACTTGTTGAGAGCAATGATTTTTGTTTTTTTTTAATTTAAATAGTTGTGTTGAACAATTAATGAAGAAGAAAACGAGTTCTTATAAATTGTAGTTTCCTATTTTTATGAAATCACCTTGCATTTTTTTTTTTTCCGGACTTCACAAGATTTGTTATTATATTTCTTTTTAATATATTTTATTTAAATGCTTAGAGAATTAATTCTTTGATTAAGACTATTTGGGAAATAAGTCTATATTTTATTTTAATATTTTTAAGAACTTTTTAATTTTGGTTTAATAACTTTGGTGGTTCCGTTTATTTATAATGCATTTTCTTGGATTTTTAGAATTTATTTGATAGTATGTTAAATAAATTTAAAAAGTTTAATATGATTAGAAAACCTTATCAAATATAAATTCTTATAAAAATATAACTCCTAAACATTTAAATGTTGTTTTTTTAACCAAAATATCAATAACTTAGTTTTACTTAGACGCTTAGGAAATAATTCAAGTCTTACAACTTCTACTCTCCTTAAATGAATTTCGTCCTCAAAATTCCTCTTACCTAATTGATCAAAAAGTTAAGGATATTTGACTCGAATTTCCTCTTCACACTTTCTTGTTGCTTCTTTAATAAAGTAGTTCCTCCATAAAATCTTTACTAAAGCTATAGTCTTAGTGTGTAGTTTTTAAACCTTGCAATCCAAGATCTGAATAGGTACTTCCATATGGGTGAGATCATCCCTCAACTGTTCATAACTAATCACATGATAATGATTTTGAACATATTTACGAAGCGTAGACACATGAAATACGTTAGGAACTCTAGGAAGTGCCAATCTATAAGCCAAATCTCTACTCTTCTCTAATATCTCAAATGGGCCTACATATCTTGGGTTTAACTGTCCCATCTTTCCAAATCTCATAACTCCTTTCATTAGAGCAACTTTAAGGAACACATTATCACTAACTACAAAATCTAAATATTTCATTCGATTATTAACATAACTTTTTAGTCTACTTTGTGCAACCTCCATTCTCTCTCTTCTCAATAACTTCACAAGTTTGTTGAACAATCTCAAGACCTAACATCTTTCTTTCACCAACCTTATCCTTATGAATTGGAGATCTAAATCTTTTCCTATATATGGCTTCATAAGATGCCATACGAATTGTAGATTGATAACTATTGTTGTAGGAGAACTCTACCAAATATATATATATTTATCCCAACTATCTCCAAAATCAAGTATACAAGCTTGCAACATATCTTCCAAAATTTGGATAGTTTTTTAGACTAACCATCCAATTGAGGATGAAAGGCAATACTATAAGTTCAATTGAGTCCCAAAAATCTTGTATAAGCTTTTCCAAAACATGGAAGTGAATTTAGGATCTTTTTCCAAAACAATAGACTTAGGCACTCCATGAAGTCTCACTATCTCATCATTGTATAATTGTGCATAAACTTCCATAGTAGACCCCGTTCGATTTGGCAAGAAATAAGTAAACTTTGTTAATAGATCAACAATCACATATAACATCATAACCCTTTTGTGTTTATCATAGACCCACAAAAAACTTTATAGGCATATTCATCCATTTCCATTTGGGCACAAGTAAAGGTTTCAACAAACAAGATTGTCTTTGATGTTTGGCATTCACTTTTTGACAAATTAAACATTACTCCACATACTTTGCTATTTTATCTTTCATATTGCCCTACCAATAATAAGCTCGTAAATCATGCTACATCTTCGTACTACCACGATGCATTGAATACTAACAAAATATCAATTTTTATTTCAACATTATCAAGTACACAATGTCTTTGTTTATACATTAAAACTCTATTGTCAGTACATTAAAGTCAAGTCTCTTTCTAGCAACAACATCTTTCTTGATCTTCGTCAAATGAATATCATTAGCTTGTTCTATTTTTTATTCTCTTAGCTAATGAAGGTTCCACCACCAATAAGTCCATCAAACTATCACCGTTAACTTTCACCACTTCAATATTGAAGTTCTTCAAATCCCACATAATTTCCTTTTGTGTAACCATCAAGGCAACCATATTACTTATAGATTTTCTGCTTAGTGTATCAGCTATCATATCTGCATTACTCAGATGGTAATTGATTGCACAATTATAATCCTCACTAACTTGAGCCATCATCTTTGTCTTATGTTTAACTCCTTTTGGGTAAAAAAGTATTTAAAACTTTTATGATCTCTAAAGATCACAAATAGTGTGTCTAATTTTTCAATGCAAATACCATAACCAGCAATTCCAAATCGTGAGTAGGGTAGTTTAACTCATATGGCTTTAATTGACAAGAAGCATAAGCCACTACCATACCATTGTGCATCAATACACAACCTAGTCTCTGATGAGAAACATCACTATAAATAACATATCCCCCAAACCTAGCCGGAATAATTAGCATAGGTGCAATGACTAACCTTTCCTTAAGCTTTTGGAAAATTGTCTCACAATCATCAGCCCATACCAACTTATCATTTTTTCTTGCTAGCTTGGTTAAAGGCATAGCTAACTTAGACAATCCCTCAACAAATCATCTGTAATACCCAATCAAACCCAAAAAACTTCGAAGCACTTTGATTGGTCTAAGCTAACTCACAATAGCACCTTGCTTGGATTTACGAAAATTTTTTCTGATGACACAACATGCCCTAAGAATGCAATGCATTCCAACCAAAGCTCACATTTGGAAAAACTTCGCAAACAAGAGCTTATCTTTCAATGTTTACAAACTTTGTCTTAGGTGTTCTTCATGTTCTCAACTTCTAGAATAAACTAAGATGTCTTTAATGAAACAATCACAAACTTATCTAAGAAGTCCTTAAATAGCTAGTTCATGAGATCCATAAAAATAGTAGGTGCATTTGACAACTCAAATGGCATGGCTAAGAATTCATAGTGTCCATATCTTGTCTGAAAGTTTTAGGAATATCTTCATTCTTGACCTTCAACTGATGATAACCAAATTGAAGATCAATTTTAGAAAAAAGACTCTCATCCTAAAATTAATCAATCAGGTCATCTATTCTTGGAAGGAGATAATTATTTTTCACTATCATGCGATTCAATTCATGACAGTCAATACACAATCTCATGCTTCAGTCCTTCTTTCTCACAAAAAGTACTAGTGCACCCCATGGTGAAATACTAGGACGAATGAAGCCTTTATCAAGCAACCCTTACAAGTTTTGCTTAAGCTTTTAAAGTTACAATTCTAACTCTCTATACTATTACTCTACTAGAATACTCCCATAAGAGTCACTACTCCAATTACCTCATAGCCATTTTCGTACTATTCCCTTATTGTCAACAAATCTCTATTCATCACTTTCCACCATAACAGGTCTCCAAACTGTTCAACTTCATACATAAGACCTCCATTACTCACGGTAGTAAGGTCTTGTCTCACTGAGACATTGTTCCAAGCAACCTACACTCTCCTTGATAAACACACACTCTATCCATAGTGCTGGACCTTCATTCACTAATCATCGTCAGTGAATCTAATGCCTAACTTTGGCCTATATTCAACTCGCATTCTGACCCATAGAACGACGCAATTACTTCATTTTCCTTTTTACTTGCTTTATTCACATAACTCATTCAATCTATTGATTTGAGCATCAGACTGTCATAGGCCAACATCCTACCTATGTCAAGATCACTCTCACTCTCTTTGTTTGGTTTGTATAGGACACAAGTTACCGTGTTCCAAAGGAAGTTGACCGATGAAACCTACTCAAAGTTGACATATATAATTCAATCCTATTACAAAACCACTAGATAATTTTCAAAAATTATATAGACTCCACTTTGGTGTTAAATATTCTTGAGGCCACTCTATTGTAATCTATAACATCACTTAAAATTTTAATATATTAATTGAAAAGTTGAAGACAAATCTTAATTGATCCAAAATCATAATCAACTACACATATTTATAGATAGATATAAATTTTATCAAGTGTTGGATTTTTGCTTTTATTTATTTTTATTATTATTTTTTTAGAAAATTCCTATACGTATAGATGAAATTTGAAATAAATTTGATTTACATCAATGTAATTTGAGATTTTAAATGAAAAACATGCAGACTCTTTCACCATGACCATTTCTCTATGCGTATATATGTGTATATAAAATGAAAATCAAATAAATTGTAAACCATTACCTTTGTTGTGTATCTATTGTTACCACCAAATTTTTGTGAATACTTACCATTCTAATTTCATTGATGCCTTTGAAGGTGAGGGAATCCGTGATCCATCCATGATTGATTATTATCTCTACAATTCCACTCTTTGCAATATAGTTCCATTTAGATCCCCCTATACCAACCCTATAGTCCTATCTTAATTAGAGATTGACCCTGCAAGTTGCTAGTAATTTCGCTACAGCAAGAGGTTAAAAAACAAATATCATATCATATATGACATAAACAAAATTGATAACATGCCTATCTCAACAAAGACAAGTAATCGAGTTAACCATTTGGTTGTTAAGACCTTTTGGATGTACTTCTATGAATAAGCTTTCGAAGTTTTATTTATTCAATATCAATTAACATGGAGGTATTTATATACATAGCAAGTCAAGAGTCAAGATCACTAAAGAGTTAGCTTATTAATGTAATTCAATATTTATTTCTAAAAATCAATTTAATTCAATTATTAATCAACCTACTCATCACATATCCTCTCAAGGGAATATTCAATATCAGTTAACAGGAGATGCATATTTACTAGGATATTTTTTCTCTTACTATGTGAATATTAATCTTCAACTGATGGGTTAGCACCCTCAGATCTGACTTATTGAAAATTAAAAGGTCAAGATTCCAAGTGCATCTATATCCAAGTGCATTGTACAATGTTCATATGTATATATTCAACTACTAAATTGAGGAGGCTTACCATAAAGTTTAACACTTATAGGAAACGCTAGAATCATACCATAAGGCAACACCTTAAGGAAATATCAAATATGATTCATGAGCTCAAGTCTACTAGGTATAACCTTATTAATAAGCAGCAAGTACATGTAGTTATTCGGTCACTTCCCTTTAGTTGGGAAAATATAAAAATCAATATGACCTACAATGACAATATCAAGACATTTGATGACATTTCACGTCATATTGAATTGAAAGATAAGCGTGATGGGCCCCTCTTTCTTATATTACTAGGTAGCCCGCCCAACAAACCTACGGGGGCCTTCTAGTCGGGATCTGCACCGGCTAAAAAGTTCCCGTGAAGTTAAGCTTTTTATTTTTTCTGAAAGCCTTTTCAAAACTCTTAGAATTTATTTTCAAACAGAAACAGGTGGAAACTTTTTAATTTATAAGTAAACATTTGCAAAATAGGGTTTACAAAAATCTGGCAGCATGACAGCTGCTTTTCTGAAAATTCTACTTATAAAAACAAGATATAAAACCTGTGTACTTCTATAATCATGCAAATTTCAACTTCCGAACCTCAGACCCTCTATCATTTCACAATCAACCACAATTTCAACTTCAAATCAAAAGATAATTTGAAAATCCATGGAAACTAAATAAAACAAAATGCACACATAGTTCTCAATACAATGCAAAAACATAAAATATGTATTCTCAAATTATTATAAAACATGCAATGAGTCTTAAATCGTTATACATCATGTCTCAAGGTCATGTAAGTACATGATATCTCAAAAGTAAACAAACTAGTGTAGTAGCGTCGCGTCATCAGCCCTTGTGCACACTCGATGGAGCCCCATTTGATCTCTAGCTCACACCTGCACTTGAGGAGAGTTTTTATAAAACAAAAAAAGAGTGGTAAGTATTAACTCAATGAGTGGATAACTTTTAGGCTTTGAAACTCACATTTAAAATATATATACATATCCCAAAATAGTTTGGAAAACTAATAATTTATCTCAAACTGATAAAATGTAAATCAAGCATATATAACATATAAATATTTTTGCTTGGGATTATTAATAATATTCATAAATTACAAAGCTTTCTTTTTTTCTGAATCTCACGTCTAATGACGTGTTTTTCTTTTTTGAAATTTGTCTTACAAGGTAACCCAGGGAAACTGGTCTTCACACGACTGTACGTCTACACATCACGGAACTAGAACCAGGGAATGCTACCTGTGTAGTCGCTAATGCGGGACCTCAGAGATCGCGATACCCCTTGATATCGAGCTGATCTACACTATCGTATGCATGCAAAGGGTGACACACTAACTGTAGCACCCTTCAGTCGATTCTCATTCGGATGGAAACTCGAATCGAAAGACACTACTTTAATCAGTTTATTCATTATTATTTTACATATATGCACTAATTTTTTTTTTTTAAACTTCATTTATTCATTTATTTTAATTACACAGAAAATCCGGTAAAGTTTTCTCTGTTTCTCTGATAAATCCAAAATTTTAAAAACCTACAAATTTCAAAGGAAAACATTTCTAGATCATCTTTAAGTTTTCAACTATCATTACGGATCCTCCGTTCGACTCATAATTACTCTACCACACAAACATTTATAATTACAACATTTAATAAAAGCCTTATTAATCGAATTAAACGCTAATTAGGAGGTAAGTAAGAATTTCTTTACAAAATCACTTTACAAACTGAAAACTTTTTTTGATGATTTTTATACATTATCATTTATAAAATCTCGTATAAATAAATACATATGCATTTCTTTCATATCGAAGTACTTAGGCATAAATATAAAGTATCAAAAAAAAGTCTGCCCAAAATGTGGAGAGATGTGACTCACAGGAAGAGCAGCATTTGCCTTCTCGTCAATCTTTATCTATAGCGCCCAATTCCATGACCTACGCGTTGTGGATCTAACGCGCTAAGTATTTATACTAAGGGGTTTGCACAAATTTTAAATTCACTTTTTTTCATAAATACAAAATGATAAGGAAAGATTCCATAGTACTCGGATTTTCAAAGGAAATCATTAAAAGGGGTCGAGTTATTAATCAAAATACACCTAATTTGCATAAATATCACTTTTCACATATAACCTTACTAAACCAAATTTCACCGTTGCATTCAAAATACCCTTTTATATAACAAGGTTCCATAATTTTTAAACTTTTATCATATATTCACCAGATGATCCATTTACTAATAAATACATAAAAAGAGATACATAGAAATCAATTTTCTTTTAAACATAACAACACGATTTCATTTAATATCTTTCAGAACATATATATATATATATATAAACATTTGTACCAGGTCACTCTTTCAAATGCAAATACACAATGTTCTCGTCACTTTCCTCAAAATGCCAGTTGTAAATCAATATTTCACAATTTTCAAACTTTTATAGGTAAATTTTGCAAGGAAACCAAATTATCGTTCACAGTCAGCATAAACACAATTATTTTCATTTTCAAGCATATCAACACGATTTTCTTTAATAATATTTAGCGCATTTCATAAACTCTGATATGATACTATGGATCGGTAATAGGTTTCATGTTTCCCTCTACATCGGACACTTGGTGCCTACCCATCGGAGCTCAATTTCACAAACATTTCGATTTCTGGATCAGAGACTCGGTACCTCTCAAAGTTCGTAAATCAGCATTGGTATGTAATTGTAACGGTGTAGTATTGCTAATAATTACCTTATTCACATGCCAACTACCAATCCTCACCTACTAATATCCAGATTTACTTGGACTCTTAATATTTTCAATAATTGCGAAAGTTTTCAATTCAAATAAACTTTTACTCGCTTAAATATCAAACATCATCATTTATTTTTCGTTTTTTTTTTTTTTTCAAAATTTTTTGAAACTTCCCTCTTGGCATTACCAAAAGACCCTTTTTTCCATTGATTTTACTATCAAAGCTTAATTACACACAACATCATTTATTTTCACATTTCTTTTAGCCCCAAGAGGTAGTTTTCGAATTTTTCTCTTCTAAACCTTAACTCATCACACGTATCATCAAAACATCATGTAAATAATACGTAATGAAAAAAATACCCCTTGGTTTCTCTATGCACACCATTCGGCCAAGGGAGGTGATTTTTCAAAAATTGTTTCAACTTTATAAATCATTGCTCACATCATTCAAACATCATTCATTAATCACATAAATAAGCTTGAAATACCAAAAACAACCCTAGAACCAATTTTAACACATTCGGCCAAAGGATAGGAATTGTTGTAAAATTTTGTTCCACTTGATTTTTCAACACAAAATCCATTCCATCAACACTAACAAAGTCAATTTTTAGTATAGGTGTACACCAACAACCTCCCCACCACTTTTCAACTCAAATTCATTTCAAAAGCTCACTTAACTCATGCAAACATTTAAAATCACTACATCACATGCAGAAATCCAAATTGTCCACATACTAATATAATTATTCATTTATTTATCTATTTACATTTTCATTTCGAATATTATTTTAATTCAACATAAATAATCATATAATATCATTCAAACATTAAATTCATTCAACTACCTAAACTTTTCTAAGTTGACCCTTTTCTAATCTTGATCACAACCATGCAAATATTTTATTTTAAGCTCCAAGTTACATCCAAAGGCATTAACTACTCACAAATTTATCAACTAAAACCTTAAACTAATAATCAATCAAATTTCACAAAATTTTTCCATTACATCCATTTTTCCACTTTGACCACTTACTAGTACCTAACACTAATTTATCCACTTCATTCTAATCTCAAAAAATTACACCCCCAAGCTAAAAAAAAAATCATCCATTTCACCACTAATGCTTTACTCATCCATTTACAAACATTTTCTTTCCAATTTCTTGGTATATATCATCTCAACATCATCCTTCCTCTTTTTATGACCATTAAATACACTAAAATCACATATTTAAGATTTCAAGACAGCACACACACCATTGAAGGTTCACTTGTACTTTCATCAAAATTCTTCCAATTTTAGTATACTCATCCAAGCTACTCAAGACTCTAATTTAGCTCCCATCAAATTTTGAAGTCTAAAATTTTCAATTCCATGCTTAACAACCTAAATAGAATCACATATACTTCACTTGGAATTGAAATCAAACACCACACATACAACATCACATAATCATGTATAAAGTTGCAAAAACAATATCCTTACCACTCCAAAATTCAATTGCTTTTGCTCACCTCTCTTCTTAGGCTTGTAGGTGACCTTTAGATAGCTTGAACTTCACTTAGAGTGGCTTGAAAATGGATGAAAAAGAGCTGCTGGACCAACCCTTGCTTTGCCGAACTATACCTTTTTTTTTTTCTCTCATTTTTGCCAACTTTCTTCCACCTCATAACTTCTCTTCTTTCTTTTTCCTTTTCGGTTCCATTTTTCTACCCTCTCACGGCCTCTCTTCTTCTCTTTTAACCGACTTGCACTCCCTTTTATAACCAATTCTCTTGTTTTGACCATGAATCATATTCTTTTCTTTTCCATTTTATTTTATTTTTTTTAATTCAACTATATCTATAAACTACAAAATCATGCCCACTTGTCAATCATCTACACCTCCTCCTTTCCACTTGTCACATTTTCCATGGTTCTTGCCCCACATAATTATCTTTTCTTTAATTCTTTTGATTTTGACTTTTCTGGGACGCTCGAATTCGACTTTTTCGAAACATTTTCGAAATCCTTTCAAAATTCACCGAGGTTTATATTCGGACTGTCTACATACTCTTGGTAACCTCAGTTACTCTTAAAAGTCATTTTATGCCCCTTTTTGACTCTCCGCTTAGTTCATTAAATCACCTCCAATGATTTCTGGATTGATTATATTTCCATCCAAATCTCTTTAGAAAGCGTCATTTGAGTTTCTAAAATACTTCATGAGCATTTTAACACTCATTCTGACACTTCTCTAAATTTTTGAATTTTTCGAAAGTCTTTTCGGATTTTCGATCGGATCTGAAAACCGCTTCATTTTGCCTTAAACGAACTCATTTTTTATCCGTTTAAATTTCCTTAGACTCCATTACTTATTCAGGAGCTTTTCGACTTTGAGATCCGTTTTTTGAAAAATTTGCTATTCACATGGATACTATTCCATTCGAAAATCACTATTCATCCCGATATATTTTCATTTCTCTTAAATAGAGAAAATTCTGGGCGTTACACTAACTCGAATCCCCCTAAGTTAGTGACTCTTCCAACTAGACTACCATACACGTACATGGTACTACGGCCAGATATAATTGGAGATTAGGGTAAACCTAAGGTATCCGAAATCTCTTCAATATGCTTAAAACTTTATTGTTTTTCTCTTTAATTTAGCTTGAAAGCATATTGATCTTACTTGTAAATATTCTTTTCTGTAGTATACGGTATAAAACTAAAATACTTTTTTTCTAAGGTAAAAGCCTAAAACTTTGTTTACTAAGATAAAAACCTAAATTTTTCTTGCTAAGGCAAAAACCTGAACTTTTCTTGCTAAAGCAAAAGCCTAAACTTTTCTTAATTCCTTAACATGTCTTTTTCTATGCATGAATTTCTTTCAAACTTCTACTTTTTTTTGCTTCTAAAATAAATATATTATAATAATAAATTTAAGAAACTATTCATGCATTAAAAATAAAAACAGTGACATGCTAATAGCTTGCTCAATAAAAACATATTAACTTGAATGCAAAACATAACATTGTAATTGTAAATAAAAATTAATATATGATGGGATATGATCTGAATTCCTTCTAATAAAATCCAGCAATCTCGCCAGGTATCCCACGAAACTTTTTTGGACTCTAGCTAGCAAGACCCAAAAGGATGTTGTAGAGTGAACCCTTAATATTTAACCATTATTTAATAAAAAATCATAACTCTTCAAATTTCCCTTTTTCAAAAACTAATGTTTTTCATAAAAATTTCAGTAGCATGATGACTGTTTTTTCAATATTTCCCATTTTTCAAATCACTTGAAAACACTTTATAAACACTTATAAAGTTCATACACATTCTCCACTACCAAACTTGGAGCTTCGGTCCACCTTAATCACAATTTTAGCCACAATTCAAAACTAATTCTGTAAAATCAATTCAAACTTTGAAAATACATTTTCATATAAACAAACCAAGAGTATTTACACATAATCCAAATATTTTCCTCATACATATAAAAAGTCATCAAATATTTCATTTACTTTAATATAATACACCACTATAAACATAATAAATTTTACAAAATTTGTTTATAACCCAAAATATGCACATGCAAATGATTTGTCTAAATCAAAATGTACGTAAATGTAATTTCATAGAGGCATTGATTGTCTTCAACACACCTAATCTGAAGTAGGAAAATGGGTGATCACTTGTCCCTACACCTGGAGAGGTTTTTAGAACATAAAGCCAAGGTAAAGTGAGCTAAAGTAGCTCAGTGAGTATGTAAACTTTTCTATTTAAACTAATTCTTTAAAAATCTATCTCCCAAAAACATATGAAAGAGATTTCTATTTCTTAAAACATTTTCATTTCTAAAACCATACGCGTTATAAATTTACTAGGCGATTTCAAAAGCTCATAATCATGTGTAACACATGGTAAGATTTCTTACTAGAATAGGTTCATAAAATGCTAAAATATTTCATAAACTTTCAAGGTATAACTAAAACGTTTCCTTTCTAAAATCCACGTTTAGTGGTATGCTTTTATTTCTAAAAACTGTACTAATGGGAACCCAAGAGAGCTACAATCACATAGCGATTGATCTAACGCTGCTCAATGTGAGGTTACGTGACGTAAAAGTTAGCATCGCACGTCATGACAAAATTACAAAGATATCTCACTATCATGCAACGGAATTATGCATCGCATATATGAAGCAAGATAATACCCCACATGTGTAGAGGGTGACATGACAACACGACGGACTCAATCGCTCTATTGTTAGTGACATGTCCTCCCAACAATTGCCATACACTGCGAGGTATACCAGTCGGGTCTAAATCTATAAAATCTGTAAACTTGGGTAATCCACTAGCCTTTGAAAAGTTTCTCTTTATATAATTCAATTTGATTTCTTTTCATTCTATGAACACAAAAATATACTAACATATCGCATAACATCTCATTAAACATAAAAGCTTTTTATTTCTATAATTTCATACATAAGGATTTCTTTTCATACTAGAACATAAAAATATCCATAAACTAATAATACTTAATGGGAATTTATAAAATGCTTTCAAAGTAAACTAAAATGTATTTAACATTGATATAATATTTTCACGCTCACTTGGTTTCCACTCACTAGAATACCCTTAAAAACTTCCTTCTTGAATTGTTTGCTTCCTTTACACCTATAATGCACATTCCACATTTAAACTTCATCTTTTAGTCATTGGAACCCATACTAATTCATTCAATTGGCATGCAAACCAACATGCCCTTCATCTAGTTCAATTACATTATCTTTCACATAAGCCTTATTTTTTTAATTTCTCATGCATAATTCATCCTAAGTTCACCTTAACATCATCTTAATTCAGTCAAATGACAAAAACACAAAATGCACCCTTAAGAACCCATCTTGGCTGAATGTATCAAATTACCCCATCCAAGCTTTTTCTTTCTATTTTCTCAATGTATATCATCTTAGAATCATATAATTCATCACATAAATCTATCAAAACATTAAAATCAATCCATTAACACCAAATTCACCTCTTGGCTGAATGTAATCCATCATGTAATCCAAACTTTTTTTTTTCTAATTTACTTGTTACATATCATCTCAAAATCACGTAATACATCATGTAAATGTATCAATACATTAAAATCTATTCATGGACATCATTTCCTTGTCATGGTCGAATTTAACCTTCATGCATTCAACATCATTCTTTCACTTCCATGATCATCAAACACACTAAAATCATTCAATTCTTCATCTAATGCCCTAAAATCAATTAAATTCAAGTTCTCTTAAAAAATTCCATAAAACCCTAAGATATTAGAAAGCTTACCTTAGTCACTTGCTTGTCTAATAACTTTCTTTTGATCTCGTTTCACTCCCACACTTGAATTCTAGTTAATCTACTTTTAAACATACCAAAAATTACATCAATCCATCAATTTATCATCAATCTAAGAATTTATCAAATTACCATGAAAAAGTAAGCAAACTTACCTTTTCCACTTCACTTTCTTTGCTCCAACCTTATCCTAACACCAAATTTGAGTGGATTTTGTGGTTTTAGCACAAAAAATTGGTCAAGAAAAGGTTCCTCTCTCTTTT
Source organism: Litchi chinensis (assembly GCA_019925255.1). NCBI lineage: Eukaryota > Viridiplantae > Streptophyta > Magnoliopsida > Sapindales > Sapindaceae > Litchi > Litchi chinensis. The sequence goes on from CM034471.1 coordinate 16,173,368, forward strand.
TTTTTTCCCTTTGGCCGAACCTCTTCCCTCACTCTCTCTTTTTCTTTCTTTCAACTTTTGTTTCTACAAAATTCATGACAACATTCAACTATATATAGACATGGGTTAAGTTTAAAATAATTTCCCTCAAACTACCAAAAACTTACAAGTTTGTCATTTTTAGAGAATTCTTCAATTTTCCAAAACACCTTTGATATCTCACTTTATTTACAATTTTGCCACTTTCTAGAAATTTTTTTTATTTCCATCAATTGCTCTTCAAAATTCAATAATTCCTTTCATAGCTTTTCTAGAGAATTTCATTCCCCTTTTTGATAAAATCAGCACTAGGTGGGTGTAATTAGAAATCCAATTGAATGTGTTTAGAAACTAATCCACAATATTAATTTTTGTATTCAAATTTATCTTCGATCATTCTGAAAATTCTACAAAAATTCAATTATATCTCTGGGCACTTTAAAATCAGTTTATCACTTCATAAATGAGTGCATGCTCATACAACACATTGTACAATACATATACAGTACTAAAATCGGGAGGGTGTATTATAAATTTTCCTCTCCTTATAAAAATTTCGTTCTCGAAATTTTACCAGATTCATCTATCAAAAAAGATGGGAATACTATTGGTGCATTTGATCTTTATGTTCCCATGTGACCTCTTCTACTTCATGATTCCTTCAGAGAACCTTTACCAAGGATATGACTTTATTACGTAGAACCTGCTCCCTATGATCTAAAATCTAAATTGGTTCTTCTTTATAAGTTAGGTTCTTCTTCAGTTCTATTGGTTGTTCCCTTAGTATGTGTGAAGGATCTGGTATATAATTGCGAAGCATGGAAACATGAAATACATCATGAATTTTGGTCAACTCCGGCGGTAGTTTCAAACGGTATGCCACTTCTCCAACTCCTTCCACAATCTCATAGGGCCCCATATACCATGGACTTAGTTTTCCATGCTTTACAAATCTTAACACCCCTTTCCATGGTGATATCTGTAGAAAGACTTTATCACTAACTTGAAATTCCAGGTCCTTTCGTCGATTATCTGCATAACTCTTCTGTCTATCATTAGCTATCTTTAGCTTGTCTCTGATGATCTTAACTTTCTCTGTCGTGATTTGGACAAGTTTGGGATCTATCAACTTCCTTTCACCTACCTCATCCCAACACAATGGAGTTCTATATTTTCTTCCATATAAGGCTTTATACGGTGCCATCCCAATACTAGTTTGATAACTATTATTATATGCGAACTTTATTAAAGGTAGGTCCGTATCCCAACTTTCTTTAAACTCCATTACACAAGCTCTAAGCGTGTCTTCTAGAGTCTGTGGATGAAACGTTGTACTAAAATTCAATTTGGTGCCTAAAGCTTTCTGTGAGCTCGACCAAAATTTGGAAGTGAATTTGGGATCTTTGTCTAACATTATAGAAACGAGTGTTCCATGTAACCTCACAATTTCACTCACGTACAACTGGACCAGTTTATCTAATGAGTAATTATTCTTAATCGGTAGGAAATGGACAGATTTCGTTAATCTATCTACAATCACCCATATGGCGTCATAGCCACTTTGGCTATGCGGGAGTCCTACAATAAAGTCTATTGTAATCATTTCCCATTTCCATTCAAGAATCGAAAGTGGTTGTAATAACCCTATCAGTTTTTTATGTTCAACTTTTATTTACTAGCACGTTAGGCATTTGGAGAAGAATTCTACTATGTCCTTCTTTATGTCTTTCCATCAATGGTACTCCTTTAGGATATGGTGCATTTTAGTGCTTCCCGGATGCATGGCATAGACTGAAGAATATGCTTCATCCATGATCTCTTTCTTCAATTCTCCTACATTCGGTATGCACAATCTTTGCCCCAAGGTTAATGTCCCATCATATTTCAACAGAAAGTCCTTCCATTGCCTAGACTCTATTTCACTTCTCAACTTTACAAATTAAGGATCTTGAGTTTGTAGTTCTCTAATTTGATCTACCAAAATAGGGCGAACATGAAATGTAGCTAACAACACCCCTGAATCTGTCATCTCTAGTCGCACTCCTAGCAACCTCAATTCCACTAACAACAGAAGGTACACGGTCGTCAATTGGGCAATTAAGCTTGTAGGCTCTCTGCTCAGTGCATCTATGATCACATTTGCCTTCCCAAGGTGGTACTTAATAGTGCAGTCATAATCCTTAATGAGCTCGATCCACCTCCTCTATCTCATATTCAACTATTTCTGAGTGAATAGATGTTGTAGACTCTTGTGGTCAGTGAAAATTTGGCAAGGAACTCTATACAAATAATGTCTCTATATCCTCAAGGCAAACATTATGGCTACGAGTTCTAGGTCATGTGTTGGATAATTCTGTTCATGCTTCTTTAATTGTCTGGAAGCATAGGTAATTACCTTCTCATTTTGCATTAACACACAACCTAGACCTTGCCTAGAGGCATCATTATATACGGTGAATCCATCTCTCATTGATGGGAGTGTGAGTGTAGGAGCCGAGGTCAATCTTTTCTTCAGTTCATCAAAGCTTTGCTAACACTCATCTGACTACACGAACTTTTCTTCTTTTTGGGTTAGCTTTGTCAATGGGGCGATTATCTTAGAAAACCTCTCTACAACTTCCTATAATAACCAACCAAACCCAAAAAGCTTCTGATCTCTGTCACATTGGTAGGCTATTTCCAATTCACTATCGCTTCAATCTTTTGAGGGTCTACCAAAATTCCTTCTGTAGAGATCACATGTCCTAGAAATGCCATTCTATCTAGCTAGAATTGGTATTTGCTAAACTTAGTATAAAGTTAATGGTCCCTTAAAGTCTGTAAAATAGTTTTCAGATGTTCCACATGTTTTTCCCGACTGTCAGAATACATCAGGATGTCATCTATGAACACTATCACAAACTTATCAAGGTAGGATCGAAAAACTCTATTCATCAAATCCATGAATGCTATAGGGGCATTGGTCAATCCAAAAGGCATGACCTTGGATCCTGAAGGTAGTCTTGGGAACACCCTCATTGCGGATTTTCAACTGATGATAGCTCGATCTCAAGTCAATCTTGGAGAACACCTTAGATCCCTATAGTTGATCAAACAGATCATCTATTCTCGAAAGCAGGTATTGATTACACATTTTCACCTTATTTAGTTGCCTATAATCAATATACAATCTCATGCTTCCATCTTTTTTCTTAACGAACAAAACTGGTGCTTCCCAAGGTGAGGTACTCAACCAGATGAAACCTTGGTTCAGTAACTCTTCCATCTGCACCTTTAGTTTTTTCAACTCAGCTGAGGGCATTTTGTAAGGAGCAATTGAGATTGGTTGTGTTCCGAGGACTAAATCTATCTCGAATTCGATCTTTTAATCGGGTGGTAAACAAGAAAGATCCTTTGTCAATACATCTAAAAAATTTCTAATCACTAGAATGTCCTCCAGCCTCACTCTATTATCCTTTGCTTCTACTGCATAGACTAAATATTCTTGATATGACTTTTGGAGCATTTTATTAGCCTTTATTACGTTCATCATGCTAGTGGGAAGCACTTTTTGTATCCCACGGAAAATCACATTAGGTTCTCCTGGTCTAACAAATCTAACCTCCTTTCGAAAACAGTCTACCATCGCATGATGTGTGAACAACCAATCCATCACCAATATCACATCAAAATCCTGGATGTCCAATAGGATCAAGTTCACCAAAAAATTTTGACCTTCTATGACCACTTTACTATCCATGTATACTTTTTCTGCTAAAAATGAGTCTTCTATAAGAATGGATACCCTCATACTGCACTCTAGGGGTTTCAACTCTATATCCGCCGATTTAGTGAATTTCATGGAAACAAATGAGTGCGTAGCCCCTGGGTCTATCAATGCATATGTATCACGATCAAACACTGAAATAGTACCAATCACTGCTTCAAAGGTAGCATCTGCCTCCTACTGAGTCACGCAAATACTCGGGCCTAAGTACGGGGTCTACTTGGCTGACCTCTGGGTGGTAAACCCCTACCTGCTGCTCCATTGGGCCGTTCGGAACTAGTAAGCCCTCTAGTCTGAGAACCTTTCGAATATGGTCCTTTGCCTCTACTAGTCTACCTTGGTGTTGCGGTTCTAGCCTCTGACTTGGCGATTGGGACTATATTCAGGCAATCTTTCATAAAGTGGCCCTCTTGTCCGCATCTATAACATCCGGTGCTGCGTCTAAAACATTCGCTTGGATGTGTCTTGCCGCATTTCTTACATATCGACCAACTCTTCTAACTCTCTTTACTGCTCTTAGGCTCAACTGGTTGCTTCACTGAACTTTGATTGGATTGGGCTCCCTGACTCGGTCTTCGACTATCAAATCCAATTAATCTTTCCCTGCTTCTTGTAAATTTGTTGGGTCCTCCTGAAAAGCTGTCTAGCCAATTGCGTTTCTGAGTTGGTTTTTTGGGTTTAAGAATTGCCTCTATGCTCCTTTCTACCCTGATTACTGCTTCTACCAACTCTCTGTGCTAAGTATGGGCTGTTGATGTCATGTAGGCCCTAATTTTGAGACTTAGGCTTACCGTGGACCTTTTCGCCTTCTGTTCTTCATTATCTACAATGAAAGGAACAGCTCTGACCAGTTTTGAAAATTTCTTTTCATAATCTGTCACTAAAAGTGCACCCTGCTCCAATTTGAAGAACTCCTCAATCTTAGCATCTTGGTAGCTCTTCGAATAGAATTTATCTATGAATTCTTTCTTGAACAACATCTAGGATACTCCTCCTGTGGTTCGCCTTTGTAAAGCTTTCCACCAATCATTTGCCCTATCTTTCATCAGAAAAGCGAAGAATGCCACCATCTTATCCTCTAAACACCCCATAACTTGGAATATCTCCTCAGTGGCCTCCAGCCAGGATAATGCGTGCTCCGAATCACCAGTCCTATCATAAGGCTTAGCGCCTAATTTTTTAGTATGTTTGATTGAAGCTCTAGTCTTCCATGGCTAGCGAAGGGCTGCTACCAAAATTTGAGTCAACTACTCTACATTCACGTTCTCGCCTGCCGGCTCTACAGGTTGTGAGGGTCTTGTATGTAACGGCCTGTCCCTTCTCTCTTAGGCTTGGGCTGACCAGACTAGGGCTTGCCCTAGAGCGGCTAGGACCTGACCATTTAATAGGTACTATCCTCTCCTTCCAAGGGTTTTTTACGGCTCCCACACCCACTCGAACCCATGACCTGAGGGCTTAAGTGCATGGGGAATGCAAGGTGTGTATCATTTGAGCAAGCCCAAGAGAGAAGGGATGGGCCATTACATAAAAAGATGACTGACAACCCCATGATAGCCTTCCAGTCGAGATCTGCTTCGGTTGAAAGGTTTCCATGAAGCTAAACCTTTTTACATCTATTGAAAACTCATTTAAAAATTCATTTTCTAGTGGAAATAGGTGGGGACTTTTTCATTTTAAAATAAACACTTGCAAAATAAAATTTATAAAAATTTTGACAATACAACAGCTATTTTTCTAAAAATTCCACCTTATAAAAATTTCATTTAAAACCTATGCACTTCTATTTCAAAACATTTCTCAACTACTGGGTCTCAGGCCCTCTTTTCACAATTCACAAAATCACAAACATGCATTAACTTTAAAGATAACTTCAAATTCTAAAACAAGTCATGCATAAGTATATTTTCCAAAAGTTGCATATATTTATGTACAAAACACTTCACAAGTTTTCAAAGTATAAACATCATACATGTATAAACACAAAATTCACAGTTGCACACGACAATATCTGACTATTCTGGATTCGAAGTCCTTACTGTTGAAGTGTTCGCACCTGTACCAATCCCTAGAAGGTTTTATTTATAAAACATAAAACTAGGTGAGTTACATAAGCTCAGTGAATGTCAATATATTTCTATTCAAACTATTTTCAAAGATATTCTCTCTAAAATCTTAAAACACAATTTCATATATATAATCATGCTACAAATATTAAATATATTTACTGAGAACCATATAAACTTAATAGTATAAATAAACTTTTACATCAATACAATCCATGCATAAAAAATCTATAGTTTAATATCGAATTGAAAAGTAAACTTTCTGGTTTCGGAAAACAATTCTGAAAATGCTTTTCAAATATTAAATGATGCATAAAATATTATTTTGCATGATTTTCATTTTTCTGCCAATAATCATAAACAGTGGTGATATTTCAGTTTTCGAAATGCTTTTAAGTAAAACAAACCAATTACTGATAATTTATTCCACATGGTATACTAGTATATAGTGGAGCGGAATTTATCCTTATTTGGTGTGAAATTTATCCTTTCACAGGTCATTTAATAGGTATCTACTAGCGGAATTTATCCTTGCTAGGAGCGGCATTTATCCTCACTAAAGACATCTATCCAATAATTGCGTAGCGGAATTTAACTTCACTATGGAGCAGCATTTATCCTCGCTTAGGTGGAAGCTAGCTAATAATATATTTTGTACGTGCATTGGACGACACACATGACTAGACCAACGGACACATTTCCTCCTGCTGTTAATGACAGATACTCCCGACAAACACTGCCAATGCACACTTAGGGTACTCAACCTCAACCGGTAATATCGGGATACCTTTAAGGCATACTTTAGGTTCACAAATCATTTCCATTCATTTTGCTTTTCATTAAATCATTCATATTTCATGCCTAATATTCAATAATTCATGCAAAATAGTTCTCGTATGGCAATTCATTAATCGTAAAAGTAAACTTTTATTTGTAAACAGTATGAATTTAAATACATCATATAAAATCAACATAAATGGAAATATAAATATTTTGAAACATTTTTATTAGGATACTCACCTTATTTCCTAGTTCGCAATAAATTTAAATTCAATGGAAAGATTTCCTCGCCTTTGTATAATCTACACATTTTTGTATTCTATTTTTAGGTTACATCACAATCAACACTATTTGTTCGAATAATTTTATAACCACACATTAATATACTAACATTTCAAAACATCATTTTTAAAGTCGTTTCAACATCAATTATTCGTGTTTGTCTTCCGTTTGAAATTCTAATTATTCAAACACGCAAATGACATCATACAAAGTCTAAATTCATATTAACAGATCAAACGAAATTTTTGAATTAATAACTTCCTATGTTGGCTGAACCTAGCTCATATTAATATCATCAATCTGATTACATTTTCTCATCAATTTCACATTCAAATACATTGAAGAATAATGTAAATTCCATTCAAATTCATCAAGCATCATTTTCGAACGATTACAAAACGTTTAATTGTGAAATGGTTATTTAATATTCAACGAGTTTTCTTTCGGTTTCCATGCCAATTCCATCATCCAAACACTCCATAAAATCACACAAACAAATCAAAAACAAGTTTTCATCATCAATGCAATGCCTTGGTCGAATATGCATCATACAATTCTACTAAGTTTTATTTTTTCATTTCAACATCAAAACTCAATCTTTCAACATATTTTCAAGCATGGAAATCATTTAAATAACTCAAACTCAAAATGGTCCATTTCAAGCTCTCTTGGTCGAATGCATCATGCAACATTATAACAACATTCCATCAAATTTGGTGTCTTATATTCACATCAAAACAACGCCAAACTCATGGCAAAACAACAAAAATAAGATTTGTACTTCTCAAGCATAACTTGGTCGTGAGCTATATCAATATGCATGTCACTTTCTGCACTTGATTCTACACCAATTCCACATACAAATCAACCTCCACACTAATAAGGTTTCAAATCCTAAAACACAAATATTATTTCACAAAATCCATCCATATCCTTAACAAAATTCATGGAAACCACAACTTACCTCATGGAATGTACTTAGAATGGATTCTAGCTTGGTTTATAACTCTTTCATGTGATGGAGTCCACCCAAAACAACTTCAAAATTGTTCCAATAGGTTGTTGTCCTCTTTGTTGAATCTCAGTAGAATGCAGCTCCTTCACTATGGCTAAACTACACTTCTTCCTTTTGTTTTTGGTATGTGACCGAATGCTCCTTGGTTAGGTCTCTCTTGCATGTGATGAATTGCTTCAAAATCACCTTCAAAAATCATCAAACCCATAGCCAATCTTCTTAGTTTTTCCCTCGGAAAAGATAGGTCTCTCTCTCTCACTCTCCCTCTCCATTTGGCTCTCTAATCTTTGGTGTTGACCGAATGTGAAAAATAAACTGCTTCTCTTGTTTGTTTGCTTTTCATTCTCATATATATATACATATATATATATATATATATGTTTATTTGGTAACATCCACTTGTCAATTTTTCCTTGTGATCCATCGTCCATTTGTCACCTTTCCTTTTCATTAATTAAACATTTGTCTTTCAATTATTGGTCCTTTCTATTTGTCCACTTTCATGAATTCTTTTGTATTTTCTGATTTTCTTGTTCAAAATCATTTCGGATCCATCTAGAAATTATACGAGAACTAAATTAACACTTCTGAAAATTTATTAAAATTCGATTAACACCTATGGACACCAAAAATTATTATTATATTACTTCATAAATGAAATCATTTCCAATCTTATCCGGAATTCTACTAACATTAAATTTTCACATCCGGGTATTGGAAATGATTTTATCTCTCTACAATTACTACATGCGAGACATAATCAAATAGAGTATTTCCATCCTATATATTTCGAATCATTTAAAATCTTTTCAAAAGAACTTAACTTCACTCTATTTTAACTTCCATTATTTCTAATATTAATTTCAAAACTTTAATCTATGAGATCCATTTTTTGAAAATTATTATACACATAGACTCCTTTTTCGTTCGGATACCCTATACGTCGGAAAAATAAATTATTTATCATAAAATGAAGTTTTGGGTTTTACGTAAACTCTTAGTCTTGATATGTGTCCTAAGACTCCACAAGAATGTGAAAAGATGTAGATAGTTCTTTGTTCTAATTCCATTAAGATTCTTATGGATGTTATGATGTGTACAAAATTGAATATCTATTATGTTGTTGGGCTTGCAAGCAGTTATCTGTCTAATCTCATACAAAAAATTGGATTACTGTCAAGAGAATGTTGGCATATCTTAAGAGTGCTCCTGGATATTCCCATTGTTATTAATAAGGTGATCTTTATTTAGTTAGTTATACTGATACCGATTGAGGAGGTAATTTAGATAAGTGTAAATCTACTTCAGGTTATACATTTTTGCCTAATCAAGGTACTCAAAAGCAAACATGCATAGCCCTGTCAACAATGGAAGCCGAATTTATGGCATGTCCAATAACAGTACAAGAAGCAGTTTGGCTTAAGAGATTTATGAAAGATTTTAAGATTGTTACCAATGCAGGGCAACCAATAACTTTCTATTGTGATAGTCAAGCTACCATTATATATAAAAAGGATTCCAAGTACCACAACAAATCCAAATATATTTTTCTTCCATTTATAATTTGTTAAGAGATATCATAACGAAAAAGGAAGTGAAACTTCAATATTTTTCTTCCATTTATAAGTCACATATTAAGTCTTTAGAATTGTGTAGATTGTAATATTATATATGTATATATATTGAGTCATTCGAATTGATTTGTTCTTCCATTTATGAATGTAAAAATCAGTTCAGTTAAGAGCCTTCAATTTTAAACTAGCATACATATTTCATATGAGAATTTGTTAAGCATATATCATCAAGTAAAGGCTAGCATTCTTACAAGTTGTTGCCTTGGTTATTAGAGAAAACAAGCTAAGATAAGACACATTTATTATTGAAAATTATATATGATATAATTTTCTTAGTGCTCAAATATATGATTTTGTCGCCTTGACCTAGTCAAGATGATGTTTTCTCTATACAAATAAACTATGAAAACTTATCAATGACATTGCCCTACTATCATTGAAATATGATTAAGTCAAATGTGAGATCTTAATATGATGCTTGGAAGAGTGAGCAATTGAGAACTTATGTGTGGATAATTTGACTGCATTTGAACTCAAATTTGTACAATGAAATAATTATTAGACATTTGCATCTTAGTTTAGAATGAAATTCACTGTAACATATGATTAATGTCATCTGCTTAAGTGACCAAAATGGAAAATGAGAGGATGACTTTCTACTTCCTTATTGTGTAAGTTCCATTAGAGTTGTAAAATTCTAAACTATATCCTTAAAGACCATTGACTTTGACCTAAACATACGAGATAATGTTAGCGCCTTTAGTATATCTTTCTATAGTCATGATAATCTGACCTATATAATATGACTATGGTGGCAGTTGTCTTGGTGGACCGAGGGATAAAATTTAATCTATAATACCTATGAACGATATATGATATTTCATGATTGAAAAATCAAACTATAACCTCCGAAATCAATAATTGTTCATGGGTCACAGTTTATTTGCTTGTATGAATATTTGAGAGTAGACTTGTGTTTGAATGTTTGCATCTCTTTATAAATATTGTTCTATTCTGTAAGAGTGCAAAATGTTTGAATATTTAATCAGCCTGTCCAAAATGGTCTAAATAGGAGTTATTGGTTATTAGGTCACGGGTTGGGTTCATCCAAGTTGACCTGGACCCAAACCCAAATATCCAAATTACATTTGGATAACAACATTCAATTACTAAAATCGTTTGCTTGCAGTTGAAACTACTTTAGTAGTTGTTTAACTTTTGGATATATATAAAACAATAAGGTTGATAGACAAAGGAACACAGTTTTTGAACGTGGAAAATGGATGTTCTTCTTCTTTATTTTAGAAAAGAGAACAAAGTAGAAAGAAAAAAAAAAAATCAAATACAAGGTTCTTATACCGTGACTTGAGTTCACTTTCCAAAGTGTGATTACTTACTAGATCAGTAGTATTATTCTTTTCAATCTTACACAATCAAAGGTATTTTTAAACTACTAGATATATATATATATATAAACCAATAGCACTGATATACAAACAAAGGAACATAGTTCTAGATGTGCGAAATAGATGCTCTTCTTCTTTATTTTAGAAGAGAGAACAAAATAATTGAAAAAAAAAAAAAAAAGCATAATCTTTCAAATAAGAGGTTCTTACATTGTGACTTGTGTTTGCTTTTCGAAATGTGATTACTTACCAAACCCATCATACTATTCTTTTTGATCTTATACAATCATAGGTATGTTTACATTTATATCTTTTATCATGAATTTGTGTTTTATGATTGTTGTTAATGATAATATTCTAGAATTTTTTCCGTCATTGCTATATATACATATATATATAGGCAATTCTAGCATATACTTGAGTATGCATACACTTGATTAAAAAAAAAAATGTGTAATTACATTCTAAAATGTGTTATTGTAATTTATTATATGTGATTATAACTAAACATGTGAGATTATAATCAATGTATGTGATTACATTTACTAATTATAATTAAATATGTTTAGTTGTAATCACATGTAATAAATTACAATCACACATTTTAAAATGTAATGATGCAATTTTTTTTTTTTTTTTGTCAATTATATGCATAATCAAGTGTATCCAAGGGGACCCCATATACATACATACACATATATTATATATATATATATATATATTCTACAATGCACTTAGATATGGATACACTTTGAATCTTGGTCATATGTATACATATTCTACAGTATATTTGGATATGGATGCACTTGGAATCTTGACCTTCAATTTTCAATAACTTCGATCTAAAGATGCTAGTTCATTAGTTGAAAATTAAATCCTAACTCTTATATCTAACTCATTTTAGTGCCCTTAGCTCTAACTCATTGAAAATTAAAGGGCTAAGATTCTAAGCGTGTTAATACCCAAGTGCATTGTAACATGAGCCATATATATATGTATATATATATATATATATATATATACATCGATGGTAGGATTGGCAACCCAAGATTATAACATAATTTCTTATATGAATTTTGAGCCTTTTCATTAAAATGAACAGAAAGGTTAGGATTAGTTTTGATTGCACAACAAATCTTACAATCTCATTGAACTTTCTCTTTCCTCTTTATTTCTCCTATTTCTCACTACTAATAACTTCTTAATGTCTCTCCCTTTTTTCTATATGGCTTCATCCAAAATGGTGTTGAATGGTTGAAATCACAAGAGCCCCTATTACCAAAAACTGGGTTTGGATGGGAGACTTTGCCAATTTTATAAAAAGCAAATTATGCAAAAACCTCTGGATGTTTGGCTTTTGACAAACGGAAACAACGTATACTATTTATTACAATGTTTGACCTCATTTGACTATCAACATTAACTTAATTAAGGGTAAGTGGGTCATTTTCTATTTTTTCTTCTTAAAAATTAAATTAATTAATAGGTTGTTTGTATCTTCACCATCCATCTAGATGTTGAAGATCCATATAAAAAATCTAAAATTTTAAAAATTATAAAATAAATTAAAAGTAAATGATTTAATTATAAAAAAATAACTTTCAACACTTTCTTAAAAAATAAAAAACAATAGAATGGATCTCCACCATCCATTTTTAAAATGGACAGTGGAGATCAAAAGAATTAAAAACATCTAAACAATTGAAAAAAAATCTAAAAATAAACCAAAAACAAAAAAAAACAAAAATTGAGATCCAACCTAGAATATATCTCTACTGTTCATCAATCTGAGTTTGATGAGCTGTATAGATCCAATTTGAGTCAAGTCTCCAACCAGTTCACCTTCCACTTGTTCTTCTATATTCAATTTGTCACCCATCATCTTCATCATACCATTCAACATCTTACACCATTCATAATTAGACCAACATCCCAATTCTCACACCATCTATCATCATCAAACCATCATATCCTTTTTTTTTTTTTTTTTACATTTTAAATTAGATTAAAAAAAAACCTAATTTCTTCATTTGGGATTTGATGAACCCAGATGAAGCCTTCATCTAGGTTCATTAACCTAGATGAAGAACAACAAGCAACACTACCAAATTCAATCTCCAAATTTAACAATCAACATTAAAGAAAAAAAATTAAAAAACTCTAGATCACCATCTCATCTGCTTATTCTTCATCTACTTTGTCTACTCCAAATCAAAGCAGCTTTAGACCTTCATGTTAAGAAGCCTTCATATAATTCTTCTTTACTGATCTAGAATGACAAGCCCCTCTCCTTACTTGGCCTGCCGGCCACCTCACGGTAGCCCTCCAGTGGATATCTAATTCAACTAGAAAGTTTTCGTGAAACTACATCGTTTACTTTTTAAAACTTCTCTAAATTTTCGTTTAATGCAGAAAACGCACAAATTTTATTTTTTTCAAACATTTACAAAATGGATTTATAAAAATTTGGGCAGTATAACGCTGTTTTCTGAACATACCACCCTGTAAATTTAAAAATTTAATACTTTTATAGCAAACAATTCTCCACTACTGCCTCAGGCCCTCAAATCATTTTTCACAATCCAACCACAAACATTTTTCAATTTGAAATCTATAAATTGCATTTCATTTTCATTTAATATAAAAATATAATTTCATTTGCCAAATATTTAATTTTATAAATACAAAATACTATATACAACCCAAAATATAATTTATAACGTATTCACCAAAAAGTTGTATGTAATGCATGACATACACTTTCAATTATAAACCTATGCAATGATATCTTTGCGTCAAGCCACCTACACGTCCGATGGAGCCTCTTCTGATTGACGGCTCGTACCTGCATCTGGGAAGGATTTTTTCAAAAACATATAAAAAGAATGGTGAGTATAAAACTCAGTGAGCGGATAACTTTTAACTAAAAGTTCTTTTCTAAAATATATATATCCTCCCAAAACAATTTATAAAACTAATAATTTTCTTATAACTTTATTAAAATTACAAAACTAATTGATTCTTATAAAATTTTCTTTGTTTCTCGAAACTGGAAATAAATTTTTGATTTAATAAACTTTACGTCTATTGACGTGTTTTTCTCTTTTATCTCGCCAAAGGCAACTCAGAGAAATCTTAGCTCTATTGTAACGGAATTTTTCATCGTCACCTGAGCTCGAGAATGCTACCATGTGTAGTCGCAGATGTGGGAAACCTTGGGGTCGTGATCCCCTCCAATATCAGGCAGATCTACACTACCATATACATGTAGAAGGCGACTCACAGACTCAGACTCAACCCCAAACTAGTAATTATCTCAACCATCTTGCTATATATGCAATGGTACTACGACCAGGTATACTAGGGATTAGGGTAAACCAAAGACATCTAAACTTTATTTCAAAATACTAAAATTTCATGCTTTTCTTTTAACTTATTGCTTGAAAATAAAACTTTATTTTTTTAAGGCCAAAGCCTAACATCTGTAAACAACTTTAGCCTGTCTAATTCTCGAGTATAATTACTCAAATATACTAAATTGCTTTATACTAAAATGATTACAATTGCAATATAATCTTAAAAATTTCATGCAATTCATATAAAAATAAATAACATGCTAAAGTAAATTTAAAATCACATAATAAATTCTTTCATTAAAGAAACAATTAAATAAATCAATTCTCATTTAATAAACTTATAAATACTTTACAAAAATAAAACCACTCACAACTTATTTCCAATAAAATTTCACCACTCTTCAAGTCCTCCCTTTTATCTTTCAATTTTCCTACACTTTGATCTAACCAAAATCTTGATTTAGGATTCATAAATACGTTATATTAGTAACTTCATTAAAATTTCATACACCAATGCATAACAACACCATATTCTTGACTAATCTTCCAACTAACTTTCTAACCAAAATTTTACATTTAAACTCATTCAAATATCCAACAAATCACTCAATTAAATCTAACATATAAGGTACCAATTAATCACTTAATTCCAATTCAATATATATACACTCAATAAATTCATAACTCTACCATAATTCCAACCAATAATCTCACATCCATTTCTTTTAATTTTCTTTGCACCAAGGCATTCAAACACATCATAAATATCACCAAAACACATTAAAAGGATTTAATAACAACTTATACACTCATTCTTGACCTTAGCCAAAATCAACATTTAAACTTTCCAATTCCCTTGTTCTTACATTCTTTTAATTCTAAGTATACATGTCCATCTATTCATTTACTTGATTTTTCTCTCCAAAATTCACCTCAAATAAATACAACACCACATATAAACGCATCCAAACATTAAAATCCATTTAATCACATAAACTTTTTCAATTTAGGCACATACTAGTATATAACACAACTAAGTTATTCACTTCATTCCAAGCTAAAAAATTATGCCCAAATGCTTCAAATAATCATAAATTACATCACTAAAGCCTTAAACTAAAAATCAATCAAATTTCATCAACTTTTGATCATCAAACCCTAACCCTTACTTTACTAATTTCTTGACCCAAGAATCTTTGATGCTTCCTTTCCTTTCCAAGTTCAGTTTAAAGATGGTCAACCTCTAATCATGCCATAAATTCCATCAAATAAACATTATATCATCAATTTTAAGAACCCATGAAACTAACCATGAAATAAATCCAACTTACGTTCAATTTCCTTCAAACTTTCTTGAGAAAATCTTGATGGGTTTAAGAGGTAAGAAAGGTTGGAACACCCTTGGACTCTCCTTCTTCTTCTTCTTCTTAATATTTCACGGCCTGCACTTTTTGTTTTCTTCTTCTAGTTCTTCCTCTCACAGTTTCAGCTCTTCCTCACGTCTCCCCTCTCTTTTTCACAATTTCTTCTTCCTTTGACCATCACTTACACTCTCTCAACTCTCATCTCCTTTCGCTTTATATATAGCCCACTTTTACTTGATAAAAATACCCTCTAACTATCTCTAAAATCTCACAATTGTCATAAATTATAAACTAAATTATTTGATTGGTCAATCACATAAAAATGATCCATTAATCAACTCAAAAATTTTCTTAACCACATATTTAGTCACCCAATTGACCCTAAGGTGTCATCCCCTCATTGGTCCATTCAATTTCACAAGGATTGTGCTTGTTTGACATTTTTCTCTTTATACAACTCTTTAATTAATCCTTAAACTTAAAATTTAATTCTCATTTAATACTAATAAATTCTAAAATATTTCATAATCATCCTATCATCAAATTGACTATGCAATACTCCAATTAGATGTCTTAACTTTCAATTCCATGCTTTAAAAAAATTTTAATAGTCGTAAAAATCATCAATTCCTAAAATTCTCTGAAAAGGGTGTTTTTGCACATTACTTTCGGATCGCTTAAAACTTATTCAAATGAACTCATTTTCGATCCGTTTTAGTTTCTAATAACTCTAATACCTATTCTAAAACTTCTGGTTTCCGAGGTTCGTTTTCTGAAAAATCACTATTTACACAAATACTTTCCGCTTGAACCTACTATTCACCAAAAAAATTTTATTTCATGAAATTTGAGAAAATTTTCATTTTCCAAAAATCACTATTCACTCAAAAATACTATTCACACGAAAATATTATTCATCCAGAAATACTATTCCAGAAGTTTTTGGTTTTACCTGAGATGAAAGAAGTGCTTAAGAAACACATATAGAGAGCCGACGATTGAAGCCCTAATGAACGGTGCACTCTATCAATAGAATACCTCTAATCTAAGTCTAAGCAGTTTCTTCTTTAGATGAAGCATCTCTATTGGATATGGAGTTGATTGGCTCTATCTCCGAGGGGTCTCCATCTCAGATAGAGTGATCCATCTGAGATGGAGTTGATGCTTGTTGCTCTCCAAATTTGGAGTTTATTTATTTATTTACTTGTTTATTTTTGTAATGTTGCTTTTTGTGTTTGGATGGATGGAAATCTAATCTCTAGATTAGATCTCCATCATACAACACTTCGATCTTTTTTATTTTTCAAATCAGAAAAGATTTTTATTTTTTATTTTTTTTAGTTTGGTTTTCTCAAATTAATGTCCACCGTCTATCAACATGATGAATGATGCAGATCTCACCTTTTTTTAATAAAATTTTCATTTTTTTTTTATAGTTTAAAAACTACTTTTAATTTTTAATTTTTAATTTTTTAACTTTTTCTAAACATTTTTTTTTTAAAATATAGTCATTCATGTTCTAGATGGGTGGTTGAGATTTTTAGGTTTTTTTCAACTATATAGTGAAAATGGATGGAGCTTATTTTTGTCTTTTGATAAGTTTTTGATAGTCAAACCTACTTGTTGACGATCAAAGTTAATGTTGCTGTTAGTATAAGGGAGGAGCTATAATAAATAGCAAACATTGTTTCTGTTTGTCCAAAGGCAAACGTCTAGAGGGTTTTGCATAATTTACTCTTTTATAAATTGAAGGGTTAAGATTAATTCTTTTTTGTTTTATAGTGGTGAATGAGGGTTAAATTTATAGAAAACTACCCACATATTGTGTTTTAGGACAAGGGTAAAACCACAACAAACCACACAATCCTACCCAACTTTCTCTCTCCTATTTAGTTCTTCTTTCTTTCTACTAATAACTTCTTAATTTCTCTCCCCTCTCTATATATGGTTTCATCTTTCTCTTCCACTGGAGACCTTGACAAAATTAAAGTTTTGAGTTTTTTATTTTTTTTCCTACAACAATAGTAAATAATGAGAATACATCAAGACTATGTCATTTAAAATATAAATTTTTTTATAAAATATTTTGTAAATTAATTTTTTTTTCTTAGTTATGCAAATATTTAAAATGAACAAAGATAAAAAATTTCATTAATTTTTGTTTTTTTTTAAAAAAAGGATCATCAATATAATGGAAATAACCAAAATTTTGATGAAACCATAATTTTAGTATTTAAAATTTTCAATTGTCATAACAGAATTACTTTTATTATATATTATTTTTATAAATAGAATTGAAAATCCTTCCAGACCAAACCCTTTTTTTGGTAATAGGTGGTCTTTGTGATTTCAATAATTTGTCCACTCAACACCATTTTGATGAAGCCATATAGAGAGAGGAGAGAGGAGAGAGAAATTAAGAAGTTATTAGCATAGAGACATAGGTGAAATAAAGAGGAAAGAGAAAGAGGGTGGGATTGGGTGTGGTTTGTTATGCAGTCAAGAATTAATTCTAATAAGTTGAGCACTTTCTTTGATTCTAAAAGTTCAAGGTTTAAGTCCCAACATTATCCAAAAAACACAACTGTGAGTAGTTTTCATGAATTTAATCTCCCCTCCTCCATCATTAAAAGAAAAAAAAAAAAAAGAATTAATCCTAAGTTCCTAACCCTTCAATTCATTTTAATCTCAAGGATCAATATTCGTGTAAGTAATTGTGTCATAATTTTGAGCTACCGATCCTTACCATATCTATATTTATATATATCTCCAAATTATGCAAGTAATAATTGATCTAAGAGCATATGCATATATATATATATATATAATGGGAATAGATATCATGCACGTAATGAATCATCATAGTCCTAATTATGAAAAATATATTCACAAGCCTTCTCTTTATGGAAGTAGATATTTAAGTTGTGCTAATACTGATTGATCTTATTTCTGATTACGAGAGTAGACATTCACTCTACACAAATACTGACTTATCTCAATAAATGCTAGAAAATCTCGACATATTTCTAGTCCATTTAGCGTTGGATACTATAATGAATAAAATTTGAAGATCCGTACTTAATACGATCAAGTATTATAATTAGATAACAACTAATCTATTAGCGACATAATTCTGCAGACAAACTATGAATTACTTAGTCAACGTGGAAAGCGGAGTTCCCTTTTTAGTTTGCTTTTGTTTCTAACGCCCAGCAGCAAGTACCATGTTATTAGCAATTATGATTAATTAAATTACATTACAATATTAGATCTGGAAGACTTGGGACTTTTGAAGTCAATGCAACTGGATTAACAAACTAAAACTAATTTAGTATAAATAAAGAACATATACCAGTCAATTCTTTTAATAAATTATTTAAATAACCATACAAGGCAGATGAAGTTCAAATTGGCGTTCATTAAGAATTAGCCAACTAATTATCATTATTTCCTATAATAATAATAAAGAAAAAAAAAAACATTGAATCGACAGTGGAATCTCGAGTACAACCTTTGTAAACTTTAAACTTGAATTAAGGTTCGGTTTCATGAGATCTCTAAGCCCATAAATGAAACTATTAAGACTGTAGAAGCCTATTATCTTTGCCCATATTGCATAAAATTTTGGCGTTCATTATCTTTGCCAATTCTTTTAATAAATTATTTAAATAACCATACAAGGCAGATGAAGTTCAAATTGGCGTTCATTAAGAATTAGCCAACTAATTATCATTATTTCCTATAATAATAATAAAGAAAAAAAAAAACATTGAATCGACAGTGGAATCTCGAGTACAACCTTTGTAAACTTTAAACTTGAATTAAGGTTCGGTTTCATGAGATCTCTAAGCCCATAAATGAAACTATTAAGACTGTAGAAGCCTATTATCTTTGCCCATATTGCATAAAATTTTGGAGTGGGGCGATATTTCCACCCGCCAAAAATGGTATGTACACCCCTTTATCTACACACCCCATAATAAATTTAATATTTTTAAATTTATTTTAAGTTCCAGTTAATACCAAGAGTACATTTTACTCTTAGTTTTATTGGATTATATTTTTATATGCTATTTTGACAGTGGAATCTCGAGTACAACCTTTGTAAACTTTAAACTTGAATTAAGGTTCGGTTTCATGAGATCTTTAAGCCCATAAATGAAACTATTAAGACTGGAGAGGCCCCTTATCTTTGCCCATATTGTATAAAATTTTGGAGTGGGGCAATATTTCCACCTGTCAAAAATGGTATGTACACCCCTTTCTCTACACACCCCATAAAAAATTTAATATTTTTAAATTTATTTTTAAGCTCCAGTTAATACCAAGAGTACATTTTACTCTTAGTTTTATTGTATTATATTTTTATAAGTATACCCCATCTATATATTTTTTATTATTTATTTATTTTGTTTGTTTTTATATGCTATTTTGGTTGGTTGTTTGAGAAGTTTTGTGATTTTTGAATGTGTCACGTACACTCCTGATCACATTGTGTAGTACTAAATTTTTACAGCAAAGAATATAATCAAGTTGGTGTGCCATTATTGCGCGTATGAAGTGAAGGCGAATGCCTGAAGCTGGATTTTTTTTAATGCGGTTCAGTTCTTTTTTGGAGGGCATTGCAAAATATGTTTATCCAGGCTTGCCTTTTATCTCTCATTCTCTGTAAGTAAAGGCTTAGAGTTGAATACATTGAGGATGATGCATGTCTCAGATTATTCCCCAAACATTGAAGAACCTTATCCTTCATTTGCATTGGAATTGATGAACAAATTACTAACAGGTGACTGTCCAAACCGAAGAAACTACACCAGTTTAGACAGTGCAAATTCTAATCTCAAGTCATTAATGTTTCTGCAAACGAACCTTTTTATTTTTATTTATTTTATTTTTTTAGAGGAGGAGAGTGATTAAATTTATAGAAAAAAACTCACGCCTTCAATAAAGGTGGATTTTGAACTTTTGACTTCTTAGGATTAAAAGAGGTGCTCAATCATTTCTACTAAGGGGTAATGTGCAAAAATATTTTTATTATAGTGGGGGAGCAAATGAATATATTTTAACCTCAAGTCATTCTTCATACTTTGCAATTAAATTATATTTCTTGAAAAAAATTTGGTATTTAAGATGAGCATTTAGAAGAAAAAAAAAAAGTTGAAGTTTAAGAGAGAAAAAGGGGTTTTATGAAATCTTGAATGAATTAATTTTCCTTTGCCTTAGTGCTGCATATATTTAAAATGAACAAAGATCAAAACTTTCATCAATATTTGTTTTAAAAAAGATCGTCAATATAATGGAAAGGGTTGCACTACTTTACTGGTTGGGGTAATTTTACCTATCAATTATATCAATTGGATTAGTTATAAGGGTAGTTAGTGAAACAAATCCAATGGTTCTAATTATTGGGTAAAATTACATAACTAATAAGATAATCAAATTCTAATGATAATAACAAAATTTTTGATGAAATCATTGTAATATACCCTCCCGATTTTAGTATTGTGCATATATATATTGTAAAGGTACTTTTATTTATGAAATAATAAAGTAATTTAAGGCTCTTAGATGTGTAACCGAATTCTAGTGGGACCTCCGGATATACCAAGGATAAATTCGAATAGGAGAAATAGTATGGTGATCGATTAGAATTTAATATGAAAATGGTAACAAAGAAACTATCAAAAAAGGGGCATGGTTGGACAAATTATTAAAATACATGACTAAGGGCACTTTGGAAATTTCAAAATTATGAGAGAAGGTAGAGATAAGGATGGCAAAATAGTGATTTTAAAGACAATTGAATCACTTAGTTAACATATGGTTACAATGGAAGGGACCTAGTTAGAATTTAACTAGTTTTAAATTTTTGACCAATCAAATGTCTTGGATTGTAACTAATGGCAAACTAGTAAATTCTAAGTTAGTTTGATGGCAATTAGCCATGGCAAGCTTGTAAAATTTATGATTATTAAGGGCATTTGTTAACTCAACCAAAAACCTTATATAGTTGATGTATTACAAGAGAAATAAAGAGGAGAAAAGGGGTGCAGTTCGGCCAATACTAGAAAACAAGGCAGCAGCTTTTCTTCAACCAATTTCAAGCAATTTTAAGTGAATTTCAAGCCATCCAAGGGTTATCTACAAGACTAGGAAGAATATTGAGCAAGATCAAGTGAGTTGGAGTGGTAAGATTTGTGTCTCATAAACTTTTACATATTGTTTGTGGATGATTTGTAGGTGAGATGTTTGATAAAATTTCCAAGTGAGATGTATGTGGTTTTAATGAGGTGTTTATGCATGGATTTAGAAGAATTAAGCTTTAACTTAGTGGGAGAGCAAAGTTACGGTTGCAAGAGGAATGTATGAGCTTACTAGTTTAGGTGAATTTTTAATTCAAAATCAATTGGATGTTGTGTAGGATATTAGTTTTCTTGCCATAAAATTTATGTGATTTTGATGTGATTTCACATGGAAAACTTGAAGAGATTTTGGTGTTATGTTAGGTGACATACACGGCCAAGCTAGGGTTTATATGGCCTAGCTTGTGTTTGAATTATTTAATTGACTTTATACATGTAAAAATATAAAAACTATCAAGTTGGAAGGTTGAAATGAAAAGCAAAAATGGATGTAACTTTTTGGCATGCATTTGGCCTAAGTGAGTGTGGAATGGTGGATGATTGTTTTTAAGTGTTTGAATGGTTATATGAGTCATGGTGATGATAAAAAAATAACATGAAAATTGGAAAGACATTCATTGGATATCAAGTGGTGTAATTCATGGCCAAGTTTCATACTAGTTTTGCTAAATTTTGAGTTTATTAAAAGTTGAGTTGATTTCCACTAATTCACATGTATTGTGCGTGATTTGGTGACAAGAAGTTTGATTAAATGAATGGTGCAAAAGTATGGTTAAAACTCGGCTAATAGGGAAGTTAGAATGAGCCGAGATTTCGTTAAATGTTTAGATATGGAATTAAGCATTAGTTGAAGGATTTGTGTGCTTAAATGTTAGAGATTTTGACTAAGAAATCTATACGAATAATGTTGATCGAAATATTGCCTAAATATAGAATATAATCATGTGTAGGTGTATTGCAACAAGGGAAACTGGAATCGAATTTATCATGAGCTAAAAATAGGTGAGTGTCCTACCCAATTATTTTGAATTGCTTTTATTCCTACTTCCAATGATTTTATATGTTGAAATCAACTTTATGTTTCAAATGAAGAGAAGCTAGTTTTCATAATAAATGAGTTTAGTATGAAAGCCTACCGCATGAGCTTATGATAAGTTAAATTGAATTATGAAATTTTATCTTTTGAGATACAAAAGTTTATAATGAAAAGAAATACGTATGGAAATATTTTCTAAGCCTATGACACTAATCCTTACCCACTGGGAATGGTGGTTTGTGCTGCCCAGATATATGTTACCCGTCATCGTACCCAAACTGTGTATGGGCAGTGTCGAGGTGTCTGTAACTAACAACGAGAGAGACAGTGTCGTATCCGTTAGTCTTATTTAGTGTGTCGTCCATGCACGAACTGGGTATATAAGATAGCTAGTTTTTATATGAGCGATAGATAATTCCGCTCTCACCGATTAGGACAGCGTCAGGATCGGGGAACAAGGCCTGACTGGTCGAATTCGAGCCGATCCATACCTAGGGTATTATATGGTATTTAGGCATCAATGGTTGGCTCCTTTTATGGATAGATTTTTTTTATAAAATATATTGCCACCACATGGTTATGATTTACAACATAATATAGAATTATGTAATTATTTATGATTTCAAATTTGAAAAGCAATTCAAAGATAATTTTTTTCTTTTTTAATTTAAAAAATCGTTTTTCAACATGTTACTGTATTTTAATTTTATGCAGCATGATTCATGTTGATATTAAATATCATTCATGCATTTTAATTTAAACAAGAATTTTAGAAAGTTTATATTGGTTTTACGAAATTATAAATACATTGATTTTAAATTTACGGAGGTTGTTTTAGAAAACATAGTTTAATTAAAAAAAAATACGACACTCACTGAGCTCGTATAGCTCACTTTAGTTTTATGTTTTATAAATAAAACTTCCCTAGGGACAGGTACAAGTGTAAAGACATCAGTAGCGGGGACTCCGATTCAAAAGTAGATAAATTTTGTTGTGTGTCTCTGTGATTTACGCATATTTATGTAAATGATTTTGAAAATATGTATAACAATTTTCGTATGTAAATAAATATATATGTATTTGTAAATATGTAACTATATTGATGCATGACATATAAATATTTTAAATGATATGTTATATTATGATTATTTTTATAGCAATGGGTTGCCAAATTTATGAGTTTGACTTGTGTTCAATTTGAAAATGTATTGTGGTTGGTTGTGGAAAGAAAAGAGGGTCTAAGACTTAGTAATTGAGACTCTGTTTGCCATAGAAGTGTATAAGTTTTCTATGAAATCTTTGCAGGGTGGCATTCTAAAAAAAACAGTCATTATACTGTTCAAATTTTTATTAAATCTATTTTATGAATGTATAATTAAAAGAAAAAGTTTTTACTCGTTTCCGTTTACAATAAGGATTTTGGTAGGATATGTGACGACTTAACTTTATAGGAACCTTCCAACCAGATCAAGTATCCATTGGAGGGCTACCATGGGGTTGTTGGCGATCCACCGACTGTACGGAAATAGAGGTATAGGAATGGGGCCCGTCAACCATAATTTCAAATTTTCAAATTTCAAGTATTGTAATTTCCATAAATTTTGACGAAACCATAATTTTTCAAATAAAAATTATTAATTTCCATAATTTTTATTTTAATGTTATTTTTATAAATAGAAGTGAAAAATCTTTCAATCCAAACCCATTTTTGATCAACCAGATAAAGCAGTCATACAACAAAAGAATTTTTTCAGACTACAGAAGAATTGTATCCTAAAGCCAAACTTGCAATACCATGGGCTACCTGATTACCTTCTCTATGCACAAAAACAATGGGACTTGTATTATGTAGACACATCAAATGCTTAATACCATAGATCACATTTCCAACATCAAGCCTAGTAAAAAATCATCTCTATTACACAACTGAATCACATGTAGCGCATCAACTTCCACACATAATGGAAGAAAAGAACATTTTCCTCCATGAAATCTAATGGGCTTTCTTATGAGAGTTTGAGCCACCTCTAAATATATATATATATAGAGAGAGAGAGAGAGGTCCAATGCATTCAGAATTATAAAAAATTTTAATTTTTTCATACAAAAGAATTGCCTTGAATAATAGAAAGCAATAATCATGATTGAGAGACAATGAATGTAATAATGAATGTTAGTGTGAATAATTGAATTACAAAGTTATCGTAAAAATAGTGAGTGTAGCTTTTCACAAAGATAGCTACCATTAGTAAAAAAATAAAAATAAAAATAAAAACAAAGATAGTTACGAACTATTAAATGAAAATTTTATTTATAAATAATCTCATAAACTAAGCTAAAATAATAACAAGAAAAAAAAAATCACTCTATTTTTTTCCTTTTTGAGACAAGTGCATATTAGTCTAAAGGAACTGTGTAAATTAGAAAGGGGATGAACAAGAAGATGTAAGTATTGCTAGCAAAATGGGATAAACATCCATTTCAAGGACCTTTTTTTTTTTTTAATTGGATTAGAGATTCATTGAGATAGATCAAGATAAATTCATAGAAAAAAATTGTGCTAAGATGAATAGAAATTGAATTGAAGATTTATTTTTCAAAATATAACTATTGGATTAAATGTCATGAATGCAGCTATTGAATTTGAGAAAGTGTAATTGCAAAATTAAATAGAAAAAATCTAAAAATGCCCCTAAAATGGAAAATAATGCCAATCAATCCCAACTTTGCAAAATATTAGCCAAAATACTTTCTACTGTTAGTGAAATAGCGGTTTCATCCAAATCAAAAGTGGTATTGAATCAAATTTTGGAAAATACAAAAATACTCTTACATATTAAAAAATAATATTATAATATATTTAAAAATGACAATAATGATTAATAATAATAATTAGTCAGCCAAAAAACACCAACAATATGTAGAAAAATTTCAAAATATAAAATATAAACCAATAAAAGCTTTTGTTCTTCAATATTTTTAACTAAAATTAAAAAAAGTAAATTAAAACCAAAAAGATGAAGATCTATGTACCAAATCTTCAAAGTTAGAAGATCTGGACCAAATCTTCAAATTTTGCATTAAATAAAAAAAACATAAACAAAGAAAAAAAAAACTAAAATTACATTAAACAAAAACAATTAAACAGATTTCATTACATCACAACAACACACACAAACAAACAAAAAAAACAAAACAAACAAAACACACATCTAAGTTTATCCAATTACATCAAACCAAAAAAAGAAAAAAATCAAAAGTTTAGATGCATAAAACCAAATAATAACTACAATTACATCAAACCCACGATTACATAAAAAATTCATCCCATTACATCAGGCCCACAAAACTCAATAATCACTCATCCATTAATAAAAAAAACTCAGGAATAGCGTCCATAGATTCACCTCTGCACCACTACACCACTGTACCACTCTATAATGAAGGCACACAGCCTACTATTCCTGATCGTCCTCTCCATCTCCTCTACGAACCGTATTGGGAACAATGCTCGCATGATCCTATCCACCTTCACATAGTCACACCACTTGATGCAACGGCACTCAGCCCTCCATTCCTCACCGTCCTCTCCATCTCCTCTATGAATTGATGTGCCATGAACACCACATCGAAAATCCCATTGAAGAACAAACCAACATCATCGCTTGTACAATTAGACTTGACGACGGCGTAAAAAAAGGATGACAGTGTAAAAGGAAAGTGACGGTGATAGGTTAGGGTGGTGTGTTGAGTAGTGATTGGGTTAGGTTTTTGAATGGTGAAAGTGGTTGAGTGAGATGAGAGAGAGACTAATGGTAGAGAGAGAGAGAATAGCGGTGATGGGAGAGAGTAATAAGAGGTGATAAGTGATGACAGGAGGAATGGATGGGTATAGAATTTTTATATTTTTTTATTTTTTTCTATAACGGATTAACCCAGCTTGGTAGCCAGCCTCGCATTGTAGCTTGGCCAGTCAACTATCCGGTCCAATGGGGGCATTACCCAACTCATTTTACAAGCTGTCGCCATAGCCCAGTTTGCACTACGAGCTGCAGGTACCGTCCAACTCGCCCTCTCTTAGCGAGCTACTCCCAAGCCCACTGGATAGGTACTGTCCCCTTCCCCAAGGGGTTTTCTTCACCTTCCACACCCGCTTGAACCCATGCCCTAAGGGCTAAATATATAGGGAATGCAGGGTGTGTACTATTTAAGAGATCTATGGTTTTCTTTGCCTGAGATTATGATTCTTTGTATATCATAAAGTAATTACTAATTGTTTGATGAGATGCATATATTTTATTTATTCATGTTAATGAATGAGATTTGCATGAATTGATGGTTAATTATATGACTCTTTGGCTAATTTAATCTGATTAAATTTGTAAGTCGTTTCTAGCATTTATTTTTTTATTGTAAAATCATAATATTTGTTGGGGAGGAAATTAGCCTCATAAAATTTGAATGGGCTTAAACCATAAATTCCTATAATTTACAAGGTCAATAATTCAAGGTTAGCCCACTAAACAATTCTAAAGTTTGCCCGTGGGAGAACTCCAAAGAGGGAGCTCAGGGGAGAAACCTAAGGTTAGCCCATAAAAGGTATCCAAGGGATGAATCCAAGTTTAGTCTAAAAGAGAAGCTTGAAGAGAAAACCTAAGAGAAGGCTCCGGAGGTGGCGCAATGACCTTTGACCTAAACACCTTGAGAAACGGCATAATAAGGACCAAAATACCCATTTTCAAAGGGTGGGGAGACAAGCTAGAAGGAAACTCCATCTTGACATTCGAATAAGTAACTTGGTTGTTTGACAACCTGTACACCATCAAAGGGGACGATAAAAGGGCTAACCAGTTATATGGCCCTCGAGAGCAACAAGTGTCCTTATATCAAAGGGGATAGCTAAGCGGCTAACAAGTCACTAGCCCCTTAGAGAAAGCAACGAACAAGAGAACGCCACGTGTCTTTGTATGAAAAGGGATAGTCAAGAGGCTGACTAGTCACTGGCCTTTTGGACAGAATGACAAACGAGAGAGCACCATGTGTCTTTGTATTAGAATGGACAACTAAAGGGTTGATAAATCATATAGCCTCTTAGACAAAGTGATGAATGAGAGAGCGCTACGTGTGTCAAAAGAGACAGCTAAGGGGTTGACAAATCATTGGCTCCTCAAATAAAACATCAAATGAGAGAGCACCACATGTTCCTAGAAAAAGTCAGAAGGGACAACTAAGGGGCTAACAAGTTATATAACCCCTTGGATAGAGCGATAAGCGAAAGAGCACCACATGTCCCTGTGTCAGAAGAGATGGCAAGGTGGCTGACTAGTTGTTTGGCCCTTAAGAACGCCACATGTCCCTACTTTAAAAGGGATAGTAAAGGAAGCTGACCAAATCACATGCCCCTTTATCAGAATGGCAAATTAGATGGTACCACGAGTCCTATGTCAAAAAGGACAACAAATTGATTTGACCACCAGCTAAAGAGATATGAAAGCACTAAAACCAAGTAACGAGGCTATATAAATACATTACATTAGTCCATCACTAAAAAGAGACATCTCATCTAAGGGTCTTAGAAAAGCTAAAAAGAAGGCTCTGCAAAAAGTTTCTTCTAGGAAGTTCAAGGGATCTCAAGCCTCTTTGATCTATAAGAAGGATATCTCCATGATATCCAACTAGAAACAAGGCTAAAGGCTAATGAAATAGCTAGTCCTTTGCCTACTAACGGAACCTTATTAAAAATCTCTATTTGCTATAGACTACCTAATTTTTGCTTATGTTGAGATTAATCAATGTTATGATTTAATAGATATGTTGTAACTTTGGTTAAAAGTCATAACATACAAATTATGTGTTGTAACTAATTAAATGCGAAATAAAAGCAATAGTAAAGTAAACTTAACACAAGAATATTCTAAATGTGGTTTGATGTTATCCTACATCCATAAGGTCTTGCCCAAAGAGATAAACTATTAATGAACATACAAGTACAACCTACTTGACTTATTCAATTTAAGACTTCCTCGTAGAATTGATGCAATACGAAGTACATGTTCATTGGCGTTATTTCAACAGGCTCTCCTTACCTTTACAGGTGAGAACTGCTTGAACTTCTTTCAACTTGTGAGTTTGCCTCCTCTCTCTATAACCAAATGTCTTGTTATCCTAACGAATACTTACTTTAGACTTTCCAACCTCATAAGCCCAAATCTAACAGACAACTTAGAAAACAAGTCACTCTAAGTGTTACAATCAATATCACTCAATCTCTTAATATATATGCATTGTTTTCACTCACGAAAATCTCACAAATAAACTACCTAGAGTCAAGAACCTCTAAATTATCAATACATGCAATTTGTAAGATATACTCTCTTACGTTCTACACTCCAAAATGCATACAAAAACTACAAGCACTGTTAGAGTTTTCTACACTTGTATTGCTTGGCTTGCACTCTCAAAAATCCATATAGTAGCCTTTATTCTCTATGTCCTTTATATGCCTTAAGTGCAGCGCCTTTTTTGTCAAGGAAAATAACCTAAAAGTTATTTCTAGAAACTAAATTACAGAGAATAAAATCTGTTATAATTGTAATCAAGTCAAAGAAGGAAACTTCTCTATTTTGTCTCCATTGATCAAATACACAAGGAAATAATATCCTTACTCTTCTATACCTGTAAACTAGGGAAAAAAAGAAGTTTCCTACAATAAAAAGATTAGGTGACCAATAAAATACTTTCCCTAACTATGAAAAGATATTTTTCAAGTTTAACGAGCGAACAATAAGAAAATTTTCTTATGAAAAGATATTTCAATCAATTTAAAGCTATAAGAAAATTATACACTCTATTTATGGCAATAACAATAATGAAAATCACAAAATCATTCACTAAGTCAGACAAACAACCTACTAACATGAAAAAGCTCTTCTGATATTATTTTAGAAACCTACACTAGAACCTATACCATGAACTGTTAGAAAAAATCCGTTGTAACATTCAAACTAATGTTGCAACATTGACCTGCATGTTACAACTCGAACAATAATAACGTAGAATGTAAGCACATTGTAGTCCATGTAAATACATGCTAGCAAGTTTTGCTACACACATAAACTTAAACAACAATGTCATACAATAAACCTCAATGCAATAGATGTCAACTACCAAAGATAACTAAGTCATAAATCAATTTCAATGCCATAAGATGCTACCTACAGTGCACCACACACATGTGCCATAAGATGCTACTAAAGTGGTTCATATCGCCTAAGTAAAGCCCTAATATCCTTTTTGGTAAAAAAGAGCTAAGAAGGATGTAAATCAATTGCTTGTTAGGGTCTCCATCATATGGCAAAGGAAGTATCCTATATGCCTCTGTTCTTATATATTTAAGCTATAACTACTCTTCATAAAGGTTTACGTTCATCTATCCCATCTGAGTTGAGCATCGAACAATCTTCGCTAGCAAACCATCGGCGAGCCCTTGACTATTTTCTTAGTCTCATAGGTACTTGTAGCCCCTAGGAACCACTTAAAGTCCCTTGGTTACTTCAGGATGATTTCTTTCATCAATGGTTGAGGGAAGAATAGCTTGCCTGAAAAGAGGAACGTTTCATCCGAAGAAAAAAATCACCTCAGTCAAATGAGTTACGAACAATATAAAGGAATTGATCTTGGGCACCTTGCTTCTTTTAGCCTTATCTCCTTTGCTAAGGGGATCTAAACTATCTAACAAAATTTCTATTCCTTAAGGTTATATCTGTTTCATAATTCTTAACATAATTGTTGTGCAATTTGTGTGGTCAATTTTTGGCATAAACAATATTAGATTTAAATTTTTCCGAAAATCAAGTGTGATGAACGAAACAGGAAGTGGACTAGAATTATGCTACTGCAATTGTTGTCATTTTTGTAACATGGTCATATCTTTGTTGTTTATCATTGGATTGAGTTGAAATTTATTCAAAACGTTAAGAACTTATAGATCTTGAGTTTAAAAGTCGATCATCAATTAGAATCCTAGTGGTGAGTTTGGCCTTCAAAATAGTAGTGGCCGAAAAATTGGGACTAAACTACATAATCTTTGTAAAACAACTATAACTCTTTATTAATCATTGGATCAAGCAGAAATTTTGACAGTAGGTTGAAAAGATGTGGGGCTCTAATATGGACGGTTGGATCATCCATCAGAGCTTTCAATAGAGAGATCAACATGAGACATTAACAATTGCAAACTTGTTATTGCACCAAGACAGAAGCAATAGTTGTTGCCAACCTTAGTTAGGGCTATCCACGCATGAATGACAATTGCAAGGCTATTGTGCACATAAGGACAGGTATGGGTTGGGCTTGTGACAACCCTAGTTACACGCATGGTTGATGTATACGCCTAGGATTTTTTTGCGAGCAAAAGGTAGCATATGTTAGGTCCAAAAATCAAGAAACTAGTTTCATGATTGGATCTATTGGATAGATGTTCTTGAATTAAATTATATTTGGTTTTAAGCTGATGAAAGCCTATCAAGACCTTGAAGACCAAGAAATGTCTTAGATAAATTTTTTAATCTTTAAAAATTAGTTTTAAGTTATTAAAGACAAAGAACCTCATCAATCATATGTTATTTATTTAAATTGTTTATCATATAATGAATGTGATCATGCATAAAATATGTTCGTAAAATAGCAAGTGCCTACTCGTTACATTATAACATGATATATATACATGTATTATTGTTTATTTTTCCTATTAAATAGCTTATTAGTTAAAATAGAGATAATAATACATAGAATACGAATTATATAATTTGTTAGGATTTTAGTTGAAAATCTTAGGGTAACAAATTAGAAATATATGATTAACTTTAATGTGATTAAATAAATATATTTCAAATAATTAATATTCATGATGTGATTAGATTTTAAGAGTCTAAATTAGATCATTCACATGATCACTAATCTAATTATTATTTAAAGAGTTTAGTTTATTTATAGGGATATTTGTAAAAACCCCCCTGAAAAACAAAATAATAAGAAAATACCCCACTTTTTAAAATATTAGGTAAATTACCCCCCACTTTTTAAAATATTAGGTAAAATACCCCCCACCGTTAAAATCCGTACAAACCGTTAGAGATTTCCATCCACAATTGTTAAAAAGTCCAAAATGCCCTCAGTTTGGGGGAGGGGGGTATTTTCCAATTATTTTGCTTTTCAGGGGGGTTTTTTCATTATATCCCTCTCATCAACTTATTAAAATTGAGGGAATTTTGAACTTTTAACAATTGTGGATGGAAATCTCTAACTGTTTGTACGGATTTTAACGGTGGGGGGTGTTTACCTAATATTTTAAAAAGTGGGGGTATTTTCTTATTATTTTACTTTTCAGGGGGTTTTTTCATAACATCCCTTATTTATATTAGTAAGCCTTCTCAAATATGTTATAATATGATTAAATATAACATATTTCATAATTGACTCATAATGTGAATTAGTTTTAATTAGTTAAAATTGGGTAATCACACATTAATCTAATCTTTATAATTAAAGAGTTTAGATTATATAGATTAGATCATTAATAATTAATTAGATTTTTAAGAGTTAAAAATCTCGTAGTTTATTTAGTGTTAATGGGATAATGATTCTAATCGCACTAATCCTAGTAACTTAGATTATATTTCTTTGCCGTTTAAATAATCTAAAATCATAACTAAGATAAGTAGAAAACTGTAATCCTAAAATAATGAGTGGGAGAGGGATACATGAGTGCCCCATAGTGTCCATTATTAGTCTAACATCATGAGATTTGAATGACGCCTCAAGACGGCTTTGTTTTCGTCTCTTTAAGGGTGGTGTCCATTTTGGTCAATATCAAGGTTGACTTCTTAATGGATAAGAGTTTTTAATATTTTTTGTGATTGACCTATCCTTGGGTTAGCAACTCTCAAATTAAGAGTAAGAGATTTAGGATGATGGGTTAAACTCATAGAGGAATTAATTATTTGATACTTTAATTTCTTGATCGAAATAAGTGGTGGTCAGATAATATAGAAATAAGAGTTATACTATTATATTATTTGATTAAGATTTTCTTAATTTATCATGCAAATAATTGACCAAACCTAAAGGGGCATTTATTTGTGTCATGTATTTCCAAAGCTTGGCTCAAAACCGCACCACAATCACAAATTCATTGATTTCTACATGGGTCAATATTGATGAACCAAATCCTATTCGAGCATCTGACTCCTACAATGAACCACTTTCCATACCAGATTTGTCTGATGATTCTGGTCCTTTTCAATTACCAAATTCATCCAATGAACATGGTCTCTCTAAAATACCAAATTTGTCACATCACTCTCATTTAGGAATTTCCACACATAATCACCTCATGGTTTCAGCCCAATCAATTGACTCTTAAAACATGGGTCTCATTAATTCTTCTTCCATCATGCAATCTCCATCTCCTAATATCACTCAAAAATCCTCCAAGTCAACTGTCTCTCATTCTCTCACAAATATTCCTTATTTGGATTCTACAAGTGACACTTCCATATCAAATTCTCCATAATTATCTCCTCCAACAATGCAATGCACTCATCATATGGTGACTTGAGCAAGAAATAATATTTTCAAGCCCATCCAAAAACTTTCCTACCTTACTACTATACCACATTCCCTTCCTACCATTACTGAACCCATACCTATACTGAAGCCCAAAATATCCTCAATGGCGTCATGCCATGAGTGATGAATTTGATGCTCTCATTCGCAACAAAACTTGCGATCTTGTACAACCTAACCTCTCACAGAATGTTATTGGTTGTAAGTCAATTTTCAAGGTCAACCGGAAGTTGCATGGATCAATGGAGAGATACAAAGCCCGACTCATTGCCAAAGGCTTTCATCAAAGACCCAAAGTTGATTTACATAAACACTTTTAGCCCTATTGTAAACCCACTACTATGCATCTCATACTGACATTGGCCATCACTCAAGGGTGGTCCATCCACCAACCTAATGTCAACAATGCCTTTTTACAAGGCACGTTAGATGATGTTGTATACATGACATAGCCCTCTGACTTTGTTAATGATCAAAACCCAAGTTATGTTTGTCGACTTGAAAAGGCTCTCTATGGATTGAAACAAACACCTCGTGCTTGGTATTATGAACTTACAGGTTTTTTGATTTCTTGAAGGTTTTACAGCTCAAAATCTAACACCTCTCTCTTTATTTTTTTTCATGGCTCACCGACTCTTTACCTCTTGATTTATGTGGATGAAATTATTATCACAGGAACCAACAATCATGCAGTGAGACAATTTATCAACATTCTTCCTCAATGATTCTCATTGATGGATCTTGGTCCTCTGAATTTTTTTCTAGGTGTTGAAGCCATTACAACTCCATTGGTCTTCAGTTATCTCAACACAAGTATATCAATGATTTACTTGTCAAGACAAAGATGCAAGATGCAAAACCAGTTTCCACTCCTTTATCTTCCACCAAAGCCTTACAACTTCATGATAGCACTCCTTGCACAAATGTTACAATTTTTTGCCAAACTATTGGAGCCTTACAATATTTATCACTCACTTGTCCTGACATTAGTTTTGCAATGAATAAATTATCTCAATTTATGTATCTCCCTTCAATCACCCATTGGAGTGCTATCAAATGATTACTACGGTATCTGAAGGGAACTCTTTATCATAACTTACTCATTCATCGTCACTCTCCTATGTAGTTACATACCTATTCAGATACCGATTGGGTTAGGAATCTAGATGATAGATCCTCCAACTTTGCATATATTGTCTTTCTAAGTTCCAATCCTATCGGTTGGAGTTCTAGAAAACAAAAAACTATTGCTCGATCCTCCATTGAAGCCAAGAATCAATTAGTTGCTCCCACAATTGCAGAAGTTAATTGGTTCCAAAATTTGCTTTGAGAGTTATATGTCCCCCTCCTAACTCCTACAATTTTTTATGACAATACTAGCACCACATATCTATGCTCTAATCTGGTTTTTCACTCAGGAATGAAGCACATTATCATTTACTACCATATTTTTCATGATCAAGTGTCAAAAGGCATCATTCAGGTCTCTCATGTCCATTCTCGGGATCAACTGGCTGACTCTCTCACCAAACTTTTAGCACAACAAGTTTATCACTTTCAATTGTCCAAGATTGGAGTTCTTGATTGAATGTCCGTCTTGCAGGGGCATGAAAGTCAATAGTGCAACTTATCAATCAATTAATCCATCAACCATTTCCTTTAACTATTTTCTTAGAATTTGGGTCTTCAATCACCATTTATTGTTGATTATTTTACATTTACTTTGGTAATATTTTATTATCATATTTGTTATATCGAAATTATGTATATATTCTACACACATTGATCAATACAAAGTGAGAAACTTTCATAAATATTATTTTTTCTTTACAAACCCCCCTTTCACAAAATACCCATTGAAAGAATAAACGAAGAAAGAAGAAATACAGAATAAGTAAATATTAATTTCTCTACATGGGGACCAACTTTAGACTTTTGTCGTTTAATTTTCTTTAGGAAGAATTAATTTACTGCAACTTCTTTGAGAACTATTAAAAGATAAAATTTTACAAATTCAAGATTTCGCACACACGATAGTGATTACACGAAACAAAGCAGATAGCATTAATAACGAGAAAAGAAGCCTACAAAATAGGCTAAGTTATATTAGATGGAAGTTTTGGATGACAGAAGCCAGTGAATGAAACTTTGGAGTGTAGCAACATCAGCTCTGTAGTGTTTTTGTGTGAATTCCAATAAATCTGACCATGTGAAATCCGGGTACTTCCTTGGCCCTTCTCTGCAAAGAAGATCTTGTGGGGGTCTCACCACTTTGTCCTCTTTTGGACAAACAAAGAAAGCCAACGACCTTCTCTCTCTTATCCTGTTCACGACTGCCCTATGGAGACAGCTTTTGTATTTCCCATTAGACAATGCCTACACATCAAACACATCCACGTTTACTCAATAATTACATCTCCATATGTATTCATTATAAATTATCTAATTAGTATATCTTTCAAATATCAGCAAACTTAATTGTCCAAAATGCTCCAAGTGGGGTGACAAAGTGGTAGGCATCCTCATCCCTATCTTTAATATCAAAATTGCGAGTTCGAGCATCAAAAATTCTCATTTTATATGGATAACTATCTCACCACTGTGTGGATCGATCTCTTCTATTTTTTGCAAATAGATTTTCGAATCGCACTTCAGCATGATATCTTAGTCAAGTTTTGATAGATATAATGTTAAAAATAATAATAATAATTGTCCAAAATATTAAAATTGGAAAAGAAACTTTTCACGCTCATGTATAAACTTTTGATACCATATCAAAATTTTCACACTTGTTCTTTTTACATATTTTTAAAATGATTATATATATTGGTAAATACGATTACAGTCTAGAAGACTAATATTTTTGGATTGTAAATCTATTTTTTAATATATATACAACAAGCTTCTCAAAAACACTTAAAAAAATACAACAATTATGAAGTTGACATGGTACTAGAGTTTGCGAAGAAAGTTATAATGGGCTTGGTCCAAGCTTTGCCAGAACATTGCAACTAAAAAAATTGAAAATGACATCCCAAAAAAAAATAAAATGAAAATGGATGACAAACATTATACCAATCTGATTTCACATGTAAACAGAAGTGTTAGAGATTTCCAAGGATGAAGTAAAAAAGATTGGATAAATTCTTCGTTGAAAATATAAAAGCTAAAATAATAGTATGCTACAGGGACCTGAAAATAAACAAAGTATAAAAGTTTAACATATTTTACTTGTTTCATTAGGGTATTCGTCTGTGCCACTGAGATGGTGAATAAGTTACAAGTTTATTTTATTTCCAAGTATCGTGTCGTTGGTTTGAGCTAAAGGTCCCACATGTGACATGTGTTTCAGGGAAACGATTTATAACCATTGGATATCTGCATTACGATGACACGAATCTCGAAGATTATTTCAAACAAATATTTTGGTAGAATTTTGGAAGACTACCGTCGAAAATGATTGAGATATAATTTTTTAAATGAGTTTAGCCCAATAATTATGTCACTTCTGAAAGCTTATGTTGGCGTCTAAATCCTAAAAAAGATTTGATTAATGCAGTCTCCTACTCATCTCTACCTGTCCTTTTCCTCGCATTTCCATTACCAAATCTTGGCTAATCTTACTATACTTGTTATGTTATGTTTAATCTAATAATTGGGTGTAAAATATTAGAGAATATTGTAATATCTTAGTTTTTTTTTTTAAATAATTATAATATCTTAGTTGAGGCTAGATATTCCAACACAACACATATACAATAAATTAAGAAGCTCATTAAATATATAATCTGATAAAACTTCCCATACTAATACATATTATAATAAAGTGAATTATTCTAAATGTAGATATTAAATTTTATTTAATCAATAATTTGAAATTCTAGCAAAGAACAAAAGTCTGATTTGAATCCAACGGTTTCTGATACTTCAAGAATTAATAATAAGTATATTTTATTATAGAAAATTTTTCGTTGGCACTGCAAATGTTAACAGACTCTAAGTAGATAAAAAAGAGATAAAGATTAATTAAAAAAAAAAAAAAGGTAAGTTAACGAACATACCATGAAGGTGTCACCAATATTGATGACAAACGCATCTGGTCGAGGCCGGACTGCTTGCCACTTGTTATTGGCAAAAACTTCGAGGCCTCCTACTTGGTCTTGGTGAAGAATTGTTAAGGAAGTTGGGTCGCAATGAGGGCCTGTGCCTAGGGCCAGCCCTGAATTATTGCATGGAGGATAATAATTGCATCTCATTATTGAGTTTCCGTCTTCAAAATATTTCTTATAGTGCAGACCATCTTCAACCCCCAAGCTTATTGCCAATAGCTCAAAAATTACGCCAGATAGTTTCTTCATTGCTTCACAGTATTTCTGATAAACCCACCTACAACAATCATCAGTCAAACTAGTGAAAAATTCAACCCTATAATGCAATATGATCAACAATTTAGAAATTAAGAAATTTAGTGAAAGGACTGAATGGAAGACTTAAACCTGAAATTTCATGATTATAAAATACTACTAATCATTCAACGTCCCGGAAGGTTAAGTCGCTAATTAAAATTTTGACGTAGTACCAATGCATAATATATAGAAAAAATTGGAAACTCTTAAAATAGTAAAATAATACCATTGAACCTCATTTTTTAACATTAAAAATAGTATTTTCACATGAATTTTATTTTAGAAGGTATTTTGAATATATATATATATATATATATATATATAATGATGGGGGAAAAGGCCGAAGAAATTTAAAGCAAGTAAAACATTTATGGTTTTTTAAACCTTTTGAATGGAAAGTAACTAGGCTGTAGAAATGTAATGTAACAGTTGTAATAACTCACTATATGATTATTGATAAACAAGTTGGAGTGGCATTGAAATAGGTGACTTTTAAAGTATTTATAATTTAACTTACCCAGTTTGTTCAAAATCTTGTCCTAGAACAGAGTTGAAGTATTCAACAACAACAAGCTCCGAGCTGTTGTCATGGTAAAGAAAAGAAAATGTCTCTTTCCATGGAAGTTTAGACGAAAAGCGATGAGCATGGGCACCGGAGTAACCCGAAACGGAACCGGCCTTTCGGGGAATCATGAGCTTCTTGTCAAGAGGCAGTTTGAAGACAGCAGCAATTTCTTCATGCGCTGCATGAATGAGACTTGCATCAACACCGTGGTTGATTACCTGAAAGAAACCATGGTTCAGACAAGCCATCCGAACGAGCTCGGTGGCCTGGAAAGTTGCCTTCTTATCACCCCTCATGAACCCTTCAAGGTCTATCAATGGTTCTTTGAGTTCTTCTTGGTGAGTGTGATCATGAATCAAGTCCCTCTGTGGCCAAATGAACTCGGTTGGCAAGTTGGGTTGCTTTTGCAACTTTGAAGAGTCAAAAGCAATGACCCCCTTTTGATCATCATCATTATCCTTTCGCTCCATCAATGGAGGTCTCAAAACAAGAGTTGAATTTGTTGATGAGTTTATTCGAAGGGACGACATTTCCAACAAACCTCAAGATACCTATTTGTACACAAACACAGAGCTTTAAGAATTTTATAACTAGTTAGAATGACTTAAGCTATGTATAGAGAGAGAAGATGTAGAAATTAGTGAATTTTAAAGTAAGAAATGATGTACCTTAAAGTGTGCAAATAAAAAATGCCAAGGCCGTCCTGGATTACCAAGGAGCCAACAACAGAGACGAGTGGACGCCCTTTAACCTATTTGGTCACTTTCTCTCTGGAAATGAGACAAATTAGTTCAAAGGACTATATATGTATTTGTCCACCAGTCTCTATCCTTTTATTGTCCTTTCTATATTGTAGGACCCCATTTATTTATTTAACTAGTTACTTACCTTATTTATTTATTTTATATGTTATGAACAGTTAAATAGTAAAACACATCTTATTCGTTGATTGTAACAGACACCTGGACTTCTATAATCTCAACTTTAACAAAAATTTCTACCTTAGAGAATGATTAATGACTGAATATATTATTATTCATCATGAAGACTATGTTTTTACGCACATATTTCACTTTTGGTAATAACTTTTCTATTTGCAATTACTAATCCTTATCCTAGCACATTTATTGATCCGAAAATGAAAATTATTTGATTTTAATCTCGTAGTAACTTCGATAATTTTTAGCTACTTTTAGCTAGCTTCTTGAAATATTTTACGTGAAATGTTTTACCTATGTAAAATGTTTTTGCTTTATAAAACTATTTAGGTGAAAACATTTCTTATGCAATGTTGTGCATGGTATATTTTACTTGGAAATATTTCACATATGTGAGAACATTTCACATGCAATATTGCATTTCATACACAATCAAAAGAGTATTTTCTGGCACATAAAATAGAACTTAACAATTAAAGATAGTCATGAATAAAGAACATTACCAAAAGAACATTCAAGACAAACTCACAAATAATCATCTAACAGTCATTAATCAAGTCGATTGTCTTATTTAATATGACTGAGATAAATGATTATAAAAATCCTGTAATCAAGATCAATTACAACTGTAAATATTTAAACAAAGCCACTGTATCAATCAAGAAATAGACCTTAAACGTGCAATCAGTACCAACAAAGATAAACAGTATGTGATAGACCTCCTAGAATGATCTACTAAACGGTGTGTAATTATCCACGTTCACTCATGAATCAAGAGCCTAATCTTCTCACAAACAAAGTTAGAATTGAGCACAAAGAGTAAAATTGCATAAAGTTACTAGCTCTTCTTTTATTTATTTATTTATTTATTGTCTTTATACCTTCAATAATGTCTTCATATTTCATACTCTTTAGGATTCTCGAATGATAAATATAAATTGTGTAAGGATATTCAAATATAAATTTGATCTATACATAGAATATGACAATGCTCAGATCAAAGGAAACAAAAATTTCGGTAATTTGTAGATATCATGGAGCGATACTTGACTTTAAAGCTTGAACAAACAATTGTTGGTTTTTTGTTAGAGCATGAGATAATACAGTTAGGTATAAAAAAATACGTAAAAGCAGTTGTACTTCGCCTTGTGGGTGCACATCTATCCCAATCAACATCACTAAAGGTATAGATAGAGTTTAAACTTAAAAAGGTATAATGAACCACAAAATCCTAAGTGCCTTTAAGAAAAATCAACATTTGTCTTCTACCTTTAAATTAACCATAATAGTATTGCTAAAAAATTGACAAACCCTATTGACAACATGAATTATGTCGAGCCATGTAAATGTAAGGTATTTAAAGAAACTCATAATACTTCAAAAATTCAACACATCCATGAGGTCATTATCTAGACAATTGATATTTTTTTTCCTTTTATATCTAAAGCTAGTAATAAAACGCCACCAAGAGATCATTAGATTTCAACACCAAGAAAAAAATTTAATGTTACAAAATTTTTAATTGTAAACTCTTCACTAAGTTGCATGATTAAGTTTTAAATAAAATCAGCATTGTGGCCAACAAGCGAGACAACTTCCATTTAGATTAGTAAAACAACAGTACTGATATAAGCAATTTGAAAAATAAAGAGAGGATGAATCTACCTTGTTTCAATTAAATTAAAATAAGGGTTATTATCAATTTATCCCCTGGAATTGAAAATAATGTCAAACCATCGCTGGTTTTGAAAATATTAGGGAGAAAGGCCCAACCTTCAATTAGAATAGTCAAACGTGCGGTCAAGAAATTGACGGTTCCGTGAATTCTAAAGGTAAAAGGGTCATTGGGACTTGATGATAATGATGGAATACAGCTGGAAAACAATATGTAATTTTTTAATTAAAAAAAAGGAAAAAAAAATAAAAACCACTTAGAAACAAATTAAAAGAAAAATGAAACAACAAAATAAATTAAAGAAAAAAAAACCACACAAATTTCTCATAGATCAAATCACTCACCCAATCACTCACTCTCTCTCTTTCTCTCTTGTTCTTCCATCTCCTTCAATCTTTTGAAGTTCTACGATCCAAACAACACCTACACAAATTTCTTGGAGATCTAATTGATGACTCAATTGACGGCTATGAGGTTCTCCCAAATTGGAAGGACAGACTCTCTGATGATGTAAAGGTGGTTAGGGTGCTTAGAGAAGGAGTTAAGGTCAATTTTGGTGTTATAAAGGCTGTGGAGCATGTGAGTGAAGGTAAAGATAGAAGATTCGATTATAGGCTAGGATGGGTGTTATTTGGGTGGCATAGGCAAGGGTGTGTGGTGTTGACGATGTATGTATGTATGTGTGTGGTTGTGTTAAGGTTTGGTTGTGTTTGTGGATGAAGTGTGAATATTGTTTACTTGGGTGTATAAAGGCTAAGTGGTGTGGGTTCATCTTGGTTCATTGATTTGTGTTCATCTAGGTTCATTGTGACTCTTTGATGTGTTGTTCATCTAGGTTCACTGTGGCTCTTTGATATGTGTTCTTAGAACGAACCCAAGTAATTGGGTTCATCTTCTTCGAACAAACCCAGTCCCGCACTAGTTTGAACTTTTTTTAATTTTTAATTTCTTTTTATTTTTATTTTTTTAGATTTTGATTCAGGATAATGAATTTCATCCTTCAACCAACACAATTGCTTAGGTTTGTTTTTATTTTTTATTTTTAATTTGTCAACATTTTTTATTTTTAATTTATTTAACTTTTGTCAAAGAATTTTTTATTTAATTTACTTAATTTTATAATTTTTTTCAAGTTAATCTCCATCGTCCATAAGGTGAACAATGGAAATAATTTAACTTTTTAAATTTTTTTATTTTTTTTTAATCTCTACCATTCATTTTAAAGTGAACAATGAAAATCTGATAAAAATTTTTTATTTAATTTTTATTTAATAATAATTCTTATTATAATTATTTTAAATTGTAATTTATTTATTTATTTTTATGTAAATTTAATTATAAATTCTAAAATTTTATTTTTTTATTTATTTTCTAAATTTTTTTATTTTGGTTATCAAAGGGTAATTTGGTAATTAACTAATTTTTTATTTTTTTAATATAGTAAATGCATTTTGATCTTTTACTATTTTTGTCATAAAACTACTACAAATTTGGATGGAAATCACTTTTGGTAGACGATAGGGGTTTTTTGGTTAACAATATAAGGGTTAGGATAAACTAAGGTTATTTATCTTTTCAGGTCTTTTTTTTTATTTTACCCTTAAAATAAAATATTATAAAAGGCCATCAAACAAAGCACAAGGTGCTTGTTTGAACTCGTACAAGGATTTCTTTAACGTATACACATGATCAGGAGGTTTAAAGTTTGTAAACATGGGCAGCTACTCTTGGTAGACTGTTTTCTTAAGGTGATCATGGAGAAAGACATTCTTCATATCAAGTTATTATTATTTTTTTTCTTATTAATTGAGAAAGAGATAAAAACAGAGAACCAATCGAAGTGTCATTGATTTGACCACTAGGTTGAAAGTCCCATCATAGTCGAACACTAAAAATTGAATGTATCCAAGTGTAACTAACAGGGCTTTTTTTTTTTTTTTCTTTCTTTTTTTCGGTTTTAAAATGAAAGAATCATTTCGAACCAACCTCTTTCACTCTATGGGATCGAGGAGCTAATTCCCAAATGTTTTTGTCCTGGAGTGCATGAAGCTCATCTTACACGGCTTCAACTGAATGGTGATCCCTTAAAGTTATTTTAAAGTCTTCAGTTTGAGTGGTAATCGCCATTGTAATGATAAAAGCATAGTCATTTAAGTAGGCAAGCAACCTATGGTTATGTATTAGATGGGCATCAACTAAGATTTCAAAATTATCACTTTTATGTTTGCATTTTGGAAAGTTGGTACACCTAGTGTTGTAATAAATACAAAGTCAACAACGACGGCATTGGCTAATTCACATGCATCATTGGTTGCCAAGTGAGTCATCGCTTGGTCATGAGTGGTGATCCAAAAGTTGTTGAAAGTCCTTGGCAACATAATAACTAACCTAGAGGGGAGGTGAATAGGTTAATTAAAAAATCTCTTTTATCTTGGTCAAATGCACAATATTGGAAAAATCAAACAAAACTAAAAGAAGAGAAGACAAAAAAAAAACACGTGCACAAGGATTGATTTTTACATGAAAATCCATTAAGGTAAGAACAATGAGTACTAGTTCAAAAAAATAATAATAACAATAAGTACTAAACATTCATCTAGCCACTTTCAAACAGAGCCTCGTTATTATTAGATAGATTATTTTTTGTTGCAATCCCTTGCCTAGGCAACTAATCTCTCTCTACCTAATAGTAGAGTACTCAATCTCCACGAACTTGAAACAACAACTCTATCTATCTTGCCTACATAATTAATCTCCCTCTACCTAATAGTGGTCACTCAATCCTACTCTTCATGAACTTGAAACAATAACTCTCTATCTTCCAAATCCACTGCATCACCTTGAACTTGCTTTCTTAACTCACACCCAAGCTTGATGAATCCTCCTTACTGCTTCTTGCATAAGAAGGAAGGTCTCAAGTTAATAACCAATCAAGGTTGACAAACACATAGAAATATATATATGCAAGACAAACATAATGCTTGATCAAAATAATCTATGTAAGCTTAGATGCAATGCAAGCACTCACCCAAAAATTATAAACTTAAGAACAAAGAAAAACTCTCACAAAGCTCTCAAAGAATAAACAAATAAAGAATAAAAGCTGTAAATTTTGATGAGAGATAAACATCTTTATATGGTGTAGTAATTTAGATATAAAATCAATTTATAATGTTCCTAAATAGGAAACCTTTTGTAATACAAAGACTTTAAATTAGATTAGAACACCTAATTAGGAAAGCTTCAAACAAATTAGAAAAATTTCCTATATCAAAGTCCTATTATAATTAGAAGAAAGACTTAATGATCAAAGGAAAGTAATTTGGAAAGTCCTAAATTAAGTCATGATTAACTTATTTTGGACATATTTATCCTTTCCTTGATGTGTTTAAAGTTCTGAGTAAAAGGGAAGTGAACAAAGCAAACAAAGACTAAATGGACAAAATCCATGCATGGAGCTGTTACAACCGCTCGAACATTCTAGAAGGCCACTTGAGCGGTCTTCCTAGTGATGTCAACAACTTTGTGCGGCATTACAAAATTGCTCATAA
The DNA here is from genome assembly GCA_019925255.1 of Litchi chinensis. Taxonomy (NCBI): domain Eukaryota; kingdom Viridiplantae; phylum Streptophyta; class Magnoliopsida; order Sapindales; family Sapindaceae; genus Litchi; species Litchi chinensis. The sequence continues at coordinate 16,217,932 of CM034471.1, forward strand.
CTTCCTCGTTCAACCTGGTTTGACTTAGATTTTTCTTATGTTTAACTAACATCTATCGGACTATATTTTTCACAAAAACTATCTTCTAAAAATAATTTTATCAAGACAAAAAATGCCCATTTCTTTTTGACCCTTGGATTTGAATTTTATGAAAAACATACAAACACACAACTTATATAATGAATGCACACCTATAAGTAACAAAACTACAAGCTTATGATCATAGGACATTAATAACATAAAAAATGAGATGAATGCAACCCTTGAATTGATTGGGCCCATCAAACCATGATTGATCACTGTCGAACAAAAGCTTGCATTGTTGAGTCTCGCTAACCACTGTCAACTTCGATCTCTTGTCACTATAAGCTTGAATTTTCACTCTTTCATCTTTAATTACTAACCCACAAAACCTATGAACTAATGAATACATATAAATAGCATTTTGATATGAAATAGGTCAATTACAAAATATTGAACTTACAATTGCCATCTTTTATATATACCAAATGCATGGATGTCAAGCTCAATTTAAGGATGTGCATAATTTTAGTGACCATATGATCTTGTGAAATCATATTAGAATCTACAAGCAAATCATAATAATTAGTACAAATGGAAGTATCAATACTTTTTTTTGCCTTTGAAGAAGCAACATTTAAGAAATTGTTTTTCCTTCAAGCAAATTAAACCACTTACTAGTTGAAAGAAGTTCATATAAGACCGATTTTAAAGATGCATGAGTTTCTTTTTTGGTTTGTGAAAGTCCCAAAGTGAATATTAAAGTAACCTAGAGGAAGAGTGAATAAGTTATTACAATTATTCTCTTTCATCAAATTTAATGTGCAATGGAAAAAATAAAAAATAAAATAAAAGAGATGAGGAAATAAAAAAAAAAAAAAAAAGAAACAGAAGAAAAGTGTGCACAACAATTTAGAAAAACCTAAATGGTAAAAATCACGGGAATAGAACCCTCTTAAGTCACTTTCAATGAAACTCCACTAGTAATAAACAAATTATAAATAGCATTTGTAACACCTCTACCTAGCTATCTAACCAATTTTATCTACTAGTAAGCTGATCTTGTCTTTCATGAACTAAGTCGATAACTCTGTCTATCTTTTTGATCCACTTCCGTTAGGTTAACATGGTTGGTCATTTGACTCCACGGGCAAAAAGGGAAAACTATGAAAACTTAATTAAAATAGAAAAATAAAAATAAATAATATTAAGTATAAAATCATAAAAAAGATGCTTTTATTTATATATATAAGAATAATTTTTTCTCTCTTTCCTCTTTTCTCTCTTTATCGCTAGTGGTTCCTTTCTCTCCTTTTCTCCATCTTCAACTAGTGATGTGGCAGCGAAATCTCAATGGTATAGTGATCTCCACTATTGGAGACCTAAGTAGGTCTCCAATAGTGGAGATCATTTAGGTCTCTGTGATGGTTCCACCATTGCAAACCCATGTGGTGTCCAATGGGGGACGCCATCTGGTCTCCACATGACCTAGAACCGGTGGTCTCCACCATTGGAAACTATTGGTTCTAGGTCTTCATGATGGAAACCCACAACCCATTTTACTATCGTTTTGTGGTTCTTTTTTTTCTTTTTTCTTTTTTTTTTTTATGTTGTTGTTGTTGTTGCAGTGTTCGAGTTTGGTGATGAATGTGCTTTCAATGGTGTTTGATAGCCTTTTTTTTTTAATGGTTGATGGATTGTGTTTGATGGTGTATGCAGTGTTGGGGTATGGTGGTGACATATCTTGTTTGCTATTGATGATTAATGATGATTGTGGCAAGGAATGGTATTTGTAATTTCTTTTTTATTAATTATTTAATTTTTAATTTGGTGGATCGATCTCCACCGTCCATCTCGCTCATGGATAGTGGAGATCCAACAGATCTCAATTTTTATTTTTATTAATTATTTTAGTTATTTTTAATTTGATATGTTGATGTTTTTATTAGTTTATTATTTTTTTTTTATGTTAAAATAAGGCAAATTGCACAAATCCCTCTATTGTCAATCAACAATTAGTTAACCATTGTTAAATGAAAGTTATGAAGGGTAAAATGGTCAATTCATAGTTAATAAATATTTTAATTACTAAAATAATAATTAAAAAAAAAAAAAAAAACACCTTCAACTTCTACCTCTTATCATCTTCCTCATCTCCATTTTTACTTCCATATTCATCAAAATCATCATCTCCATTTTCATTAGACCAACATCACCTAGATATGGCATCGCCATCATTAGGAAAAAAAAAAAAAAAATTAGAGATGGCATCGCCATCTCCTACTAGTCTCCATAACTAGAGACTAGATCTGGTCTTTGGTGATGGAGCCCAATGTTAGTCTCCATCTTTGGAGACCATGTCTCAAGTGTAGAGACTAGGTTCCAATCTCCATCGAAAACAAGTTTTGGTCTTCGACTTTGGAGACCAGTTTTTTGGTCTTCCCCATCGGAAACCAGAATTTAGTCTCCTTGAGAGATTGGGTCTCCCATGGAGATTAGTTTTATTCTTTAATTAAATTAAAAAAATGTATATTAATTTTAAATTCATTAAAAAAAATGTCGTTTTAAATTTAACTTGAATTTTATTTTTGTCTTTTTGTACCTTTAACCGTTGATCATGAGGATTTAATGGTTGTTTATTGATGGCAAAGAAGGTTTGTACTAAGTTTTTAGAGCCTTAGGTGGTCTTAGTGCAAGTTTCTCAAACATAATCATTTTTGTGCAATTATGCCAACTTTTAAAATATTATATTATTTATTATTTATTTTTTAATTTTTTTGTGTTAATCTTTATTGTCCATTTATGAGATGAATGGTAAAGATCAATTTTTGTTAATTTATAATTTTATTAAACTATTATTTTATAATTATTATATTTTTAATAAAAATCTCAAAGTTAAAATTATCTTTTTATCTTTTGGCCAACTTTTCTGTTAAGTGAGTACAAGAAGTGGGATTGTAGATAAAAGTGAAACAATAGATAATAAAATGAGATATTTTCATAAGTTAGGTGATTTTTTAATATTTTACCTTAAAAAAATGTAGCCCTATGCATTAGCTAACCATAAGAAAAACTGTGACTAGAAATAAGATCAAAATGGGCATCATGGCCATATTGTGTTGAATAAAACTTTAATAGGTGATAATCTATACCAAAATCCATAAACTCATGTTAAATCACTAACAATTGTTAATTGGAAGATATACCTGAATTCATATTGACACACTTGAGCAAAATTGAGTTTTCTTCAATCAAATCTTTTTAGTTTGTTCTGTAATTTTCTTCTTGAATGAGGAATGAGAAAGATAACAAAATATTATGTATATTTGACTTAGGGATCATAACTCTTATAATATTATTTAGATACTAACTTAATTAGGTTCCCATTAATTTTAATTTCATTAGTATTAGATTTTTACACATTAAAACTTATACCTAATAGATATCTCTATAGCTCAATTAATGGATCACTTATTTGGTCCTATTAAAATAGATAACATCTAATGTAATTGTTATTTAATATGTAAACCCATAATAAGAAATATAAAAAATCCCAACAATCTTCCATTAGGCTATATATGTTTCCTGAGACAATTATATTATCTATAATCTTGAATATGCACTGCAAAGCTATCCATCCTGAAATATCTTCTTAATTATAATCTAATCCATCTACTATATTAGTATGGGATCAAAGTGACCTTTGTTACATATATTCGTAACTAAATCCATCAATGGTTACTATGTCAATAATTTCAATGACATAGATCGAGTATGGATGTGTAGCATGGAAATTACATGCAATGTGATCTCAAATATGTCTATTTCCAATTGGTCCTACTTTAATCTTTAATGAGATCAAACACAAATAACATTAAGAGTTTATAATTAAACCATATACTTTATTCTGCGGAAAATAAATATAAAACATGTCTATAACAAAAAAAAAAAATCAAAATATCAATTCTCACTAAACATGCACATCAGAAGCCAAAATAACACCCATATGAGCAATGTGTTCATGAAAGACCTTGGGATATAATCCCTTAATAAGTAGATTCGCAATCATAAAGTTTGTCCCGATATGTTTTATAGTCACTTAATGACTCTGAACTCTTTCTTTAACAACAAGAAATTTGATGTCTATATACTTTGACTTCATAGAGCTTTTGTTATTTTTGGAATATAACATAGTCAAATTATTATCATAATATATCTTTAATGGTCTTTCAATATAATCGACAACTCATAGCCCTATGATAAAATTTCATAACCATATTCAATGATTAGATGTCTAATAATGGGTTATGAACTCAACTGTCATAGTAAAAGAAGCTATGAGTGTCTGCTCAGCATTCTTCCAAGAAATAGTTGCTCCAATTAACAAGTTAATATAGCCCGACATGGATCTTTTACTGTCTTGGCATCCAACAAAATCAAAATCAGAATATCCAACAGTCTCTAAATAATTTGCTCTCTGATACGTGAGGATATGATCTTTTGTTCTCTGTAAATAATGCATAACTCGTTTAACTATTTTACAATGATTCATCTCTATGTTACTTAAATATCTGCTCAACATGCTCACTATAAATGTAATGTCCAGATGCGTGCATACTTAAGCATCCATTAGACTTCTTAGAGCTAATGCATAAGGAATCTTTTGCATTTCTTTTCGTTCCAACTCATTCTTAGGGTACTGACTAAGACTGAACTTGTCTTCTTTAGCTATAAAGTGTCTCTTAGTGAATAATCTTTCATACCAAATATATTAAGAACTCTTTCGATGTAGCTTTTTTATGATAATCCACGGATACCTTAAGAGCGATCTCCTTGTTTTTGTATGTCTAATACAAAAAAGGCATCCCTAAGATCTTTCATTTCAAAATTTTTTATTAAAAATCTCTTGGTTTCATGTAATAAATCTATAACACTACTAGCAAGTAGTATATCATCAATATATAACAGCAAAAATATGTATTTAATCTCACTGAACTTATGATATATACAATCTTCAACCTTATTTACCTCAAACCCATACGAGATAATAACTTAATAAAATTTATGATACCATTGATAAAAAGTCTGTTTGAGACCATAGATAGATTTCTTCAGTTTGTAGACCATTTTCTTTGAGTCACTCGATACACAGTTTTCTGTTTTCATCATATATATTGTTTCGTCAATGTCACCATTAAGAAACATAGCCTTTACATCAATCTAATATAGCTTCAAATCAAAATGAGTCATAAGTGCTATTATAATCCTGAAAATGTCTTTTATAGAAACCAGAGAGAAATCTCTTTGTAATCAATGTTTTCCTTCTGAGTGAAACACTTGGTAACTAAATGAGCCTTATATCTCTCAACATTGGCTTGTGAATCCCTTTTGAACCAATGTTCACACCTTCAGGCAATTTGACGAGATTCTAAATGTCATTGTCCTTCATAAAATTCATCTCATCATTCATAGCATCAATCTACTTTTGAGAATTAGAACTTTGTTTGGCTTGATGGAAGTTGATTTGATCATCTTCCACCACTTCTATATTAACCTCATGTTTTTGGAGAAAAATGACATAGTCATCTAGAATCGCATTTTTTTTTTCTCTAGTAGATCGTATCAATGACATATCCTATTGAGGTTATTGAGTTTTTTTCACTTCAAGTATATTTTCTTCAGTTTACATAGGGAGTTCTTCTACATTGTCTTGATATTTTGAATTTGCATTTTGAACAATATCAGAAATGAAAGTCTGATTATTATTAATAGTAATAGCAAGAAAAAAAAAACAAACAAATTCCTCTTCAAAGATAATATTTTTAACCTTATCTCCTTCCACAAACTCAATTTCCTCAAGAAATCTCACATTCCTTGTCTAAAAAAACGTTTTAGTAGTAGGATCGTAGAACTTAAAATCTCTTGATCGTTCAGAGTACCCAATAAAGTAGCAACTTACGATTCTTGAGTCCAGTTTCTTTTCATTTGGTCTGTAAAGTTTTGCCTCAACTGGACAACCCCAAATGTGTAAATGTCTAATACTAGACTTCTTTTCTGTTTATAATTTATAAAGCGTTTTAGTTACCACTTTGCTCAGAATCCTGTTGAGATATATGTTATAGTCTTTAATGCTTCTCTCTAGAGGGATTTTGGTAAAGAAGAATGATTTATCATACTTTTTACTATGTCCTTAAATGTTCTGTTTCGTCTTTCAACAATACCATTCATGCTAGATTTGCCTAGCATTGTGTATTGTAGGACGATATTGCATTCTTTAAGGAATTTCACAAAAAGTCCTAGATGTTATTCACCGAATCTATTATATTTGCTATAATATTCACCACTATGGTCAAATTTGACAGCCCTAATTTTCTTGTCAAGTTGATTTTCAACTTCAACTTTGAAGGCCTTAAATACATCTAGGGATTAAGACTTCTCATGTATCAAATATAGGTACTTATACCTTGGATAGTCGTTTACAAACGTAATAAAATACTGTTAACCATTCCAAGATGCTATAGGAAATGATCCGGAACTATCAGTATAAATTAGTTTTAAGACTATAACACTTGTTGTCACCTAATTTCCTAATGTTTATCTATTTCCCATTTATACACTCAACATAAACTTTGAAACCTGTTAAATTAAGGGGATTAAGAATCCCGTCAGACACAAGTCTCTAAATTCTCTGTTTAGAGATATGACCTAAATGCTTGTGCCATAGTATGGTGGAATCCCTATTAGTTAATTTTTGTTTTGTACATCAATAACTCATATGCAAGGTTTCAATAGTTGAGGCAATTGTATCCAACAAATATAGGTTATCATGTAAAGATAAAGAACCACTACCAAATGAATAAGAATAACCAAATTTGTCCAAAATGGAAAATGAAACCAAATTTTGTCTAAAGGAATGTACTACATAAGCTTCTTTCAAATTAAAAAATTGATCAATCTTCAATAATAACCTAAAAGTTCCTATAGCCTCTATTATAATTGTTTTACCATTGCCACTATAGATGAATCTTTGAGTATCACTTAGCTTTCGAATCCACGAGCAACCCCGTATAGACACATTTATATGAGTAATAGCACTAAAATCTATCCACCAAGTGTGTTTAGGTACAGAAGCTAAATTAACTTCAGAACAAACCAAATTGAGAAACGTACATTTCTTGACACGCTAATTGGCGTACTTGGACATTCTTTCTTTATGTGTCCAACTTTCTTGTAAAAGTAAGAGGTAAACTCCTCATCCTGTTTCTTTTGCACTTTATGTTGTGATATCCCGGTTACAGCTTCTTTTCCTTTTTTTCATTTTTTCTTTGGACATAGAGCCTTTAAATGTTTTCAGAATAGAATGTTTCATGATTGTAAGACTCATCCAATTAGAATGATCCCACTTTTCCATGCCTGCTTTTTCATCAACGAAACTACTCTCATTTAGAGTTGAAAGTCGTTCTTCCCGAAGGGCATGATCAAGATCCATACAATCGAGAATAGTCATAACATTCTCTTTCCAATTTTTGAAGTTCATGTCATTAAGCACAGGAATGGAATTGATATTGACAAATATTGTTAAAGCAGAAGTAGTAGCTAAATCGAGAATAAAACCAAATACAAACTCACAATCAATAATCATGTCATAACACAAGAATACTTAATTAATAAATTCATACATGACATGATTAAACGATTCTCATAATGGTGGGGCCCAAAACAAGATACCTAACACAACATTGATATTTAGTCTTTCAATAGAAATATTAACTTTAAACGATACTCTCCGTGTAGTAATCAAATATTGACAATTAATTTGATCAAGTAGTACTTCTTTCTTTGAATTGACTTATTACCATATAGAAAACCTAATGATTGTCACATATTGATTACTATAGGTATGCCTATTATTGGGCCAAACAACAACCTTCCTTTGGGCCAATCATTATTCGTATAAACAATAGACATACGCATCTTAAGATTCCAAAATACACAAATTTACATTATAGGGGCTACTTTGGCAACACATAATTTCAATTCAATTTATTTTAAACTATCAAACTTTTTTTTTAAAAAAAATCAAAACTAAACAAGTTTCCAAGAAAAAAGAATGTATTTTGCCGTTGATAACTTTTATCCACTGAATCCTTATTCAATAAAGCAAATTCATATACATCACACATGTAACCGCTTCACTGAAAACTCATTGAAAAAAAGAATGTATTTTGCCGTTGATAACTTTTATCCACTGAATTCTTATTCAATAAAGCAAATTCATATACATTACACATATAACCGCTTCACTGAAAACTCATTGAAAAAAGAGAATTGAACAATTGCATAATGCTCCAAAATAGTCATCTTCTTGTTATTAAAATATATATTTTCTTCAATTGTTTTAATTCTTGAAATTGCCTTTACCTAATATTATTGAAAACATATTCTTCAATTATTTGCCATATTACAATATATTATTTTGTTTTCAAAAAATAAACAATAGTACTAGACATGTTAAATAATTGTCTTGACTTTTAATAAAAAAAAAAAATGTGGTCAACATGTCTTTGTGAATTTTCTTTCTCTAGATTGTTTTCACATAAATATCAATCTCAATGAAAACAAGATTCTCATTAAAAACAAAGAACAAGCAATCATTAGCGATTACAGATAATAAAAGAAAGGGGAAAGATCATTTTAGTCCCTAACTTTTGGGAAATGATCAAATTTTTAACTATGTTTTAAAAAATGACAAAATGGACCCTAACTTTTCGAAAAAGTGTCAAATTAGTCCTTTTTGTTAGTCAACTAATGATCAAACTTAACGGATAACATGATATACAAGGGTAATTTTATCATTTTAGGGATGAAAATGATCTGAAAAAAAATTAAAAAAAAAATTAAGGGATCAGATCATTTTAATCCCTAAAATGACAAAATTGCCCTTGTATATCATGTTATCCGTTAAGTTTGACCGTTAGTTGACTAATGAGAATGACTAATTTGACACTTTTTCGAAAAGTTGGGGTCCATTTTGTCCTTTTGTGAAACATAGTTATAAATTTGATATTTTTTTAAAAGTTAGGGACTAAAATGATCTTTCCCCTAAAAGAAATATGCACAATTAATTAGGCTGATAGAAACATGATGTATGTAATCATGCATTATATATCCTTCAATTGTTCTCTAAAAAACACTCATAGAAAACATAAAAGGCACCATCATAATAAATTAAACTAATTAATTTTAATAATTTAACGTAAGTTAGCTTTGATACCATTTATTGAATAAAACTTTAATAGGTGAAAATCTATATCAAAATCCATGAACTCATATTAAATTATTAAGAACTGTTAATGAGAACACATACCTGAACCTATATTGATAAACTTGAGTAGGATTAAGGTTTCCACAGTCAAATCTTCTTAAGTTGCTCTTAATTTTTTTCTTCAATGGGGAAGGAAAAAGAGAGCAAAATATTATGTATGTTGATTTAACTTAAGGACCATAGTTCTTATAATGTTCTTTATATACTAATCTAATTAGATTCCTATTAACTTTAATTTCATTAGTATTGGGTTTTCACACACTAAAGTCCATACCTAGTGAATACCTCTATACCATAATTAATAGATCATTTATTTGGCCCTATTAAAATAGATAGCATATAATATAATTGTTATTTCATATGTAAGCCCATAATAAGAAATATAAAAAATCCCAACATATTGAAACTAAGTTATTGACATATATATCTAGGGATGAGCTAACCCTTCATAGGTCTCATCATGGACATTAACAATTTTAATTTAATTCACTTAAAAATGTTAGAAAATTTTATATGATCTTACTTGTTAAGAAATGAAAGATCAAATTAGTACCAAACTTAATTTCCAAGTCATTTGGCTTTATAATTTGTTCGTTTGCACTTATTTTGTTATTTTTGTGATCACTGATTTGGGTATATGATACTACTGTATGTTAATTAATCGTTAAATGACTATTAAAGAAAAAATATTGGCTGACATGCTCTCAACCTATTCTACTTATTCCACTAATTCAATTGATAACTATATTTTTTTATGATTTAACACTCTTCTTATCCATTTGATGGGCGATAATGTATCAATAGATAATAAAATAATTAAAGTTTAGTGTTTTGCTTTATTGGTAGGAACCGAAGTGCTAGTGCAACTGATATTTTTTTTCTCAATTGTGGTGATCTGATTGTACAAGTGTTCTTATAAAAAGTTTTTTTTTTTTTTTTTCTTTTTTTCTTTTAATTATAACCCCTTTCAGAAAATACTCTTAATTATTTGATAACTTTTTTTTTTCTTTCTTTTTTCCTTTTTAAATAAACTGATTTTCATTAACACCCAACAAAATTTGGAAACACAAATATTATAAGCATATACACAATCACAAATCCTCAAGGGAGGAGAAAGCTAAGCGGGTGGCTAGATGAAATATCAAACGATTTCCAAACCTGAAAATGGCTTGACACTTCTAAAACCCAATCAACCCACATAAAGCACTAAAATCATAATAAAATATAACAACAACATGCAAAAGAAACTTCAGATAACAACCTCCTTAAACCATTAACGGCAACAGCTTCAAAACCAACAACCTAGATCTGGAAACAACATACCAAAAGAAGTCCTCTTAAAGTAGTCAAATCTCCCACGACCGATGAAGGTAAGGTGGCACGTTAAGAGAAATATTGGGCCTAGCATATTCTCAACCATTCCAATTCATGTGTTTCATGCTAGACTTAAAAAAAAAAAAAAACTGTTTATTCTAATTGCTTAAATTGAGCACCACTTGGGTTTTTATAATGTTTTCGTTTATTATTTTCTTAAAGAGGAATCTTTTTTTTTTTTTTTTCTATACACAAACTATATTCGTGAACTATTATTTCTACATAAACTAATAATAGTTCGCAAGAGTATTAAAAATTACTTAAAAAGCCAATCCTTAAAAAGTCCAAAACTAGAGGGAACAGTTGAGAAGAGGAAAAAAAAACAGAGATCTACTATACTCAAGTCGAAAGACCCAAATCAATCCAGAAATTAGAACATTTATAGTGTTTCTAAAATTCTTTGGAGAGAAGAAGACACGAGAAGACTCCTAACATTTTTTTTTTTTTTACTTGATTACTCGATAACATCTTAAGATGTTATATTTCAAAGTATCTTCATAATCTCAAAAATTACTAATATCTAATATAGTCAAAAATCTCAAATGTATCATTACTATGAGTTCGTGTGTGTGTGTATGTGTATATATTGGGCTTGGCAGATTTACAACCATTCCACTTTAGATGTTTAATGCCAAACTTTTTTTAAAAAAAAATTGTTTATTCTAATTGCTTAAGTTGAGTAACACTTATTATTATTATTTTTTAATGTTTTTGTTTATTATCTTCTTATGGAGGATTTTTTTTTTTCTATACATAAACTATTTTCGTGAACTATTATTCCTATGCAAGCTAATAGTAGGTCATGGGAGTGTTAAAAATTTCTTAATTAACTTTTTCAGTTCTAATTTTCAAATTCGGACTTTTCTTAATGCTACTTATGAGAATTTTCTTTTCATTCTTCTTAAAAGCATTCAAATCAAAATTAAATCAAGATCTGTCATATTAAATTAGATTTTAATCTTTTCAAAAAAAAAAAAAGATTTTAATATTCCACTTAAACAAATTTCCTTTAATTTAAACAATATATTAAACAATACGAAAATAAACAAATATATGTAGATATAGGGTTTGTGAGACTATAATAAATAAGATTGCCGTACAATTTTGGCCTAGTGTGAGGAAAAGAATAAAGATCAGTCACGTGGTTTCTTGTGTTGAGTTTGACAAACAGGTATTGAAACTGAGGAAATTATTGTTTTTGGCTTCAAGCACCTTGGAATGCATGCATATTTTGTCTCATGTCTTTCTGTTTTCTTTGGCAAGGCTTAATCAACAATTTTATTTTATTTTTTGAAACTGCTTAATCAACAAATTCAACCCTAACACGAAATTTAAAAGTTGGATTATGTCTATTTTGTTAATTAAATTGGATTAAATTTAAAAGTTGGATTATGTGTAACACTAAGGTCTAGTACTCTTGCTCCTTGTATCGAGAGCCTGGGTGAGTATGACATTCCACCTCAGTTGTCTACTCCTTGGGTTGTATAATTAAGTCTTTTCCTCTCAAAATAATATAAAAATAAAAAAAGAAAAAAAATCTAGTACGCGTTACACATGGAACGTTGCAATCTTGTTTACCTCTTTGTTTAGGCTAAATTTCAAAAAAAAAAAAATGTTTGACTAAAATAATTAGATATTCAATTGGTTTTGTTATTTTGCCAACTGTTTTTTTTTTTTTTTTTTTTTTATTTAAGATTAATGTAGGGGAACTACCGAGACTAACTAGGATAAGAATACTGTGACAAGACTCAAAAAACAATTCCCAATTATGAGGAATCTACCCATAAAAGGATGAGAGAAAGACCCATACGAGATTGAGAGATCAACTTACACTAAATGGTAGAAGACAATTAGTATATTTATATAATTTATTATTATTATTATTATTATTAGAATTATTATATACATACAATTTGGATGTGAGAGGTGTCGAACCTATACCCTTACTATGGGAAGCATAGGGGTTGCTGGTGGCCAACCAAAGGCACCAGCAACCAATGATTTGATTGGTTTCCTAACAAATTTTAGGAGATTTTATAAGGTGGCAATTTACCAAAAAAGTTGTTTCTACAACCAATGTCTCCTTTTTTCCACTTTACAATTTTTTTTTTTTAATAACAAATTTTCAAATTAATCATTTATTTCTTACCAAATATCAAAACTTACCATAAGTTACTAATCATTTTAATACGGTAACAAGAACAAAATTTACTAGATGCAAATGAGTTAATTTCCTTATATAAAAAATAATCAGGCAAAAATTTATTAAAAATTAATTAATGGTTCAATAATAAATTTTAATGATTATAATATAATTTTGAAAGATAAACTTTGAGGTTGTCTTTAAGATATATATATATATATATATTTGAGTTACTTTTTTCAACTTATATATACGGTTAAAACTCAAAATAATGAGTGGCAACACCAAAATTCACCCTGATAAACGTGCTGGAAAAAAAACCTCACTAACTATTTTCAGATTATTTACAAGTAATTACAACCTAATATGATCACATATTATGAATAATAGTTACAAATAGTTGTCATGTGATATTTAACATTCCAAATATGGGACTAATTATGAGATATGTATCTAATATATGAATCATATGGAATATATTAATTGGAAAATTTGGACCTTAGTGCCAGAAAATCATCGAAAAAGGTTGTGTGGAAAGACTTGAGGAAAAAAAAACAGAAGGGTCCTTGGCCCGACATTGATCACATCCAACACATCACGAACACGAACACAAACGCAAACAATTCTTCGAAAACTGGCAGCAGGTAGAGGTAGAGAGAGAGCTTGATTTGTCCAATGGAACCGACAAAACAGATGATGATTGATGAAGAGAGTTCACGTGGGCTGCTGATCTTCTAATTCTCTTGTCCCCACTACTTAGGCTTGAAGTTCGTATTTTAACATGTGCCATGCACGTGAAATCAGTTCCATCTGTGGGTCCAGTTTGCCCTACCACCACTTGGCCATCCCCATTAAGTACCTATAATACATTCTATGTCATCCATACTTTCCAATAATTATACAAATATAGTAATACATATTCCCAACCCCAAAGAAAAAATAAAATCCCTTTTATGTATATAATATTAGGCACATCCTACGATGTATTTAAGTATTGATATACTTGAGAACTATAAATGAATAATTATATTATAAAATAATTAATTATATTTTATTATATTTGATTATGTTTTTATTATATTTGATTACAATTAAATGAATTAAATCATATTTACAATAATCGATCATGTTTAATTATAATAAAATATAATAAAATACGATCAGTAATTTTAGAATATAATTAGTTCAGATATATTAATATCCATATGGATTGTAGACCACCCTATATATATATATATATATATGTATACCCACCTGAGGTATCGATGCACTTGATAAAAAAATGAATAATTATATTCTAAAATTTCTAATTATAATTTATTAAATATTTATTATATCTGATTACAACTAAATAAATCAAATCACATTTAAAACAATCAACATACAAAATATCACACACACACGTATACATACATACATATACATGTATATTTATATATATAAAGTGCTAGCAGTTTGTACTATTTCTTTTTTAAATAATTAGGTTGCATGGCAATTCAGATCATGCACGTGGCCCATAGTCCAAGTTGCAAGGTAACACATCCAAACCGTTCAACTCTAAAAACATAAAACTGGTATTGTATTAATGGCTACATGTAAAAGCTATTCCACAAATTTTAAGAATTTAATTCCTTTTGTCAACCTTTACTGAATTTGCGTATATCACCCACCAGATTTTATTTCTATAATTTATTTTCAAAAATTATGAAAACTACTGATTTATGCACTTAACTATAATTGACTATTTCAAGGAGATGCCACTACCAGAGAGAGGAAGACCCTAGACAACTAGTAAGCAGTGTTAAACAGTTTCGCAGCAGTGTTTCCTGTTGTTGAAAATAAAGATTGGATGGGGACTTATATACGTTCAAAAGCTCTCTATATGTGGCAGATTTATGAGGCTACAAATTCATTTATATGACTTTCTGGGACCATCTATATATCTTTGAAATTTCGACATTTTCTCCAATTATTAGTTCGGGATCCTGTGTCTTAACTAATTTGTATGCTATACGTTCTGGAAACAACTTGAAAGCCACATTGGTGAATATGCTTATACCTGGTAATATGTAATATATTGATTACAATTAGAATAATTTTTTAAAATAGTTTTTGGTCCCGTAATTGATAAAAAAGATGATGAACTATCTAATTATTATTGTAATATGTCATTTTCTTTTAATGGATTTATACTTGGATTGTATGCTAGATTGGGAAAATTACAACATTATATTAAAAGCTTAGAATCTATCGATAATTCAAAGAAAAATAAATCAAAATCTCTTTAAATGTCTTTAGATTTAACTGTGTCAAATAAAAATATTATTCAAGAGTTCTCAAAAATAAATAAATAAAGTATTATTCAAGATTATCAAGTATGGAAAATGTAACCTATCAAAAAACAAGTATGGAAATGTAAGGAATAATTGTGAATTGTTGAAGTTATTCCTTTATTTATTTGTTTGTTTGTTTTTTTTTCAAAAAAATGGTTGAAGTTAATCAAGTCTATTTTATTGAATGAAACAATATAGAAACTTGGCATTTTGCAATGCTAATTCGGTTTTAGCTCCATAGCTTTTCAACTCGTATCCTCTTGCAAGTTCATTCTCGGTCCAAATATATAACTTATGTTCGCCGATCCATTAACAAACGGCCCAATTAATTTTACAAAGAGGTCCAAAGTGCTTGCAATTGGCCCAATGCTTATGAGCGATCAGCATATTTTTGGCTAAATTTTCTTTACGGCTTGAGGTTGGTTTCAAAACTTTAGGTACAAGTGTTTCAAAAAAATAAAAATAAAAAACTTCAAGTGGGAAGGCCTCTTAGCATTTTGTGGGAGTAACTATATAATTAGATGCGTACTTCATAGTACTTGATCTCTCTTGCTATTGAATATTATCTAAGATGTCTTACTAACCTCAAAAATGATCAAAACACCTCTAATATATATTGAAACTCGCTTAATTAACACATTCAATCATCCGTCAAAGGACACAACTTGCTTAGTGTATTGATCAAGCACCAAACTTTCCAAACATTCGAATAATCCATATGTAGAATAGATTCACACAATCTTACCACAACACATCAAGGAACTCAATACTCGATGCTTCAATTCAGTTACGTTAATGATGTTAAAATTAGTAATAAGTGGATAAATATAGATTAAAATGAACAACTTAGTGGTTAACAACTTGATGATTAGTGGATAGTATGAGATAAAGGTGATTTTTTTCATTGTGTTGTTAACAAGCTTTTGAATTTGTTATTGATAAGGCTAAGCATTATTAATAAAGATAATTCTATTTGATGTTTAATTGAAAAACAAGTGATAGGAGTAGAACCCGTCATCTCTATAGAGCTTGTGTTGCCATACGAATTCAAACATGCTTGCAATACAAAAAAGCATAAAAAAACATAAAACACAAGCGTTATTTTCTTATGTAGATCTTTTTCGATATCGAGTAAAGGGTACTTGCATGGTTGATCTAAAATAACTTTTCATTCTAATTATTGTCCGATTGGTAATTACTCTTGAAGATCCAAAATGCTATTAGAAAAATTGATAATAATTAGAACAAGTAACAATATAAAATCAAAATTCCAAATACTCTCCATATTATAAAGAATTTGCAGCAAGAGAAAAAATTAAAATAAAAGTAAAAGTATTGAGGTATGTAATAACTACAATATCCTTAAGACAAATTTGCTTTCATCCTCTGAGTTATTCAACATTTATCTCTCAGGATATAACTATACCAACTTGATTCGTCTGACGAACTGAATTATGTCTAAATCTTTATTACTCTGGAAATTTATAACTATGAATAATATGTGAGAGAAAATAAACTAAAAAATAAAATGAATTCTTAGTTGTTTCTGAACAACTAGAAAGAATGCAAATTGATAGTCTATATAAGGTAGTTATAAAACTGATTTTAAATAGGTCATTAAACCAAATTAACGATTATACTTGAAAATTCAAACTTACAATTAACACCAACGATTACAGTTTGAATATTTAATTTTACAATTCATAACAATTAAATTTATAATTCAATTCTATAGTTAATACTTGCAATTACAATTTGAAAATTAAATCTGCAATTTAATTTTGCGGTTACACTTTTTTAAATTCAATGACTATATTTATGGTATTTAATCCAATGGTTATATTTTGAAAATTAAATCTTCAATTCAATTTCTATTCATCCAAACACCATTTTTTCATGAATCCATCTTGATTTATCTCAATTAGGATCTTTAACCCAATAAAAAACGGACTCTTAAAATAGGTGTTTATCCCATTTTACCAACAATCCCCCATATGAATGAAGTTGATAAAGGAAACAAAAGCTATAACTTAAAAGAACGTTTATAACTTAGTGATAGAGTTCAATGGTTAGATTTTGCATAGGACAGATAAGTTTTGGCTTTTAAACTTTCCCTTGTGAAAATATATTCTCTTTACAAAGTCTTTAAAATTAAGTTGTCCCATTAAACCTAGATCTTAGGATCTCCAATCACATAGGTTGAGCTTCATTTGTAATAACTTATTATTTCATAGGCCTCACTCCCATTCCCCTTGATTTTTCAACTAACTCTCTATTTAACCCTTAAGTTAGGAGATCCGCAATGTTATCCTTTGACTTTACATAGTTAACAGAGATAACCCCAATTGAGATTACTTATCTCATGGTAATATGTCTACAACATATATGTCTAGACTTATTATTGTACATATTGCTCTAAGTTATTTCTATTGCAAATTGCAAATTACAGGTGATGGACCCTGATTCCTATACTCAAGGCATTCTGCCTGGCAACCTCACGGTGGCCTTCTAATTGAGATCTACTTCGGCTGAAAGGTTTCCATGAAACTAAATCTTTATTTTTTATTGAAAACCTTTTATAACTTTTTAAAAATCTCTTCTCTAGGGGGAATAGGTGGGAATTTTTTTTTTTTTTTTCAATATACATTTACAAAACAGAGTTTATAAAAAATAAAAAAAAAATTGACAGCACAACAACTGTTTTTCTAAAAATTTCACCTTGTAAAAATTGATAGAAAACTTGTACACTTCTAAAACAACATAATTCTCAACTTTTTAGGCCTCAAGCCCGCTTTTCATTTTTTACAAACAACCACAACATGCTTCAATTTGAAAGATAACTCAAAAATCATAAACACATTTTCTAAAAATTTCATACAATTATATACAAAGTTATTACATAGGTTTTCAAAAACATAGTTATCATACATATATAATCACAATTTTACAGCAGCACACGACAGCGTCCGACTACTCTAGGGTTAGAGTCCCTACTACCGAAGCACCTATACTTGCACATGCCTCAGGGGGGTTTTATTTATAAAACATAAAACTAAGGGTGAGCTAAATGAGTTTAGTGAGTCTCACATATTTCTATTCCAACTACTTCAAAAAATATTCTTCTTAAAAGCTTTAAAAATGTTTCTTAACCGTTTTCATGCTGCATAATTAAAATAAGTTTTCTGAGAACTACATCTGAATCAAATGTATGAATAAACATTTATTATCGATATAAATCATACATTATAAAACTAAAGTTTAGTAGCATATTGAAAAGCAAACTTTCTGAAATATATAAAATAACATTTTGCATGATTTCATTTTTTCTCCTATAAATCATAAATAGTGGTGGCAGTAAAGCTTTCGGAAAATGACAGGTCTCGTTTTTGTACATCCATTTTTGTACAACGATAACCCGCCAGTAACCCCACAGTAGCCCTCTAGTCTATTTCTATTCTGACTGAAAGGCCTCCGTGAAGCTAAGCTGTTTTCTTTTACTGAAAACATTTTTTGATTTTTTTTTTAACGGAAACGGGTGGAATTTTTTTTTTTTTTTTAAAGACATTTGCAAAACGATGTTATAAAAATTTCGGCAGCATGACAGTTGTTTTTCTCAAAATGCCACCTTGCAAATTTTAGTAGAAAATTTATACACTTTAAAAAGCAAACATTTTTAAAATTTTTGGGCCTAAGGCCCTCATCTTCTCAATCCACAAACAACCACAAACATGTTATCAGTTCAAAATTTGAGTGAATTATATTTACAAGTCATGCATATATTCGTTTACACGTTTTTCAAACCATGAAAAAATTTATACAATTATTAATACACATAATTTTAAAAATAGCCACAATAATTTTACATAAGCACAGTAGCACATGCAATACATCTTGGGTCGAAATCCTTGCTACTGACGCATTTGTCCCTGTACCTGACCTTGGGGAAGTTTTATTTATAAAACATAAAATAATATATGAGCTAAACGAGCTCAATGAATGTTATAGTTTTTCATTTTAAATTTAACTTTATAAAATAAACCTCCCTTAAGTTTTGAAATATTTTATAAACCTTTAATCGTTGTAATACCAAAATCAGTTTTCCTCTGAAAATCATATTTCAATTAAATGCATGGATAAACAACTATCATGAATTCAATTCGAACATTGTAAAGCTGAATAATAAAGCAATATATTGTATGATTTCAATTTTTTACTGTAAAATATAAACAGTGGTGGCAATACATTTTTCGAAAAATCTCTAAGTAAAATAAGCCAACCATTGATAGTCCATATCACATGGTACCCTAGGTATGGAATGGAATTTTGCCTCGCTCGGGCCATCCTGGAATTTTTCGTTGTTCGGGCCATCTTATCTGGTTTTACGTAGCGGAATTTTCCCTCGCTATAGAGCGATATTTTTCCTTGCTCAGGTGAAAATTAGCTAGTAATATACCCTCTACATGCTTGGACGATACACAGGACTGAACTGACTCACATATTCCCTCCTGTGGGTTTTCTCTTGCTGTTAGTGACAAACAACCCCGACACTAACAATGCACGCTTAAGGTACTCAACCTCAATCGGAGATATCTGTCATACCTATCAGGCATACCATAGATTCACAAATACATTTCTAACAAATTGTTTTTCATCATAAAATATACCTTTCATATAACCTTTTCAAGTTTGTGAAATTCGTATTTCATACAAAATTTCACAATCCATGCAAAACATTTTCATATAGAATTCATTTAATTTAAATCAATTTTTCAGCATATCGTGCTATAAATTTTAATATATCATATCAAAACATTTTAAAAGACACTCATCGATTATTAACTCACGATAACACACGCTTTAGGGTTCCCTTGATTCTGTGTCACCTACATATTTTTGTATTCTATGTTTAGACATCACAACTAATTTAACCATACACACACACTACCATCGGCGCATTAACATACAAACATTCAACTATACAGGGATTCCGAATACCCTTTATTCAATCCATAATGACTCTAATTATTCGCATATATTTTCCATTTGAACATCTCAATATTTATGCATGCAAAACATCTCAATAGAAGCTCAATTTTCACATCAATGCATTAAATAAATTTTTGAATCTTTTCACTCCATCCTAGCCAAATATGCACCAGTTTTCCCACTGTCAATTTAAATTAATTTTTCTCATCATAATCTTATTCAAACACATGCAAAATGATATCAAATCATATCGTGTCCATAAAATTCACACTTGAACCATAAGACATGCTTTAGCTGTGTATTATACCCTTCACCATCTAATCAAATTCTTTTCATACACCAAATTTATTATCAAAACAGTCCACAAATTATACCAAACAATAAAAAACAACCATCCATCATATCAAATCTTAATTGGTCAAATACATAAAAATACATCTACCATAATTCTAGCTTTCATTCCAATTTTTTTTTACCTTGATGTTCTAGCTCATTTTCATTTTATTCAAATAAATCAACACAACTTGAATCACAATTTCTCTTCTTTGGCTGTGTAACACACCTAGGCATAACACCATTATTTCTTCAAGTTTTCCACTTGAAATTCAATGCATATCACATCAAATATCATGACAATCAAACTAACCTCCTAACCAGCATCAATCCAACTTTAAATCAAAAGATCATCTTAGCTAGTATGCTTACTGATTTATCTTGTTTCACTTGTCTTGTTTTCCCACAAGTTTGAGGCTTCAAAACTCTAAATCCATGCATAAAAATTTCATCAAAATCACTAACAACTTTTAATCAACTTCAATTTCAAATTTCACACATAAAAGTCATGAAAACTTGAAATTTATCACTTGAAAATCACTTACTCTTGTTGAATATCACTCTTAGGTTTGTATATAACCTTTTGGGGGCTTGAAATCCACTTAAAAATTATGTGAAATCATCAAACACAGCTACTGTTTCTAGGTTCTGTTTTTTAGCCGAGACTACCTTGCAATTCTCCATTTCTTTCTTGCTTCTTCTAACCACTTCTTCACTTTATATAAGTTTTAATTGCCTTAACAAATTGCCCCTCAAGTTTGATTTATAATTACAAGCATGCCATTGGTTTCAATTTACAATTTTAGTCTCATTTTCTCTACATCCTTCCATACTTTAAAATTTTTCGAAAAATAATCTTGTATATCTATCCAACCAACTTAGTTACTCATGCCCTTTCTTTGAAATTTACTAATCACTAATTGTATCATATACTTTTAATAAATCCCCATGCGACTTTTCAAATTTGAAATTATTTTCGATCTACCCGAAAATTTTATCATAACTTAATTTCACATCCGAAATTTCTACTAGAATTTGATTACACCTCTGGGCACTTTAAATTATTTTTTTATTCTATAAATAAGGATATGCTCGTACAATATATTTGCAGTACAAAAATTGAAAAGGTATGTTATAGAAAACCTTTGAGTGAAATAAGTCAACCATTGACAGTTTATTCCATATGGTATTCTAGGTATATGGCGGACCGGAATTTACCATAGCTTAAAGTGGCATTTACCATCGCTCAGGCCATCTATCAGGTATCTATTAGCGGAATTTACCATCGCTCAGGACATCTATCTAGTAATTACATAGCTGAATTTACCATCGTTACGAGGCGACATTTACCATCGCTCAGGTAGAAGCTAGCTAATAATATACCCTGTACGTGCATGGACGATACATTGGACTAAACTGACTAACATATTCCCTTCCACTGTTAATGACAGACGCCCCTAACAAGCACTGCCAATGCACACTTAGGATACTTAACCTCAACCAGTAATATCGGAGATATCTATAAGGCATACCATAGACTCATAAAAACATTTCCAAACATGTTGCTTTTCATCGCATAATTCATATTTCATGCAACATTTCCAAAATCCATACAAGAGGTTCTCACATTGAATTCATTTACTATAAACATTATTGCTCCTTATTTGCAAGTGGACATATCATAATTTTTGCTCCTTATTTCAACATCAAAACTCCACATTTTAACACATCAACATGCATGAAAATCATTTAAATAACTTGAACTTAACTTGGACTATGAAATCTCTTCTTTGGCCGAACCACATGCAAGCATAAAATCAAGATTTCATCAAGTTTTACACTTGCATGCACACCAAAATCACACCATATCTTGGCTATGACTCATTTCATACACAACACCAACCATTCTTCAAATTTTACACTTAGATTCACATCAAACTCACATGCAACCAAACAGCAACAATCTTGAGGTCACAAATTCTTAAACCCAAACATAAAAACATAACCAATTCATGAAGCACCATAAATCCAAGCATTTACACAAGAAAAGTTATGGTAGCTTGAATCTTATCGCTTTAAATAATCTTCAAATGGATGGATTTCACTCCTAAGCTTGTGTATAACCTTTGCATGTGTTGAAATCCTCTCAAAATGCTCTCAAAATAGTTGAATGCAGTAAATTGTCCCCTTGTTTAGCTCTCGGTTAAACACCCCCTTGCCTTGGCCAAATTGCTTCCTTTGTTTCCTTTCATTTGTATTTGTTTCAACTTTATTTATCTTTTATATTTAACATACACTTGTCACACTTTCTCTTTACTTGCAATACATTTGTCATGCATGCTTCCATTCCATACGCCACTTGTCACTCATGCATATTTTTTTCATACTTTTAATGCCACTTGTCTTGCATTCTTCTATACTTTCCAATTTCTTGAAATGTCCTTCTCATATTCGAAATCATCTCCAATCCATTTCAAGATTTTATTATAGCTCAATCTCACATTCGAAAATTTTATTAGAATTCGATTATGCATCTAGATTTAGCCACTTTAAAATATTTTATTACCTCGCAATTGAAATCATCTCTGGTCTTATCCGAAAATTCTACTAAAATTCAATTATACATCCGAAAATTTTATCAAAATTTGATTGAATATCTAAGCACTTAAAATTATTTTATTACTCCATAAATGTGGGTATATTTAATGCAGTACATATACAATACAATGATTAGGAGGGTATGTTACACTAGGAATTGGCTCTGGCCACATTGGAATATTCTCTAGAAAATGGTGTAACCATTCAACCTCTTTAAATTCCATACTTATCCATATAGGCTTTGATGGAAATTGATATTTCCATCAAATGTCTCCGTAACAAACCTCACAAGGCTTGAAAACTTTAACATAATAATTGTCTACTGGAATAGTGCACGTAGTCTGTGAATGGTATACTAGGTAAGTTCTTAAGAAAAATGGATTGGTCACAATGAATACACTTAAATGTCAAGTCTTTCCTAATCAGAACATTTTCTAGACATGCACTTCCATATCATCACACTTATTTTCAGCAACAAATTCAGATTTCATTGTGGATCTGGCTATACATGTTTGTTTTGAGGATTTCCATGATACACCTTATGTTAGTTCTCAATTGGTTAGACATAAGAAAATAACTCGTTATCAAAGCACATATGTTTGGTAACACCAATATCAACCCACCACTCCTTGGGATTTGATCCAACAAAATTAACCTCTAAGAACATAGCAAAGTGAATATCTCATAAACATCTTTAGAGATGTTATCTACCATTTTATAGTCTAAGAACCGTCCAACCAAAAACTTCTTGGTTTTGACTTCCTCAGTCTTATATATTTTTATCTAAGGACCTTTATAACTCCTTCACTATCTTTTTAAACATGTACATATTATATAAAGTATCAACCAAACCATTCATAATATAATTCCTAAATAGGGAATTTGAATTATTCTATGCATTAATGACACTAATGACTTAAATGTCAATCTTGCCATTTTTTGCCTTAGGAGTATTTCCCATTAAAAACCTCGCAAGTTCAAGCAACATCTCTTACTGCCACCTTTTGAAACACAAACCACTAAATTTCTCCAATTTTTTAAAATGATTCATGGAAACCGAAACCAGTATCATTGAATTATTCAATTGTGCAATAGGCGAAGTTATTGTCACAAGTGCACTATTAAAACTAAGAAATAATGGTCATTTAATTGGTTTCGAATTCTATTGATTTTGCAATTACAAAGTATTAATCCAAGAATTAATATTGCAAATTCAATTTGGAATTAAACATGACTATAGCTTTGAAATTCAAAAATTAATACAACAGATTTAATCAAAACCTCATATTTTTGAATGAAATATTTTCACAACTTAAATATTAAAATTGTTGAAGTTTATTGGATTGAAGTGATTTATATTGTTATATATAAATCGGAAACTAATTTTGTAGAAATTAGTAGAATTAGTATTATTAATATTAGAATTATTGAATTCTAGTAATAACACTATTGAAAACTAAAATTTTCTATTTGCTCTAAACTACATGGTTTTTGCTTGTTAGGTTTATTCAATATTATGACTTAATACGTTATGTTGTAACGTAGGTTATATATCATAACATGTAAATTGCATGCTGAAATGTGGAAATAAAAACAACAGTAAAGAAAATTAATAAAAGAATATTTTTAATGTGGTTTAGTGTTACCTTACATCCACGAGGCTTTACCCAGAAAGATCAACTATTAATGAACATACAAGTACAACTCTCTTGACTTACTCAATCTAAGATTACCTTTTAGAATCAACGCAATATGAATTACATGTTTATTGGCGTTATTTCAACAAGCTCCTTTTGCCTTCATAGATGATAACAATTTGAAATCTCTTCAACTTGTGATCATGTCTCCTTTTTCTATGGCCAAATTTCTTATTATACGAATAGAAACTTACTCTAGACTCTTCAACCTCACAAGCCTAAGTCTAGCACATAAACTTAAATAGCAAGCCTTTCTAAGTATTACAATCAATATTACTTAATCTCTTAATGCATATGCACTGTTTTCCCTCATGAAAACCTCACAAATAAACTACCTAGAGATGCAAGCCTCCAAGTCTCCCAGACATGTAGTTTCTAAGATGTTTTCATTCATGTTCTACACTCGAATTGCATACACACATATTTGTAAGCACCCTCACGGTTTCTGCTATTGTATTGCAACTTGCTTCTTTCTATTTTTTTTCACCGAAATGTCCACATAACAACTTCTATTCTTTGTCTTATTTATAAGCCCTAAGCACCACTCCTTTTCTATTAATCAAATAACCTAAAAGTTAATTCTAGAAACAAATTGATAGAGAATAAAATTTGTATTAATAAAATCAAACCAAATAAGGAAACTTCCCTATTTTGTCTTTATTGACCTAATGCACAAGGAAATAATATCCTTGTTCTTCCAAACCTGAAATGACAAGCCCCTCTTCCTTATAGCTTAGGCAGCCTACTCGGCAACCTTATGATGGTCTTCCAAACGGGATCTGCACTAACTGAAAGGTTCCCGTAAAGCTAAACATTTTCTTTTAATTGAAAACCTTTATAAAACTCTTCGAAAATACTTTTTTTCTAGCAAAAATGGATAGAAGTTTTTTCGTTTAAAAATACGTTTATAAATTAGATTCTTTTGAAAATTCAGTCGTGTAATGACTGTTTTTTGGAAAAATCCAACCTGTAGGAACATGAAGAAAAACTTGTGCACTTCAAAATATTTCACATTTTCAACTACTAGACCTTAGGTCCTCTTTCAATTTCACAATCAACTATAACAAAATTCTAATTTATAAAACCATTCGAAAAAGTTATCCAAATTACATAAAACTTTATGCATGCAAATTAAACCATAATATGAAATCATATGAGATATGTTTGAAATAATATTTACAAAACGTGCAAATAAGTCTCAAACAGCTAAATATGTACATGGAACTCAAAGATGTATCAATGCAGTAGCGTCACGTGATCAGCTAACCCACGCGTTCGACGAAGTCTTTTGCGTGGCTTATATCAGCACCTGGGGAAGATTTTTAATGAAAACAAGAAAAAATGTGGTGAGTAATAACTTAATGAGTGGATAAGCTTCTATACTTGGAAATTCATTTTCAAAATATATCTATCATTCCAAAATAGTTTTGAAAACTAATAATAATGTAATACTATTTATTGGAAACTATAAATCTAGCATAAAGTTTTAAAATTTCACATGCTTAAAATCTCATAATAATTTCATAAAACGTGCTTTTCTTCTTTCTAAATTTTATATCAAATGACATGCCTTTTATTTCTTTATTTTGCCTTAGCTAGTAACCCAGGGAAACTTTATCCTTTTGTGACGGTACCTATACATAAAAGTAATAGAACTTGCACACGTCACTAGGATTGGGGAAATACTCTTTGTGTGGTCATAGATTAGAGACCTCAAGGATTGTGATTCCTACCCTACATCATGCAGATCTATACTATTGTATACGTGCAGAGGGCGATATACTGACTCAATGACTCAAACCCCCAAAGTTAGTGACTCTCTTAACCACTCTTGCCATGCACGCATATGGTACTTCGGTTGGTAACTTGGGGCTTAGGGTAAACCATAGACATTAAAATTCTTTCAATAAACTTGTAACTTTTTTTCCATTCGCTTAAAAACATAAAGTTTTCATTAGTTGACGGGCCCCGACTTCTACTCTCTAGCAACCCGCCCGGTAACTCGACGGTAATCCTCCAGACGGAATCCCCTCCGACTGAAAGGTTCCTATGAAGCTAAGTCTTTTTAACACTTTATTTAGAAAATCCATTTTTGAAACTCTTTTTATAATTCGTTTGCCAGCGGAATTGAGTGAGAACTTTTTCCATTCAAAATTTACATTTATGAAAAGAATTTTTTTTTTTTTTTTTGTAAAAATTTCGATAGTACAACGACTGTTTTTCTGAAAATGCCACTCTATAAAAATTATATTCAGAAATCTGTACACTTCAAAGATAATCCATTCTCAATTACGTGGCCTCCGGCCGTTTTTCCACAAATCACACTCAATTCCAACACATGTATCAATTCAAAACAAGTTTAAATTCTAAAAATATTGTATGCATGATCTAATATATATACAAAACTCAAATGCGAAAGTTGTATTTACGTACAAAATATCCATATGTTTATGAGGAATCACAGCTGCACCCGACGACATATGTAGCTACTCCTGATGAGAGGTCCCTACCACCTGATCGCCCGCACCTGTACCTAATCCTGGGAGGTTTTTATTTTAAGAAAACAACAAAACTAGGGTGAGTATAATAAGCTCAGTGAGTGTCATTCTTTTCTATTCAAATCATTACTAAAATTTTCCTCCTTAAAGATGTTTTATAAACTCATTTCGTATATAAAATCATGCTATGGAATTTAAATACATAATTTGGAGAACCATACACATTTCATAGCATGAATGATCATTTCTATTTTACACATGTATCATAAACTCATGTATAATGCAATAACTTGAAAAGCAACTATTTATTTCAACAAACACTTCCATGTGCTTTTCAAATAACGAAATGTGAGTATCATACTATTTCATACACTTTCATTTGTTTCTCTGTTATAAAATACCTCATTTATGACAATTTGTATTTTTGAAAAGCTTTTATTTAAAATAGGCCAATCACTATTTTCAATCCATATGGTATCCTATACATGTGGCGGAGCGGAATTTACCTTTGCTCGGTGCGGAATTTACCTTCGCACGGGATATCTATTTGGTATTTACTAGCGGAATTTGCCTTCACTAGGAGCGGTATTTACCTTCACTCAATTCATTTATTCAGTATTTTCGTAACGGAATTTACCTTCGTTATGAAGCTGAATTGACTTTCGCTCAAGATATCTATCCAGTATCGGCGTAATGGAAATTTACCTTTACTACAGAGCGGAATTTACCTTCGCTCAAGATATCTAATCGGTAATACTAGGATACTTTTAAGGCATACTATAGGTTCACAATTCGTTTTCATTCATTTTGCTTTTCAATAAATCACTCATACTTTGGGCAAAATATTCAATCATAAACAAATTATCATGCAATTCGGTTTTCGTACACAATTCCGTTTGTCACTTAACAATCCTTTTTCAGAGCTCACAATTCATTTCAGAACTCACATTTCCTTTTAGAATTCACATTTCATTTTAGAACTCACATTTCATGCAATGCTTCACAATTTCATGCAATGTTTTACAAATTCGTGCAGTTTGGTTCTTGTTCGTAAAACTCATTTTCCACATAAAAATCATTTTACAATCATCAACAAAATGAATATATATTAACATACACTTTAAATATGAATAGAAATAATATCGTTTCAACACATTTTCATTAGGACACTCACCTGGATTCCCTAGCTCGTTATCTTACTCTAAACACTGGGGAATCCTCTTTTTGCCTTCGAAAATCCTACACATTTCCGTAATCGATTTTTAGACTGTAACACCATTAACACAATTCGTACGAACATATTCATACATCAATCCAACAAATTACCCAATCAATTCATTACTTTGAAATACTTTATTTTAATCCCTTTTAACTTTGATTACTTGCGTTTAACATCCGTTCGCAATTCTAATTATTTAAACGCTATAAACGCATCAATTCGAAACTAAATTCGTGCGAACGAATTTAAACGATGATTTCTAACCTAATCCTCCCCTTTGGCCGAATTTGCAACAAGATCTTATCATCATTCCTATTGTATTTTCACATCAATTTTACATTCGAATACATCAACAATTATCGCAAATTTCAATCACAACCATTAAACATCACTTTTGAACGCTTACAAAATATAAAATCGCGAAGTGATCGATTAATGTTTTCGATTCCGTTCGATTTTTGAGCTTATCCTAACATTCAAATATTCCCTAAAATCACACAAATCAATCAAAAATAATTTAAGAGGACAAAAATGCCCCTTGGTCAAAAACTTACATATCTCCCTAAAATTATTTTTCCAACTCATTCACACATCAAAAACATATCCAATACATTTAGAACACATCCATAACATGACAAAATCATCAAAAATAAAATCAAATCACAATATTCCCTCCATGGCCGAAATTAGAATACATGCATATCCATTTTCGAAATCAATCCAATATTAAAATTATCCATAAACCAACCTCCGCACTAATGAGGTGGTAAATCCTAAGACCCAATCATGTATTCACAATTATTTTTTTGAAAACTTAACGAAATTCTTCGAAAACTAAGACTCACATTCTAAAAGCATTGAAAATCCCTCCAGGATGGTTCTAATCTTCATGCATGTGGTTCATTCCTTCAAAATCATCATCATCTCTCCTTCCATGAATTCAGTCACCATGTCCTTCTTTAGCCGTGACCAACTTTGCATTGTTTGACTTCTTGTTTGCTTCTTGGATGCTTGGATTCTCTTCCAAAACCAAAAGAAGTGTGAAAGATAGCTTGGTCATGACTTGAATGAGGTACCCATGAGCTTGCTTCTTGTTTGATTTCTTTTATTTTGGACCGAGAGGAAAAGAGGCTTGTGAAAGATTGATAAGGTAGAGAAGACAAAAGAGTGAATCGAACCCATGAGAATGTGAGAGAGCCGTGAGTTTTGAGAGAATGAGAGGTGTGAGAAAGTGGAGAGGAATGAGAATCAAGAGATGTAATGAAAAAGCTTGAGTTTTTCTTTTAAAAGAATAGCCATGAAAATGAATTGGGCAAAAGTGTTGACCGAGTATGAACTGTGGGCCTTCTCTAAAAGTGCTTGCCTCACTTCACTTTTATATTTGACCGTGAGAATGATGTACATCTACAATTGAAAATTGCCTTATGCTATTTCACTTTTTCTTTTGACCGATTCCAATTCTCATTATTTGTTTAATCTTCACTTCAAATTTATATATATATATTTAGCAATCAATGCCACTTGTCATCAACAAAAACCTCCTCTTTGCCATTTGTATCACATGCATTGCCTCTTGTTGACAAGTGTCATGCTTACATTATTTCTTCTTGCCATTTGTCACAAGCATTCTTCCAGGTTTCTAAAAGCCCTTTTCGTATTCAAAATCCTCTCGGGTCCATCTGAAAATTTTATTAAAATCCAATTTCAAATTTGAAAAATTCATTAGTATTCGATTGATTATCCAAGTCCGTTCGTTTTAATAAATTTTAGGATTTCGAAATCATAGACCTTCCCCGAACCTATCCGAAAATCTTACAAAAATTTAATTATTTATACAGATTCAAATACTTTAATAACTTTACTATTTTGAGCTTAGAGGCAAGCTTTAAAGGGTTATTTGGATTCCGGGAGAGTATGGTACAAATTCTTCCCCCCTTAAGAAATTTCATCCTCGAAATTTGAATGATCCATCTACTGGAAAAGGTGGGGGTACTGCTTCTATCCTTCTATACTTTCAACTCTTTCAACTCAGCTGGCGCTATCCTATAGGGAGTGATCGAGATCGGCTCAATTCTCAGAGTCAAATCTATCTCAAACTCTATCTCCCTAACTGGGGGTAAACTTGGGATATCCTTTGAAAACATATCTGGGAACTCTCTGACCATCGGGCTATCCTCCAATTAGCTTTCAACATCTTTTTCTTTTATCATATAAGCTAGATATCCCTGATACCCTTTACGGAGTATCTTGCTAACCGTCATAGTGGTCATCATACTAGTGGCCAGTACGTTTTGTATCCTACGGACTACCACTGCTGTTTCCTCTAACTTCATTTATCTAACTTTCTTCTTATATGAATCCATAGCAATCCAATGCTTGGCGAACTAATCCATCCCTAAGGCTACATCAAAGTCTCTACTATTTAATGTAATCAAATTTGTCGGAAAGTTCCTACCTTCTATCACTATCTTACTGCTCAATGTCAATTTTTCAATTAGAAGCGAGTCTCCAATTAGGATGGAAATTACTAACTACAATCTATCAATTGTAAATTCACATCTGCCTTGACAGAAATATATTCAATCATAAAAGAATGCATAGCTCCAAGACTTATTAATACATATGTAACATGGTCGAGGTCAGAAATTATACCTGTAACTAGTTCGAGAGCAATGTCTGCTTCCTGCTAGGTAGTTGCGAACACTTTGACTTGCATATGGGCTTTACCTAACTGACCCATAGAAGGTACTCCTTTGCTTCCTAAACCTTTACCTGGGGTTGTGGTACTCTGCTCTCTAATCTGGGAGCCTCTACCTCCTTGTCTTTGGCTAGCACTAGCTTGAGTGGGTGCGGAGGGTCTGACCTTTGAACTTATAGGCGTAGCTAACTGTGGGCATTCTCTTACATAGTGGCCTTCCTGCCCATATCAATAACATGCAGTACCCCTCGTCTTATATTCACGTATATGTCTCCATCCGCATTTATGACATTTTGGTCATGAACTTCTTGGTAAGCTTTCGGATGCTAGAAGAGATCTGACCAAACCTCGACTGGAGGCTGCCCCCTGACTTAATTTCCTGCCACTAACGCATCTGGACTTGCTTTTATTGCTAGCAATCTTACTAGGTCCTACTAGGGGCAAACTGGATCCGCTGTGACAGACCCTAACTCCTACTCTCTAGACGACCTGTCCGATACACCATGGTAACCCTCCAGACGGGATTCCCTCCGACTGAAAGATTCCCGTGAAGCTAAGCCTTTTTTAAACTATACTTAGAAAACTCATTTCGGAAACTCTTTTTATAAAACATTTGACAGCGGAATAGGGTGGGAACTTTTTTAATTTAAAATTTACATTTATGAAAAGTATTTTTGTAAGAATTTTGGCAGCACAACGACTATTTTTCTGAAAAATGTCATCCTGTGAAATCGAAATCAAAACCTATACACTTTGTATAATATTCATTTTCTCAGCTATAGGGCCTTAGGCTCGTTTTCCACAAATCACATACATTCCTAACATAAACATCAATTTCAAATTAAGTTTATATTTCTAAAACATGGTATGCATGATCAAATATATACATAAAACTCAAGAATGAAATTTATGTTTATATATAGTTTCAAAACATCTGTATGTTCAAAAACAAAGTGTCATGCATGAAAACAATAAGATATCACAGCTATGCTCGGCGATACGTGTCACTACTCTTGGTGAGAGGTCCCTACTATCTGGTCACCTGCACCTGTACCTGATCCTGGGAGGTTTTTAATTTAAGAAAACAATAAAACTAGGGTGAGTATAAATCACCCAATGTGTATTATTAGTTTCTATTCAAAACATTACTAAAATGTCCTCCTTAAAAAAAACATTTTGTAATATCATTTCATAAACAAAGTCATGCTGTAAAATATAAATGCATATATATTGAGAACCCAAAACATTTCAATGTAGGAATATTCATTTATATTTCTCATATGTATCATAAACTCACATAAATGTTGTAATAATTTGAAAAGCCAATATTTAATTCACCAATCACATTTTCATGCTTTTCAAATACTGAAATATGAGTAAACATGTAATCTCATATTCAATTTCTCATTTCATACATGTAATCTATTAGTGATGGCGATTTTCTTTATTGAAAAGCTTTTTATTTAAAATATGTCATTCACTATCACTTTCAAATCATCCAGTACTAACACACTAATACATGGCGAAGTGGAATCCCATATCGTCTCAGACCATGCCGTATGGCAGAGTGAAATCCCACATCATCTCAAGTTATACGTATCAGATATCACTTAGCAGAATCATCCCTCGCTACGAAGCGAAATCCTACATTGTTTCAAGTGGTAAGCTAGTTTAAATCGTACCCTATGGGGAGTGGAATCCCATATCGTCTCTCAAGCAGAATCCCACATCGCCTTTGGGTACTCTACTGATACCGAAAATCACATAATATACATATATACGTATCATATGTTATAAATCATCTAATATCACAAGTTTCACATTTCAAAACTTACATTTCACGAAAACTTTTGTAATTCATGCAAGTTGGTACAATCATTAACAACATGAATATATATTAACATACAAATGAAATGTGAATACAAATAATCTCATCTCAAAATATTTTCGTTAGGACACTCACCTGAATTCTCTAGCTGACTAACTTTTTCTAACAACTGGAAATCCTCTTTATCTGTCTTTGAAAATCCTTTCGAAATTGTTCGAAATGCTTTCGAAAGGAATTTAGGTGCCTTGCATGTGTTCTAACTCTTTAAGAACATCACCAAATCCATATGCATGCTCTCGGTCCTCACAAAAACACTCTTGCCGTGACCTCCTTTATTTGTTTGACTTCTTACTTCTTGCTTCCTTTCAAAATAAAAATAAAGAAGATTTGAGACAATGCCGTGAGAGGAGGAGAGAACCAAGAGAATGAGTGACTTGAGGGGGGGTGAAGCCGTGAGTGTATTGTGTGAGATGAGTGAAAACTGAATAGAGTGTGAGTAAGAGTGAGAGAGAGCTTGTAAGAGATGGAAAGAAAATGAGAGGATTTCGGGTGAGAGTTAGAGAGAAATGAGAGATTTCGTCAATGAGAGATGTGAGAATGTCGAATGTGAGAGTGGAGAGAGTTGACCGAGAGCTTCACATGCAACCATGAAATGATCTCTTGCATTTGCTTAAATATCACCTAATACACATATATATATTTAATATGAGATGGTGACATTTGTCCTTTGATTACCTTTCTATCCATCCATTTGTCGTTTAATTTAATTCATAATTTACAAGTGTCTTCCTTGCATAGCTTTCCAATTGACACTTGTCTTGCATGCAAGCTTTTCTTTGCCACTTGTCTCACACGTTCTTCCAAGCTCCTAAAAGTCTCTTTTCGTATCTAGAATCCTATCAGGTCCATCTGGAAATTTTATTGAAATCCAATTTAAAATCTGAAAACTACATTAGTATTCGATTTATCATCCGTGTCCATTCGTTTTAATAAAATTATGTTAGTATTTAATATGAGATAATGACATTTGTCCTTTGATTACCTTTTTATCCATCCACTTGTCATTTAATTTAATTCATAATTTACAAGTGTCTTCCTTGCATAGCTTTCCAATTGACACTTGTCTAGCATGCAAGCTTTTCTTTGCCACTTGTCTCTTTTCGTATCTGAAATCCTATCGGGTCCATCTAAAAATTTTATTAAAATCCAATTTAAAATCCGAAAACTACATTAGTATTCGATTTATCGTCCGAATCTGTTCATTTTAATAAAATTTTGGGTTTAAAAATCATAAACCATCCCCAGACCCTTCCAAAAATTTTATGAAAATTTGATTATTTAATTGAGTTCGAACACTTTATCTACTTTATGAATCCGAACTTAGGGATAGTCTTTAGGTGTTTACCTGGATTCCGAGAAGGCATGTTACACACTGTGTTTGCCCTCTGATCTACCACCCTGAGTGATGGCTATCATGTTCTGTTCCACTTTCATTGTAGCCTCAACCAATTCCCCATAATGCGTCTGAGGGGTTAGAGAAAAATGAACTCTGATATTGAGGCTCAACCCTACAAGGAATCTCTTGCACTTTTATTCTTCGTCCTCTGCAATAAACTGGACTATCCAGACAAGCTTTGAAAACATCTTCTCATATTTTGTCACTGAAGCTAAGCCCTGCTCCAGTTTGAAGAACTCTTTTACCTGTGCATCTTTGCAACTCTTTGGGTAGAACCTGTCTGTGAATTCTCTCTGAAATAAGGTCTAGGACACCACAGTTGGATGTCGTCTCTCTAGTGCTTCCTACCAATCTTTTGCTTGCTCTTATCGGAGGAAGATGGAAAACAGGATCTTCTGGACATCCATCACTACGAATATCCTACTAACTCTGTCTAACTAGGCCAGGACACTCTTCGGATTGCCACTACCATCAAAGGGTTTAGCACCTAACTTGCATACTCTTTCTATTGTACACTTTGGTGCTTCAAAGTCTCCCGTGGTTGACGTATGGCTGCCATCAATATCTGAGTCACTTGCTTTGCATTGAAATTTCCACTGACCGGTGTTGCTGGTCCTGATGGCCCTAGTTGGTTCATAAAGGCATTTGACGAACCCATTGCTTGTTTGGCCTCCCATGAGGATGGCACATCGGGTGCCGAAGCCTTTGGAAGAGCTCCTTTAGGACCTCTACAACTTCCTCAGTGCATATTGCTATGATTTCATCAAAACGAGATTATGAACACTTGTAATTGTTAAGAATGTATGTATGAGATTTTTTAAACTGTTCCGGATTGCCCTGTAAAAACTTATAAAAACATTGTAAAAATGAACAACCATATTTCGAAAACTAAGCTCTGATACCAAATGTAACACCCTCTCCCGAATTTGTATTGTATCCGTGTATAGAACAAGATTATTTTTATTTTATAAAATTATAAAAAGGAATTTTAAGGTATTCTATGATGAAATTAAATTTTTATAGAACTTTCGAAAGGATTGAGACTAAATTTAAATTATAAAAGTTGAAGGTAAATTGGTAAAAATAAAAAATTTTGTAGGAATGACAAGATGGTAAATATGAGGAAAGGACAAGGACAATGGTGGAAAACAAAAGAATTCTCTAGAATCTGGTAAAAGCGTAATTTTAAAGAAGCTTAAGAGTGAAATCGAGTTTAACCTACACCTATAAATTTAGGTGTGTGGTGAGTGTGTCGATGGGAGAAAAATTTGGAAAAGAGAGAGAGAGGGAGAGAAAGCTATCGTCGACAGAAGGAAAGAGAGCAAATATGCAGCTGCTCCAGGTGGATTTCTGCTATTTTTTGAGGAAGATCAAGCTGATTGAAAGATAACGAACGAAATCTAGTAAGATTTAAGTGATAAAGAATAGAGTTTTTATAGTTTTATATTGGTGAAAAGTTGTCGAGTAACAACTTCTGGGTTGTAAACGTTTAATGAGATTTTTGGTGTATAGATCTAGTGGTTTGAAGTTATAAGTGAGAGAGAAAGCAAGGCAAAAGGCTTAACAAGGGTCTAGTAAATGAAATAGCTAAGAATAATGTTAATTTGTGGTAGTTTAATTATGATTTGGGATGATTCAATTTCTGTCGCTAAACCTGATAAGGTCGCGACCTGAGAAATTGGCGAACTGATGATATGTTGATTTACTATGTATGTGTGAAATGAGGTCGAGATGTATTTATGGTAATGTAAAATGCAAGTCTGAAGAAAAGAGTATTATGAGTAGGCATGTGTGAGTCAGGGCAGGAGCTCACGGGGTGTGAGCTAGAGGAGGCCCTTAGTACATTTAAGCTAGTTAAGATGGACAATTGGGCAGCGAGCTGGACTATGCCTGTTGCTCTCCACCTCACCTGTCTGTACTAGGATGGAGTGCGAGCTTCCAAACGGAGCTGAGTGAGGTCGTAACCTATCAAGGATGTCGGCCAAGCTAGCCTAAGGCAGTAGCTTGCAAAGGCGAGCTAAGAAGGGATGAGGAGTGAATCGAGCTGGAAGAAGGTAATAGCTCACTGAGAGTGAGCTGAGCGAGCTCGCTAAGATTGGTGCCCTTAGTTCGGGCTGAGTTGGGCGAAGTAAGAGCTCGCTGAAGGCACGAGCTAGGGCAAGCTGAGGTGCGAGCTCGTAGCTCGAGCTGAACTGGCAGTATTGCAATCCCTAGCAACTCGCATGATTTAGGAATCAAAGATAATAATTCAACTAGTTAAGTAAAAGTCTCATTTATGACTAAGTGTAGGTGGTAGCGAGCTGAGAGGAAGTTGTTGAAGTAGAGATTCAAGTGAATAGGACAGCAAGTTGTGAGTGTGAAAAGATTTTTTTATATTAAATATTTTTTTTAGAATTTTTCTGTAATTATTATATAAATTCGCATAAATTAGTTTTAGCTCATCAATAGTTCATGTTTAGCATGAAAGATTAGCTTATTTGAAATATAGAAAGAGTAAAAAAAAAAAAAAAAAAAGGAGTATAGATTTTCAAGGACTAGTGGAATGGCCCAAGCTTATTGATAGACAGACCTTCTAGCATTAAACCCGGCCGATATACCCCACAGTGTAGGGCAAGTGTTGGGAGGGTTAGTCCTGCTAACATCGGGGGGATAGAGTCTGTCATGTCTGTCGAGTTGCCCTTTTACACTTGTGGGGTATTGTCTTACTTGCATTGTGCGATGATAGTTCCGCCATGCAGTTGTGGGATGTCTTTGTAGCTTTGTCACCATGCGCGATGATAGATATTCCACCACATGACCCCTATACTGAGCGGAACTGGTCTACCCGTTCATGTGATTATAGCTTTCCTTGAGTTTCTCATTAGTACAGATTCTAGAAAGAAAAGCATACCATGAAAAACAAATTTTGGAAAGAAATCATTTTAGAAAGTATTTTAGAAAAGCTTTGAAAACATTAATGAAAAATTTTATAAAATCCAAGTTTTCAGAAAATAAATTATTTTACAGAAAAATGTTTTCGGGAGGAAATTCATAAAACTTAGATTTAGCAAAACCCTTACATACTCACTAGGCTTTGTAGCTTACTAACTGTTTTGGTTTTATGTTACAAAAATCTTCCAGGTGCAGGAATAGGAAATCAAGGTACCGGTTTGCCGCAATCAAACTAGGTGGGTTAGACAACCGACGACGTTGCAAAGTCACTTTTGAAAACACTTTGCGTTTAACTTTATTGTTATTTATGTTGTTGTGTATATATATTGGTCCGAACATATTTGTACAATTTTTATGCAAACATGCGACATACTTATTTTAGACAATGCTTTTAGTATATTTATGCAAATGCTTGATTTTATTTTGTTTAAAAATTATGAAATGAAATTTTCAAATACTAGGTTTTTATAAGTATTTATAGATACGGGTTCGCTCCATGACACTCTTTTTAGGTCCTATTAGTTGGACTTCAGAAGGGTCTTGTAGGGTGCTTGACAGGACCACCGGGTTCATTTGAGGAAATCTGGGTTGGGTTTTGTCACCAAAGCTGACGAGCCCTGACTTCTGCTCTCCAGGCGACCCGTCTAGTAACTCGACGGCAACCCTCCATACGGAATCCCCTCAGACTGAAAGGTTCTGTAGGACCCGGAATTTTATCTCCCTGAGAGAAATAATGTTTTTCGGATAAATAGTATTTTCGGATGGAATAGCATTTCCAGATGAATAGTGATTTCAAGTGAATAGTATTTTTGAGTGAATAGTGATTTTCGGGAAAAAGAATATTTCCTCAAGTTTCATGAAATAAAATTTTTTTCGGTGAATAGTATCCGCGTGAATAATGATTTTCGGAAAATGGACCCCAGACATCATAAGCTCCAGAATATGAATTAGAGTTATTAGAAACTGAAACGGAGTAAAGATGAGTTCGTTTGAATGAATTTTAAAGGTTCCGAATATTTATGGATAAAAATACCCTCGTTGAGAATGTTGTGAATTTTAATGAGTTTATAGCCGATTGAATTTTTTTCAAAGTGTGGAATTGGAAGTTAAAAGGTCCAATTAGAGGATTGCATGATCAATTTGATGATAGGGTGATCATGGAATATTTTTGGGATTTATTGGTGTTAAGTGAGGATTAAAATTTAAGTTAATTGTAATATTAAATGTGTAAGAGATGTTATGTGTTAATGAAGCACAATCCATGTGCTTGGATGAAGGCCAATGAAGTTAGGGCACCTTAGAGTCAAAAAGCAAGTGGTTAGTTAAGATTTAATTAAGAAGTGGGTGAGTTGTTAATGATTTAATGGATGATATAATTGGCCAATCAAATGTGTTCATACTTGAGTGATGGCATTTAAGTGATTTTAGAGTTAATTTAATGGCAAATTTGGCATTGAAAGGATGAGAGTATATAAGTGAATGCATGGTGAAGGATTGGATGAGAGTTGAGTCGGTGGAGAGGTGAAGGAAACGTGAAGGAGAAGCTGAAATCGTGAAGCATAAATCAGACCCGAAAAGAGAGAGAGACCGTGAGACAAAAATAGAAACTGAGAGGGAGAGAGCTCGTGCGTGAGCAAAACCGGAAGAAGGAGAAGAAGTCTGCAGCCGTGAAGAGGAGAAGAAGAAGAAGAAGAAGAAGAAGAAGAAGAAGAGAGAATCCATCCCTTGTAGCCTCTCAAACTCATCCATAGTCATCAAGAAAGATTGAAGGTGAGTAGGAGTTGGTTTATGGTTAGTTGATAGACTTTTCAAGTTATTGATTTATATGAGGTTTTGATGAATTATTTGGACTAAATCAAGGTTGATAATCTTCAATCTAAGCTTGGAAGTGAAGGGAAAGAATCAAGGAGCTTGGATCAATTTTGGAGAGGTAAGGGTTAGGATTTGATAAGTAAAAGTTGATGATATTAAGTGATTCTTTTAGTTTAAGGTTGTAGTTGAGTTGTTGGATGATTGTTGAAGTGTTTTTGTGTGATTATTTGTTGAGATGAAAAGGATGAATAAAGTTGTTATATATTAGTATGTGTTTAGATTCTAAAAGTGTGGATGATGAGGTTATTTGGATGGTTAATGAAGTGATATATGGGATTTTAAGATGATGGAAATGAAGCTTTGAAAAGAAATATTAAGTGATTGTGCTGTTGTATATATATATATATATATATGTATATTAGTGTATGGATTATGGTGTTGTTGCATGTATTTAAATTGATTTTAAGATTTGAAGAAGTGGTATAAGGTTTGGGAATGAATTTATAGTGATTGGAATTAAAAAGATGCAAGAAAGATGGAAATTTGAATG
Organism: Litchi chinensis; assembly: GCA_019925255.1. Classification (NCBI taxonomy): domain Eukaryota; kingdom Viridiplantae; phylum Streptophyta; class Magnoliopsida; order Sapindales; family Sapindaceae; genus Litchi; species Litchi chinensis. The sequence continues at coordinate 16,257,734 of CM034471.1, forward strand.
TTGGATAATTATGTTGGTTAAGATTAAATGTGAGAGAAAATTTGTCATCAAATAAATTGTATGTATTTTGATGATAGTTATAAAGTGTTTGGGTGCTTTAATGTCAAAGAAATAAATAGAAATGGATATGAGAATATTAATTGGAAAGTTGATGGAGTAGTGAATTTCTTGAGAATATATGTTGATGGATAAAATAATTGGCTAGTTAATATTTTATTGGAAGTTTATGTGAGTGAATGATGAAGTTCTTGAATGAAATATTATATGTGTTTGGATGGTGAGTTTGATGTGTTTGAATATTTGAGCATCAAAGGAAGTAATTGAAATTGAAGTGAAATTTGACATGGAAAATGAAGTAAAATGGAGAATATATATATATATATATGTATATATATTGAGTTAGATTAAATGATCTCTTGGGCAATTGATATGTGTTGAATTAAAAGTGAATAAATTGTGGGATATTTGAATTGATTTAGATGTAAAGATTTCGGGTTAGAAAGTAATTGAAAGGCTAGTCAAGAATATGGTGATATTATTCATTGGTGCATGGAATTTTAATGAAGTTGAAATGGTAATATATTTGAATCCTAAACCAAGATTGTTGGTTGGATTAAATTGTAGGAAAATCTCAAGAATCAAAAGGAAGTGTTGAAGAGGTGGTGAAGAAATTGGAAGTGAATAGTAAGTGGTTTTATTTTTAAAGTATATATGAAATTATTTCATGAGAATTGAGTTAGTTAATTGTTACTTGAATAAAAGAGTTTATTATGTGATTTTAAAGTTATTTTAGTATGTTACATATTTTATATGAATTGCATGAATATTTTTATTCAATTGCAATTATGATCATTTGAGTACTAAAGCAATCTAGTATATTGAGTAATTATATTCGAGAATTATGCATGCTAAAGTTATTTATAGATGATAGGCTTCGGCCTCAGAAAAAGGAAATTTTTACTTCAAGTGATTTATTTATTTTATATGAATTGCATTGAATTTAAGATTTTATGGTAATTGTAATTATTTTAAGTAAAGTAAATTAGTAGTTTTTGATATTCACACATGCATGCAATTAAGTTGATGAGATACTTCGAAATCATTTTCGATTATAAAGTTGAGATTAGAAAAGTAAAGTTTTATTTCAAGAAATCAAAGAAAAGAAAAATAAGATTTTTATTATGAAAAGAAAAGCAAGATTTTATTATGAAAAGATTTAAATGCCTTGGGTTTACCCTAGACCCCAGAGATTACCGGCCGAAGTACCGTATGCGTGTATGGCAAGAGCAGTTGGGAGAGTCAGTTACTAACACTAACTTAGGGGGGTTGAGTCGAGTCTGTCAGTCGCCCTCTGCACGTATATGGTAGCGTAGATCTGCCTGATGTTGGGAGGGGATCATAACCCCAAGAGAGTTTTCCCGCATCTGCGACTATGCCTAGTAGCATCCCCGAGCTCCTGTGGCGTCGAGAGATTCCGTCACAATGGAGCTAAGTTTCCCTGGGTTGTCTTTGGCGAAATAAAAGAGAAAAGCATTTTAAAATGACGTGAAGTTTATTAAATTAGAAACTATTTCCAGTTTTGAGAAATAAAGAATTTATTAAAGTAGAACTGATTTCCAGTTTGGAGAAATAAAGAAGTTATTAAATTAGACCTAATTTCCAGTTTTGAAAAATAAAGAAAGGTTTATAAAAATATTTACTCAATTTTGATAAAAGAGAAAAGCACGTTAATAGACGTGAAGTTATTAAATTAGAACTATTTCCAGTTTCGAGAAATAAAAAAAGATTTATAAGAATTACTCAGTTTTGTAATTTTAATAAAATTTTTATTTATGCTAGTTATTTAAGATTTTTCAGTATTATATTCCAAGTTGTATCATTTACTTATATTTGTGCATGCAAGGCATTTTAAAAAGTATTGTATTCGAGATATATTTCAGCATATGAATTAATTAATCATAGAATGCGAGAAATCATTTTTAGTTTTAGAACTTAAAAGTTTATTTTCCAACCGTTTTTAGGAGGAGTTAGTTTAAACAAGCATACAGTTATATTACTTTTCCCACTCACTGAGTTTTATATTCACCACCCTATTTTCGTATTTTATAAAAATCCTCCCCAGGTGCAGGAATGAGCCGTCAACCAGAAGAGGCTCCATCAGACGCATAAGTGGCCTGATGCAACAGCATCACTACATAAGTTAGTTTAAAAGTATATGTCACGCATTTCATGCAACTTTTGATGAATATTTATAAATTATATTTTGAGTTGTATATAGTACTTTGTGTTTATAAAATTACGTTTTTAATAAATTAAATTATCTATTTGTCTATAATGAAATGGAAATATATTTATGGATTTCAAATTGAAATGTTTGTGATTGGATTGTGAAAATGATTTAAGGGTCTGAAGCCTAGTAGTGGAGAAATGTTTATTGTAGAAGTGTTAAATTTTGAAATTTACAGGGTGGCATGTTTGAAAAATAGCCGTTATGTTGCCCAAATTTTTATAAATCTGTTTTATAAATGTTCAGAAAAATTTTTACCGCGTTTCAGCATTAACAGAAAGTTTTTAAAAAGTAAACGGCGTAGCTTTACGGGAACTTTCCAGTTGGATCAGATATCCTCTGGAGGGCTACCGTAAGGCGGCCAGCAGGCCTAGTAAGGAGAGGGGCCTGTCAGGTTCCTACAAAGCTAAGTCTTTTTAACACTTTATTTAGAAAATCCATTTTTGAAACTCTTTTTATAATTCGTTTGCCAACGGAATCGGGTGAGAACTTTTACCATTTAAAATTTATATTTATGAAAAGAATTTTTTTTTTTTTTTTGTAAAAATTTCGACAATACAACGATTTTTTTTTTTTTTTTTTTAAATACCACCCTATAAAAATTATATTAAGAAACCTATACACTTTAAAGATAATCCATTCTTAACTACGAGGCCTCCGACTATTTTTCCACAAATAACACTCAATTTCAACACTTGTATCAATTCAAAACAAGTTTAAATTCTGAAAATATTATGTGCATGATCAAATATATATACAAAACTCAAATGCAAAAGTTATATTTACATACAAAATATCCATATGTTTAAAACCCAAATATCATACATGAATTTTATGAGGAATCACAGCTGCACCCGACGGTCTATGTAGCTACTCCTGATGAGAGATCCTTACTACCTGATCGCCCGCACTTATACCTGATCTTGGGAGATTTTTATTTTAAGAAAACAACAAAACTAGGGTGAGCATAATACGCTCAGTGAGTATCATTCATTTCTATTCAAATCATTATTAAAATTTTCCTCTCTAAAGATGTTTTATAAACTCATTTCGTATGTAAAATCATGTTGTGGAATTTAAATACATAATTTGGAGAACCATACACGTTTCATCGCATGAATGATCATTTCTATTTTACACATGTATAATGCAATAACTTGAAAAGCAACTATTTATTTCAACAAACACTTCCATGTGCTTTTTAAATAACGAAATGTGAGTATCATACTATTTCATACACTTTCATTTGCTTTTCTATTATAAAATACCTCAGTGATAGCAATTTGTATTTTCGAAGAGCTTTTATATAAAATAGGCCAATCGCTATTTTCAATCCATATGGTATCTCATACATGTGGCGGAGCGGAATTTACCTTCGCTCGGTGCGGAATTTACCTTCGCACAGGATATCTATTTGGTATTTGCTAGTGGAATTTACCTTAGCTAGGAGCGGCATTTACCTTCGCTCAATTCATTTATCCTGTATTTTCGTAACGGAATTTACCTTCGTTACGAAGCGGAATTTACCTTCGCTTAAGATATCTATCCAGTATTAGCGTAACGGAAATTTATTTTTGCTACGTAGCGAAATTTACTTTTGCTCAAGATATCTAACCGGTAATACTTGGATACCTTTAAGGCATACCATAGGCTCACAATTCATTTTCATTCATTTTGTTTTTTAATAAATCACTCATACTTCGAGCAAAATATTCAATCATAAACAAATTATCATGCAATTCGGTTTTCGTACGCAATTCCGTTTGTCACTTAACAATCCTTTTTCAGAGCTCACAATTCATTTCAGAACTCACATTTCCTTTTAAAATTCACATTTCATTTCAGAACTCACATTTCATGCAATGTTTCCCAATTTCGTGCAATGCTTTATAAATTCGTGCAGTTTGGTTCTCATTCGTAAAACTCATTTTCCATATAAAAATCATTTTATAATCATCAACAAAATGAATATATATTAATATACAATTTAAATATGAATAGAAATAATATCGTTTTAACATATTTTCGTTAGAACACTCACCTGGATTCCCTAGCTCACTATCTTACTCTAAACAACGGGAAATCCTCTTTTTGCCTCTGAAAATCCTACACATTTCCGTAATCGAATTTTAGACTGCAACACCACTAACTCAATTTGTACGAACATATTCACACATCAATCCAACAAATTACCCAATCAATTCATTACTTTGAAATACCTTATTTTAATATGTTTTAACTTCGATTAGTTGCGTTTAACATCCGTTCGCAATTCTAATTATTTAAACGCTATAAACACATTAATTCAAAATTAAATTCGTGCAAACGAATTTAAACGATGATTTCTAACCTAATCCTCCCCTTTGGCCTAATTCGCAACAAGATCTTATCATCATTCCTATCATATTTTCACATCAATTTTACATCTGAATACATAAACAATTATCACAAATTTCAATCACAACCATTAAACATCACTTTTGAATGCTTACGAAATATAAAATCATGAAGTGATCGATTGATGTTTAGAGTTAAATACACAAAACCCCCTTGAGATTAAGTCAAATACAGATATATTAACATTTTATTTTTTTGTACACAATACCCCCTCATTCTCCTTTGATTGTTAATCATCAACCATTAACTTTACCTGTCTTTAACTGTTAATGAGGGGGTATTATGTACAAAAAATCAAAATGTTAATATGTCTATATTTGACTTAACCTCAGGGGGGTTTTGTGTATTTAACTCTAATGATTAACGATTCCGTTTGATTTTTAAGTTTATCTCCACATTCAAATATTCCCTAAAATCACACAAATCAATCGAAAATAATTTAAGAGGACAAAAATGCCCCTTGGTCGAACACTTACATATCTCCCTAAAATTATTTTTCCAACTCATTTCACACATCAAAAGCATACCCAACACATTTAGAACACATCCATAACATGACAAAATCATCAAAAATAAAATCAAACCACAATATTCCCTCCATGGTCGAAACTAGAACACATGCATATCCATTTTCGAAATCAATCCAATATTAAAATTATCCACAAACCAACCTCCGCACTAACGAGGTGGTAAATCCTAAGACTCAATCATGTATTCACAATTATTTTTTTGAAAACTTAACGAAATTCTTCGAAAACTAAGATTCACATTCTGAAAGCGTTGAAAATGCCTCTAAGATGGTTCTAATCTTCATGCATGTGGTTCATTCCTTCAAAATCATCATCATCTCCGCTTGCATGAATTCGGTCACCATGTCCTTCTTTAGCCGTGACCAACTTTGCATTGTTTGACTTCTTGTTTGCTTCTTGGATGACAGGACCCTTCCCAGACCTTATTTATACTCTTATCTGGAGGATCCTGTCGGGCACTTCAACGGACTTATCGAAATCGACTTGTCGGATCGAAGAAATCCGAGAAGCGAACCCTAACTTTCTTCAACCGGTTTACTCGTTTAGTCTCAAAAATTCAGTTTTCTTTTAAACTAGTTGGGAGTGATAAAATTTTTCTCGATTCTATTTCAAATATTTTTATAAAATTTTCGGCAGCATAACGGCTGCATTTTTGATAAACCAAAATTTACTTGTCAAGAATTTTACACTTCGACTAAAACCTCAATTCCTCCCAACTTCTTTATTCCCAAACATGCACAAATCATCATCATTTTTCCACAAACATGCAACATCAACACCCAATTCTCTTTTCATAAGTACGAACTCATGTAGAATATATCTAGATGCATCATATATATAAAATGCATGAATATTTACAAATATACAATTTCAAAATATGAATATTTGTTTCTCAATTACATATCCATCTCATACATAAAGTTTTACAACATCACATATCATAGATCTCCCACCTATATATATACAACAAAATGATGACGTCCTATCGTCCGCGGTGGCACACAATGAAATATAAATAACTACAAAATAAACAAATAAGTTAGTGCAACGAAGATATAATATCACATACACTAACATGACAATTTATCATTTGTTTTATGATTTCTTTCAAAACCCCTATGTATATCCTTTAAACATTCTAACCATCACGGGTGATTAAAACTAACGCCAACGTGAAGCTTACTAAGTCATCTCAACTACTACGTTACGGAATTTACTGCATCGCACGTAGGGCGCTAAAGCTTATCGCTGAGCAACTACAATGCGGAATTTTCTGCATCGCAATTGTAGTGCTAAAACTCTAGGCAACTACGAGCGGAATTTACTGCATCGCTTCGTAGCGCTAACTGTCAACTAACCAACTACGTGCGGAATTTTCTGCATCGCAACGTAGCGCTTATATTTTCTAGGAAACTGAGCAACTACGGACGGAATTTTCTGCGTCGTCTCGTAGTGCTAATTTCTCTATACTCTGAGCGACTACGGACGGAATTTTCTGCGTCGTCACGTAGCGCTAACTCTCATAACCTCTTAAGGCATATACATGGGTTTTATAATCAATTTCTTCAAGTGCAAAAGCACAAAACTACTAGTTTTACCTCTTTTGAAAACTTTCTCATTTTACTCTTTCTATAACAACTTAGTATTAGTTTCTAGTACAATATAGATTCCATAGGAATCTATATGCTTAACTTGAACATTAACATTGAAAATCCTTTTCATTTTCATTTATTACTTAGTTACAATATCTATTACGAATAACCATGAATTGATATAGAATTTAAACACTCATAAGTGGCGAACCACTTACCTCGAAGCCACGTCACTCCGTGTCAAGCGTCTCGACGAGGCTCGTCACCTTCCTTTGCTGCCCAGATACTGCAGCTTTACTACCTTGGATCCCCCTCACGCGAGCTGTCCTGCTCGAACTCGCGTCAGTTCCTCGCGCGACTGGTTCTGCTTGCGACCAGCTCGCGATCTGCTGCCGTCCTGCTCTCTCCTTTGCTGTTTTGGACGGTTTCTGCTGCTCAAGACTCCTTCTTCTTCTTCTTGGCTTCTTCCTTTCTGGTTCACGGCAGCAACTATTCTCTCTTTCTCGAAGTCTCTCGGTTTCTCTTGATAGTGGCTGTTGGTGACTAAATGGGCTAAAATTTTCTGCTGAAAAATCAGCCCAAGTCTTGTTATTTATATTAACCAACTTATCTTAATCACATCTTGCCCCATTAACTCATTAATTTCATTTCACCCATCATCTTCTTGGTGCTCTTTCACGATTACCCCTCATTATTTTCCCTTGTCTATTTCGCTTCTATTCGATAAATTTTCGTCTCGCTAGAATTTTTATTTTAAAAAAACGCTAAGCTTATTTTATTAATCTTGACTCTCTCTTTTTAATCGAATTTTAATTCGATTATCATTCACTAACATCTTGGATTTCTTGACTTGGATTTTCATTGGGGCGTTACTAAACTTTTTAATACGACGAATTTCGTCGTATTCTAAATGAATAAATTTCGGAGGCTATGAAATTAAATCAATTAAACGTAGAGAGTTATATATTATCTCTCTAACTTAATTTCTCACGTTGGGACTTTAGCAGTCAGAGCTAGGAGTTTACATTGGATGCTTGGATTCTCTTCCAAAACCAAAAGAAGTGTGAATGATCTTGGTCATGACTTGAATGAGGTACCCATGAGCTTGCTTCTTATTTGATTTCTTTTATTTTGGACTGAGAGGAAAAGAGGCTTGTGAAAGATTGATGAGGTAGAGAAGACAAGAGAGTGAACCGAACCCGTGAGACTGTGAGAGAGCCATGAGTTTTGAGAGAATGAGAGGCGTGAGAAAGTGGAGAGGAATGAGAACCAAGAGATGTAATGAAAAGGCTTGAGTTTTTCTTTTAAAACAATAGTCGTGAAAATGAATTGGACGGAAGTGTTGACCGAGTATGAACTGTGGGCCTTCTCCAAAAGTACTTGTCTCACTTCACTTTATATTTGACCGTGAGAATGATATACATCTACAATTGAAAATTGCCTCATGTTATTTCACTTTTTCTTTTGACCGATTCCAATTCTCATTCTTTGTTTAATCTTCACTTCAATTTATATATATATATATATATATATAGCAATCAAAGCCACTTGTCATCAACTAAAACCTCCTCTTTGCCATTTGTATCACATGCATTGCCTCTTGTTGACAAGTGTCATACTTACATTATTTCTTCTTGGCATTTGTCACAAGCATTCTTCCAAGTTTCTAAAAGCTTTTTTTCGTATTCGAAATCCTTTGGGGTCCATCTGAAAATTTTATTAAAATCCAATTTCAAATTCGAAAAATTCATTAGTATTCTATTGATTATCCAGGTTCGTTCATTTTAATAAATTTTCGGATTTCGAAATCATAGACCTTCCCCGAACCCGTCCGAAAATCTTACAAAAATTTAATTATTTATCCAGATTTGAATACTTTAATAACTTTACTATTTTGAGCTTAGAGGTAAGCTTTAAGGGTTACCTGGATTCTGGAAGAGCATGTTATACTAGTAAACATGCTTTTCTAATATAAACTTATAATTGAAATACTTACGAAACAACTTAACCAAATTATTACTATGCATGTATATATATATATATATATCATAAACTTGCTAATTTATATTACTTATAAATAATTTCACTTCAACATGACTTTAAGAATTATGCATGTATGATAAAAATATAATGGTATGCTAGAAACTTAATTAAACTTAGTAACTTGGAATAATAAAAATAAACTTTGCATTAAAGTAACTTAAATATTAAAATGTATGTTTGAAAATATCGAAAATTAACATTTAAATTTGTAATAGCTTTGAAAATAAACCACACTCACAACTTGCTTCCAATTTACTAAACCACTCCTTTCCACTTTCCTTCCACTCGCCGCTTCACCTATATTTTAGTACAAGCGAATTTCTGTTTAGAACTTACAAACGTGTTAACATATAATTTCAACTATGCAAGAATATTGAAATATCCATTTTCAAGCCGTAACGATTTCAAATAATCACGTACAACATCTAATCAAATACTTTAACGTTCACGTATAAAAATCGCTTTGATTTAAACCTAAATTTTATTCCAACACATCAATCGAGTTTTTAGATTGTTTTATCCTACGATGTCCGAATACTTACTAACTTCCATACCATTGTTCTGAATCAATTCTTGTCATTATAAATACACACAAACATACACAATACGGTGCATATTCTCAACAAATCTATAAAATGTTATACTTTCGAAATTTCGAAAAGCTTTTCCGCAAAACGCCTATTTAACATATCGAAGCATTTTCCATCAATTCTTGTCATTACAAATACACACAACATGCACAATATAGTGCATATTCTCAACAAATCTATAAAACTTTATACTTTCGAAATTTCAAAAAGTTTTTCCACAAAACGCCTATTTAACATATCGAAACATTTTCCATCAATTTCCATGCTAATTTTAACATCAAAACAGCCTACAAAAACATACAAACTAAACAAAAAACAATTTTCCATCACAACATCATCACCTTTGCCAAATACACTCAAATTTTTAACACCAATCTTTGCACTTTATTTCAACATCAAAATTTGATATTTGAACACATTTATAGGCATGGAATGTAAACCCCTAGTCTTGATTCTTAATGTTCTAGTGTTGAAAACTAGATTTTAAAGTTTAAGTAATAAATCTAGTTAGTGTTAATTCAAACTGAGTTATCGAAGAGCGAACGCTCGTTCGAGAATTTTACAATGATTAATTTAGTAAGGAAAAAGGTCAAAGAAGAGTAAAATAATCCATCCACAAAGAAAACATAAATTAAAGAAAACAAAATGAGTGAGTGTACAATTAAGAATTTTATTACACAATTGTTCATAAGTAATGGACAATTATTAAGTGATTAAATAAGAAATTGATGATAGTCAAAACAAACCAAGGGGGGACAAGCTTGGCATTATATGAAATCTTAATGAGGTATATATATAACACATAGAGCAAAATTGAAATACAAATGAGAATGAAGAAGCAAAGCTGCCAGAAAATTTAAAGAAGGAGTGTCATGAGAAGTAGAAAGGATAGAGAGGAATTGACGTGAAATTTAAAAGAAATGGGGCATGAAGATAATTTAGGGAAGTGTTAGTAGTATAAATACAACACTTAGAGTCAAATTTGGGAAGCAAAAAAGCAAGAAGTCGTGCATAACAAGAGCAGAACAGATCTGCCGTAAGAAGAAGGAGCAAAACCGTGAAGGCAGAAACTTGGCAGCAAGGTGGAGAAAAAAAGAGAGAAGAAGGATCATCCAAGCAACCATCCAAGCTTCAAACCACCTCTCTAGGACCTCTTCCAAGTCCCTCTCACTTCTCTCAACCAAAAACCAAGTAAGAAATCATCTCATCTTTTCTTCTCTTTGATGAAATTGGAAGTAGAGAGCTGTTGAGAGTTGTGCAGAATTTTTATGTTGTGTTGGGTGTTCTACACTTCAAATAAGTGTAGAACCCTAACTAGATGATGTAGAGATTTAAATGTTAAGTTCTTGTATGTTAATGGTAGCTTGGGGTTGTATAAATGGGCTGTCATAACCTTGATACAAGTGAAAATAAAATCAGTTTTCATGAACTCTACCTAATTGATAAAAGTTGTGAGTGAGTTGTGAGTATTTAATTGACAAAGTAGTGTTTGTATGTGTACTAAGGGTATGAAGACCAGTAGAAAACCTCTGAGATTAGATGGTTTTGAACTCAAATTTAGGCATATTTGAGGTTAGAAAAGCATAGAAAAGCATGTAGAAGTAATAGAAGTTCAAAAGAGCTAGTTTAGACAATTTTGTAATCCCGAGCTCAAATCTGGAGATAGAGATAATCTGGGCAAGTCTGATGTATATGAGGTTTTTCTACACCTCAAATGATGCCTAGGAGTCATAGAAAACCATAAGTTTTGGAACGGATTGATTCCGATAAAAATTACTCAAGTTACGGTCAAAACAGTGCTGTTAGGGAGTCGATAGGTGAAATAGCTCTACAAATATAATTTTTATTGCATGAAATAAATTTAGTTGATCATAATTAGGTAAAATAAGCTTAAATACAAAAGAAAAACCAACATCGCTCGTTCGACGTGAAAAAGTACACAAAAAGTGCCCGAAAAAGGGTGTTTTTCTTAGATTTGACATAGCAAACGATAGAATTTTTCTACGAAATTTGACGTGTGACCAGAATGTGAGATAAATGAATTGTAGGAAAAAGAACGAAGGAAAATGGAGCCTCATGCAGGGTGCTGTGCTATATTATGTTATGGGCTGTCAATGAAGTTTAAAAATTTCGATTTTTTGTTTCGGGCCTCTAAATATTATACGAACCACTTGGGGTTATCCTTAAGGGTCCAAAACTGAAGCTTTTGTGAAGAAATCAGAATTAGAGAGTCTCGGTTGAGTTAGAAACAAGTTAGGAGGCTATAGTGTAAAAGAGTCTTTATTTGAGGATATTAATTTAAAGTTGAGTTATGAGATGGTCACAAATGATAATAAGAAATTGTCATGTAGGTGACGAGCGAGCGCATGAGGTCCGAGAGACTCGTCAAGACGCTTGACACGGATTTACGCGGCCTCGAGGTAAGTGTACTAGCACTTATATTTAATTCCAAATCTTTGTGTCAAACTTTGTATATAGTTGTTAAATGAGAACTAAAATGATTTTCGAATATCAAAGTTCAAGTTAGGAGTATATGGGTTCTTATGGAATCCATCAAGTGATTAAAATCAATTGTAAGTTATTTAAAAAAAAAAAAAAAGAGTTGGATCAAGAAAGTTTTTAAGAATTTCAAAAATAGTTAGTTTTGTACTTTTGCACTTAATAAATATAGTTTTAAAACCCATGTATGTGCCTTAAGATTATATGACTTTAGTGCTACGCGACGATGCAGAAAATTCCGTCCATAGTCGCTCAGATCATAGAGAAATTAGTAATACGGGAGGACGCAGTAAATTCCGTCCATAGATGCTCAGTTTTTGTAGAAAGTAGAGTGCTACGTTGCGACGCAGATAATTCTGCACGTAGTTGGTTATTTTATAATAGGCACTACGTAGCGATGCAGAAAATTCCGCCCGTAGTCGCCTAGAGTTCTAGCACTACACTTGCGATGTAGAAAATTCCGCATTGTTGTTGCTCAGTTATAAGAGTTGTCACCCTACGTGCGATGCAGTAAATTTCATATCGTAGTGGTTGAGATACCGTAGTAGCTTCACGTTGGCGTTAGTTAAAATTGCCCGTGATGGATAGAGCACTTTGAGGGTATACATGGGGATTCTGGAAGAAAATATTAAGATTTGAAAGTTTTGAAAATGAATAAGATTTTAGTTTAACATATTGGTGTATGTTGTATTATATAATTTTATTGCACTAACTCGTTTGGTGGTTATGTAGCTTATTTATATCCTTGAGCGCTGTCGTAGGATGGTGGGGTGACGACACTCTCTTTTCATATATCTATAGGTGGGACGAGTCACAAAAACATATTGTGTAAATTATTTATATGGATATATATTATGTGATAACTATGACACTTGTATTTGAGAATTGTATATTTGTAAATATTATGCATTTTACATATGACGTATATATATGTACATTTTAACATGAGTTCATACTTCTTTTTTATGGAAAAAGTTATGATATTGCATGATTGTGGATAAAGAAGTTGGGAGGAAATGAAATTATAGTCGAAGTGTTTGTTTGCTCGCAGGTAAAATTTTGGATTTGTTAAAAATACAGCTGTTCTACTGCCGAAAATTTTATAAAATCATTTTGAAATGAAATCGCGAAAATTTTTATCACTCCCAACTGTTTTAAAGAAAACCAAACTCTTAAGTTTAAACGAGGAAACCGGCTAAGGAAGTTAGGAGTTCGCTTCTTAGGTTTCTTCAATCCGACGAGTCGGGTTCAAGAAGTCCGTTGAAGTGTCCGACAGGATCCTCCAGATGAGAGCCTAGATAAGGTCTGGTTTGGGTCCTGTCATAGAAATCACCCAAACAAATCAAATTCAATTTAAGCCATTTCAACTCTTCTTGGTCGAAAATAACATGCTTCTCCATATCATCATTTCTTCAATTTTTATACTGTATATATATATATATATATATATATATATCAAATAACATTATATCTCATGGCAAACAATTTAAATTCACTAAATTGTCAATTTTCCATCATTTGGCCGAACCATTATAAGCATCCCTCATCACATTTTTAATCAAATCATCAGACTAATTCCACATGCAATACATCAACCATCCTAATATGAACATAATTCATGATAAAAAAAACATTAAACAACAATTCAACCACAATCCTGCGCTTTGGCCAAGACCCATTCCACATATAACACAAATTTTTCCATCAATCTATACCTCAAATTCACATGCAAGCTATCATTCATTCTCTGGAGACCTTAATTTATCAAACCCAAATAAAATCCCAAAACAATCCATCCATTACTCAAACAAAATCATAAAAACCATCACTTACCTCTCAAAATGAATTTAGCATGCAAATATGATAGACTTGTATTTCACTTGGAAATGCTCTCAAGATCTCAAGAAAAACTTGTTGTCCCCTTGATGAGAATTCAGCATAACACAACTTCCTCTCCAAAATCGTGAGCTTTTTCTTCCTCTTTTGTGACCAAGCTGCACTCTTCCTTCTTGTATGAGCTGAAATCTTTAAAAAAAAAAGCTCTCAAAATCTCTCAAACTAGCTGCATTTGAAGTCTTCTCTCGGTGACAAAACATTCTCAACTCACTTGCTTCCTCTTAGTTTACACACCCCTTTTTAGAGACCTAATACAACTTGTTTGTCGTGAACCCCTTCTTTCTCTGTTCATTTCTTATTTAATCCAACTATATAGATGCATCTCAAGATCTTGGCATGTGTCACCATCTCCTTCTACTTACCATACATTTGTCCATTATCTTGAAGTCTTGCATGCCACTTGGCAATCATGCATTGTATTCCACCTTTTTATAAATTCGTTCCATGCTTTTTCGTTTCCGAATTCGAATCCATTTTCGGTCCATCTGAAAATTATACGAGAACTAAATTAACACTTTCAAAAATTTATTAAAATTCGATTAACACCTACGAGCACTAAAAAATAATTATTATATTACTTCGAAAATGAAATCATTTCCAATCCTATCTGGAATTCTACTAAAATTCAATTTTCACATCCGAGTATTGAAAATTATTTTATTTCTCTACAAATACTGCATATGGGACACTAATCAAATAAAGTACTTTCGTCCAGTATACTTCAAATTACTTAAAATCTCTTCGAAAGGATTTATCTTCACTCCGTTTTAGTTTCCATTAATTCTAATATTAATATCGAAACTTTAATCAATGAAATCCATTTTTCGAAAATTATTACTCATACAAACACTCTTTCAGTTCGGGAACCCTATTCATTGGAAAAATAAATTATTTTTAATAAAACGAAGTTTTGAGTTTTACATGAAAACTAAGAAAGAATGAAGTTTTCTATAATATAAAAGATTAGTTGACAAATAAAATACTTTTCATAACTGTGGAAAGATATTTTCCAAGATTAGCAAGTCAACTATAAATAAATTTCCTTATAAAAATATATTTAATTCAATTCAAACCTATAAGGAAAATATGTACTTTATTTGTAGTAAAAACAATAAGGAATAAGTACTCAATCATTCACTAAGTCAAATAAGAATCATAAAAACATGAATAAAGCACTTCTGAAAATATTCAAAAAACCTGCACTATGAATTGTCAGGAAAAATTCATTATAATATCAAAACTGATGTTGTAACATTGGCTTAAATGTTATAAATCAGACAATAATAAATAGCAAAAACACATACTACAGTCCATGTAATCACATGCAATCCATAAGTTTTACTGCACAAACAAAGTTAGTCAAAGTCATACAATAAAGCTCAATACCATAAGATATCAATAACATAAGACAATGATGTCATAAGATTAACTTTAATGCCATAAAATGCCAACCACAGTGGACCACATACATGTGCACTAATGAGAACATTGTTAGAAAAATTGATAATAAGAATATGTATAAAGAATTTGCAGTAAGGGAAAAAAATAAACCAAAAGTATTATATTGAGGCTTGTAATAACTACGGTGTTCTTAAGACAAATCCGCTACTCATTCTCTGAGTTGTTAGTGTTTGTCTCCCTAGATACAACAATACTAACCTGATATCATCGACAAACTAAGCTACATTTGAATCTCTATCACTCTGAAATCTTATATCTAGGAATAGTGTTTGAGAGAAAATAAATTAAAAAACAAAATGGATTCTCAATTGTTATTGAACAACTTGAAAGAATATCAATTTATAGTCTCTATATGGAAAGTTACAAAATTGATTACAAATCAGTCATTAAATCAATTAACTGTTACGCTTTAAAAATTCAAAATTTTATTAACACCAGTAGTTGCAATTTAAATATTCAATTTTGCAATTCATAACAATTAAAACTGCAATTCAATTCTACATTTGATATTTGTAGTTAGAATTTAAAACATTAAATCTGCAATTTAATTTTACAGTTACAGTTTTCCAAATTCAATTCAGAAATTTTTAAAACAATTAAAATTCAATTAACCAATCTCAACTGCTACAGTACCTGTTTTTCAAAACGAAAATAATAGATTTGTCTTAAGATTACTAAAAAAAAAATGATAATAATAAGAACAGGTAACAATATAAAATCAAAATTCTAGAGACTCTTCAGATTACAAAGAATTTGTAATAGAAATTAAAAAAAAAAAAAATTAAAACACGACAAAACTAAAATAAAAGTATTGAGACCTGTAATAACTACAACACTTAAGAGAAATTCGTTGTAAGATACAACTACACCAACCAGATACAACTACAAATTCTTCTGAGTTATTCAACGTTAGTCTTCCAAGATACAACTACACCAACCAAACTTGTCTGATGAACTAAACTATTTTTAAATTTCTATCACTTTGGAAACTTATAACTAGTAATAGTATTTGAGAGAAAATCAACTGAAAAATAAAACGGATTCTCAGTTGCCTTTGAACAACTAGAAAATATGTCAATTTGTAATCTTTATATGAGGTGATTACAAAACTGATTTTAAATTAGCCATTAAATCAAATTAACAGTTACACTTGAAAATTTAAACTTACAATTGACACCAACGGTTATAGTTTGAATATTCAATTTTGTAATTCATGACAATTAAATTTGCAATTCAATTCTACAATTAATACTTAAAGCTACAATTTGAAAAATTAAATCTACAATTTAATTTTGTATTACACTTTTTCAAATTCAATAGTTGCATTTATAAAATAGTTATATTTTGAAAATTAAATCTTCAATTCAATTTTCACTTATCTCAGCACCATTTTTTTCATGAATCCATCTTGATCTATCTCAATCAAGATCTTTAACCTAATAAAAAATTGGTCCTTAAAATTAGTGGTTATCCCATTTTTTCAACAAATGCCACCTCAATCTAAGTAGTCGAGGGAGAAAATCAAGGTCTTTTTTGCATTTATTTCCAACATTGGTATCAATGCTTGGTTCTAGTAGAAATCCTCATGGTTAAGAATTAATTATCTATGCAAGCATGATTATTTATGGCATATCTCTCTTTTCATTGAGTATATGTACGATGATTTATTTTTAGTTTATTTAGATGTCATGTTTTATATAAAACTAAAAATATTAAAGTTTTAATCCTACCTTAATCAATTTTAAGGCTAGTAAGTGTATCATACACATCCGCTTATAACGCAATTGGTCCCATTAGGAAGAACACATCTAGGACTTTGTAAATCATCACATGCAATGTAAATTAAGAATTTTTGCAACTTGCTGTTAGACAAAATCTTATGTTAAAATTCTTTGCACCAGTAACATAAGTCAAACGATATCCTATCAATCAAAGTAATAAAGCACATCCACAAGTGCATACAATAAATTTTATGTGGAAAACCCAAATTGGAAAAACCATGTGACCTCTAGTCCATTCTTAAAGAAAATTTATTATGAAACTAAGTTATAGCATACAATGTGTTTGATCTTAGTCTTACCTACTCATGCCCCTAAAGTTGCATTCGTCATCCCTTACCTCTTCTAGTGGCCTCATTCTTAAATTTAAATCTATAGTCTTTTTATGCCTTGTTAGAGCACAGGTGTTGGCATCATATGATATTGGTGTAGTAAACTCATAGCAATAGGTGCTTGCTGACAATCAATTATTACAACTCTTTAGGAATTGTTACAACAACTCCATTAAGAGTTGTTACATCAACTAAAGTTTGCAAGTCTGATAGTGAAATTTAGAATACCTTTCATGGTTTGACTTTGTTTCACGATTTATGGGATTCAATTGATATTAAGATTTTTCTTGATTATTTGCCAAAAAAATATTTATTTTCATTATATATCTTTTATGAATTGTTAAGATATATTTTAAATGGAACAAAATATTTTTTGACTTTATCTTCTTTGGCAATAATTTTTTGTTTTGAGGATAAGCTTTGTCAATTTTGTAAATTATAAATTGGTCAACTGATATACATAGGTGTAGCATGAATCAAGACATCTTTTGGACCAAATTTGGTTGAGCAAATATCAGAGTTAAAGAGATTTGGTCAAAGCTAAAATATAAGATTTGTCTCACTGTTTTTTTAGAAGATTTTCAGTTTTTGATTTTTAGAAAATTTTATATTTTGTTTTTAGTTTTTATGCAACTAATTTTTTGCAGTTTCGTTTGAAGGTTAATGGCTACACATCTTTTCAAATGAAAGCAAACCGATTTGATCAAGAGAGATAAGTAAGCAATACGGGCTTGAGAGCTAGAAAGAGAGTGCTTATGTAAACCTTAGAGAGACTATTCTCTAAGTTGATTTTTGGACTTAGGAAGTGTGACTTGCTAGGTCAAGTTTGTAACAAAAGCTTGTTGGCAGAACAAGCTATTATGTCTTCCAGAGAAGGTACGTTTTCAAACTTTTGAAGGCAGTTCAAGAAGCTGAAGACCATTGAAGTCGAGGGGATCTCACATAAACTTGATTGGTGAACTTTTACAAGTTTTGTGTCAACTTTAAAAGGGAGTCTTAGGTTTAAGTCAAGGAGTGATTGTACTATTTAAAAGTTCATTAATAAATTTATAGCTCTAGGTATGGCCTCATAGATGTAGGATAAAATCGAACCACATTAAAAATATTTGTATCTTCTTTTTATTCTATTACAACTTGTGTGTTTGTGATGTTACAAGGTGTGTAATTATTTTGTTATGTCAAGTTCTTAATCAAATGTCACAACAACCACTAATCAATTGTCATGTAGGACCCGGAATTTCATCTCTCTGAGAGAAATAGTGTTTCCCGGATAAATAGTATTTTCGGATGGAATAGTATTTCCAGATGAATAGTGATTTCAAGTGAATAATATTTTTGAGTGAATAGTGATTTTCGGGAAAAGGAATATTTCCTCAAGTTTCGTGAAATAAAAATTTTTCGATGAATAGTGTTTTCGGGTGAATAGTATTTTCAATGAATAGTATCCATATGAATAGTGATTTTCGGAAAATAGACCCCGGATATCATAAGCTCCATAATATGAATTAGAGTTATTAGAAACTGAAACGGAGTAAAGATGAGTTCGTTTGAATGGATTTTAAAGGTTCCGAATATTTATGGATAAAAATACCCTCGTTGAGAATGTTGTGAATTTTAATGAGTTTATAGCCGATTGAATTTTTTTCAAAGCATGGAATTGAAAGTTAAGACGTCCAATTAGAGGATTGCATGGTCAATTTCATGATAGGATGACCATAGAATATTTTTGGAATTTATTGGTGTTAAGTGAGGATTAAAATTTAAGTTAATTGTAACATTAAATGTGTAGGAGAAGTTATGTATTAAAGAAGCACAATTCATGTGCTTGAGTGAAGGCCAATGAGGTTAAGACATCTTAGAGTCAAAAAGCTAGTGGTTAGTAGAGATTTAACTAAGAAATGGGTTGAGTTGTTAGTAATTAAGTGGATGAAATAATTGGCCAATGAAATGTGTTCATGCATGAATGATGGCAATTGTGTGATTTTAGAGTTATTTTAAGGGCAATTTTGGCATTGAAAGAGTGTTAGTATATAAGTGAGTGCTTGAGAGCTGATTGAGAGAGAGTGAAGTCGGTTGAGAGATGAGGGAATCGTGTGAGACAAGCTGAAATCGTGAAAGAAGAACAGAAACCGAGAGAGAGCTGCAGACCGGGCGTGAGCAGAACCGAACGGAAGAAGAAGAAGAAACTCTGCAGCCGTGAAGAAGGAGAAGAGATCGTGAAGAGCAAGCTGCATCCGTGAGACCAAAACAGAACCGAGAGGGAGAGAGAGAGCTGGAGGCGCCAGCTGAAACTGTGAGGAAGAAAGAAGCTCTGCAGGCCGTGAAAAGGAAAGAGGAGAAGGAGAAGAAGAAGAAGAAGTCCCAAGTGAGTTCAATCCCTTCTTCTCTCTAAAACCCATCTAAGATTTCTTGAGAAAAGTATGAAGAAAGTGTGAGTGATAAGCTAGTTTTATGGGAAAATTTTGTTATAGTTGATTAATGAATTGTTTGATGAATTTTATGTGTTGAAGGGAATTAGATAACCATTAAATTGAGCTTGGGAAGGAAGGAACTCATCAAGGAGCTTGGATCAAAAGTTGGAGAGGTAAGAGTTAGGGTTTAATGAATAAAAGTTGATGAAATTAATGGATTTCTTTGTTTAAGGTTATAGTTGAGTTGTGGGATGATTGTTGAAGTGTTTTTGTGTGATTATTTGTTGAGATGAAAAGGATGAATAAAGTTGTTATATATTAGTATGTGTTTAGATTCTAAAAGTATGGATGATGAGGTTATTTGGATGGTTAATGAAGTGATATGTGGGATTTTAAGATGATGGAAATGAAGCTTTGAAAAGAAGTATTAAGTGATTGTGTTGTTGTATATATATATGAATATTAGTGTATGGATTATGGTGTTGTTGCATGTATTTAAATTGATTTTTAAGATTTGAAGAAGTGGTATAAGGTTTGGGTATGAATTTATAGTGATTGGAATTAAAAAGATGCAAGAAAGATGGAAATTTGAATGTTGGATAATTATGTTGGTTAAGATTAAATGTGAGAGAAAATTTGTTATCAAATAAATTGTATGTATTTTGATGATAGTTATAAAGTGTTTGGGTGCTTTAATGTCAAAGAAATAAATAGAAATGGATATGAGAATATTAATTGGAAAGTTGATGGAGTAGTGAATTTCTTGAGAATATATGTTGATGGATAAAATAATTGGCTAGTTAATATTTTATTGGAAGTTTATGTGAGTGAATGATGAAGTTCTTGAATGAAATATTATATGTGTTTGCAGTGGCGGACCCAGAAAATTGGTTCAGGGGGGCACATGAAAAAATAATAAAAATATCGAAAATTAAGAACATATTAAATATATAATGTTTTTATATAAAAGAATGTTCGATAATATTATATAGTTTAAATAAAAAAAACATACATTATATTTAGGCAAAACAAATAGTTCGAAGCCCTGGAGCCCCGGATCGGCAAGGAGATTTGATAAATTGACTTCAACACAATTTTTCTTTGAAGAAGATAATTCCAACTCAAATGATGATTTTCTTTTCATATATCTCTCCATAACTGTTTCACAACAAATAAAAACATAATAATTTTTTTAAAAATAATAATAATAATAATTTATTGATTCTAAATAAAATAAAACTATAAAATAAACAATATTATATATATATAAAATTGAATTAAGACAATACATTATACATAGATAATTTTAATGTAATAATTTAAGATTTTAGGGTTTATTGATGTAATGTATATTAAATTCAAATTATTAAAAAATAAATTAATTAAAAAAGTAATTAATTTAGGAGACTAACCTGGTAAGTCACAAGATATCAAAATGAAAATAAAGAGAAGTCAAACAAATATGAAGAGAAAAAGAAAAAAAAATTGTTCACTAACCTTGCAAATTGTCAATGGATTTTGTATAACATATAAAAAGTAGAAGTAAATAGAATTTATATAGGAGAGAATTGAAAAAAATAAAATTAAAAAAAGAAACTATTAATTAATTAGAAGTAGGAAAACTAATTCTAATAGAAGTAATAAAGAAGGGAGGAAGTTAATTTTATTAGAAAAAAGAAAAATAAATAATTGAATAAAAAATAATAAACAATTAAAAGAATATAAAGCACGGAATTTAAAAAACACGTAGGATATGATAGAAGAAATTCATAACATACAAATCAGTTTTTTTTTTTTTTATTTTGAAAATTACAAATCAGTTTTTAAATAACATGGTAAAGGATAAATAATAATAATAATAATTAAAAATAAAAAAATCAATTGAAATTGACAACTGTGCAGTTGCACAGCATCTGCAGGTTTCACACCTGTTGCACGTCTGCAATCTGCAGACTGCAACAGTTAAATTTTATTTTACTTTTTTTTTTTACACTGTTAGGTGGATTAATCAATTTTTTTTTTCAGATTTGGGGGGGGGGGGGGGGGGGGGGGGGGCACTTGTCCCCCCTGGCCTAGGCGTGGGTCCGCCACTGTGTGTTTGGATGGTGAGTTTGATGTGTTTGAATATTTGAGCATCAAAGGAAGTAATTGAAATTGAAATTGAAGTAAAATTTGGCATGGAAAATAAAGTAAAATGGAGAATATATATATATATATATATATTGAGTTAGACTAAATGATCTATTGGTAAAGCATATGTTGGATTAAAGTAAAATAAGTTGTGGATATTTGAATAAGTTAGATGCAAAAAGTTTGGGTTAGAAAGCGATTGAAAGGCTAGTCAAGAATATGGTTATTATGTATTGGTATATGGTTTTTTTTTTAATGAAGTGAAATTTTAATATTTATGAATCCTAAACCAAGATTGTTGGTTGGATTAAATTGTAGGAAAATCTCAAGAATAAAAGGAAGTGTTGGAGAGGTGGTGAAGAAATTGGAAGTGAATAGTGAGTGGTTTTATTTTAAAAGTTTTGATGAAATTATAATTGGATTATCCATGTTAGCAATCATATATTTTAGTATTGAATTGTTTTAAATGAGAAGTTATTTACCTCATTTCAAGTTATTAAGTTTAATTAAATGGTTGCATATTTTAAGTTTTATCATGCATGAATATCACTTGAGTTTATATGCTAACTTTATTTGTTATTAAGCAAAGTAAAAATAGTAAGCTTTTAATATATATACATGCATGAGATCAAGTTGATAAAATATTTTGAAAGTAATTTCGATTACAAAGTGAGATTAGAAAAGAAAGTTTATAATATGAGAATTGAGTTATTAAATTGTTGTTTTAGTAAAAGAGTTGATTATGTGATTTTAAAGTTATTCTAGCATGCTACATATTTTATATGAATTGCATGAATATTTTCATTAAGATATAATTATGAGCATTTGAGTATTAAAACAATTTGGTATATTAAGTTATTACACTCAAGAATTTTACGTATTAAAGTATTTATAAATGATAGGCTTTGGCCTTAGAGAAAGTATAGTTTTATTTCAAGTAATTAAAGAAAAGTAAGATTTTTATTATGAAGAGAAAAGTAAGATTTTTATTATGAAAAGATTTTAAATGCCTTGGGTTTACCCTAGCCCCCAGAGATTACCGGCCGAAGTACCGTATACGTGTATGGCAAGAGCAGTTGGGAGAGTCAGTTACTGGCACTAACTTTGGGGGGGGGGGGGGGGGGGTCTGAGTCGAGTCTATCAGTCGCCCTCTGCACGTATATGATAGCGTAGATCTGCCTGATGTTGGGAGGGGATCGTAACCCTAAGAGGTTTCCCACATCTGCGACTACACCTAGTAGCATCCTCGAGCTCCTGTGGCGTCGAGAGATTCCGTCACAATGGAGCTAAGTTTCCCTGGGTTGCCTTTGGCGAAATAAAAGAGAAAAGCATTTTAAAACGACGTGAAGTTTATTAAATTAGAAACTATTTCTAGTTTTGAGAAATAAAGAATTTATTAAATTAGAACTGATTTCCAGTTTTGAAAAATAAAGAAAGGTTTATAAAAAATATTTACTCAGTTTTGATAAAAGAGAAAAGCACGTTAATAGACGTGAAGTTATTAAATTAGAACTATTTCCAGTTTCGAGAAATAAAGAAAGATTTATAAGGATTACTCAGTTTTGTAATTTTAATAAAATTTTTATGCATGCTAGTTATTTAAGATTTTTCAGTATTATATTCCAAGTTGTATCATTTACTTATATTTGTGCATGCAAGACATTTTAAAAAGTATTGTATTCGAGATATATTTCAGCATATGAATTAATTAATCATAGAATGCGAGAAATCATTTTTAGTTTTAGAACTTGAAAGTTTATTTTCCAACCGCTTTTAGGAGTTAGTTTAAGCAAACATACAGTTATATTACTTTACCCACTCACTGAGTTTTATACTCACCACCCTATTTTCGTGTTTTATAAAAATCCTCCCCAGGTGCAGGAACGAGCCGTCAACCAGAAGAGGTTCCATCAGACACGTAAGTGGCCTGACGCAACAGCATCACTGCATAAGTTAGTTTAAAATTATATGTCACGCATTTCATGCAACTTTTAATAAGTATTTATAAATTATATTTTGAGTTGTATATAGTACTTTGTATTTATAAAATTACGTTTTTAATCAATTAAATTATCTATTTGTCTTGAATGAAATGGAAATATATTTATGGATTTCACATTGAAATGTTTGTGGTTGGATTGTGAAAATGATTTGAGGGCCTGAGGCCCAGTAGTGGATAAATATTTGTTGTAGAAGTGTTAAATTTTGAAATTTACAGTGGCATGTTTGAAAAACAATTGTTATGCTGTCCAAATTTTTATAAATCTGTTTTATAAATGTTCAAATGAAAAGAAAAATTTTTACCGCGTTTCAGCATTAACAGAAAGTTTTTAAAAGTAAACGGTGTAGCTTTACGGGAACTTTTCAGTTGGATCAGATATCCTCTGGAGGACTATTGTAAGGCGGCCGGCAGGCCTAGTAAGGAAAAGGGCCTATCATGTCACTGGAAATTACTTAGTGAAATGTTTGGAAAATTTTAATCTATTTTCTTTGTAGTATGGTAGCCATATCAGAAGGTGCTTCAATCTCTCTACCTCCTTTGCTTGATAGATCCAATTATCCATATTGAAAAGCCAGAATGAAGGAATTTACTAAATTAATTGATGAAAGAGCTTTGAAAGCTACCTTGATAAGATGGACCTTCTTTTTTTCTTTCTTTTTCTTATGTTTAATCTTGGAAAAAGGCGATGCTTCTCATCGAAAAAATGTAGATATGCAAATATAGGTATGCATTTCTATACTAAGTCACTATACATGATAGCAAGAAGTTGTCGTAAGTCACGATAAGACTATTTTTTTTTGTCATTACTAATGGTAGGTGTAATGTCATGACTCATGGTAGACAACCCACAATGACCTACTATAGGAATGCAAATCTGCATTTGGTATCTACATTTTTCCAATGAGGAAATAGTAGAAAAAGAAGAAATAAGAATGAAGAAGAAGAAGAAGAAGAAGAGATGTCAGATAGAGAAGGGAGGACGTTCGTTAGAGAATACATCAAATGGAGAAAGATTTTGATGGTGAAAGAGATTGGAGAGATGAAGTAGTAAGAAGAGATGTCAGATAGAGAAGGGAGGACGTTCGTTAGAGAATACATCAAATGGAGAAAGATTTTGATGGTGAAAGAGATTGGAGAGATGAAGTAGTGTCTTTCTTTTATATATATATATATATATATATATTCCCAAATAGACAATTTTGTCCAAAAAAAAAACTCTTTAAGACTAAAATGTTAGAAGCATTGAAAGGAGACTCATTTATTAAGTCACTCTCCAAGAGTGTTATTGATGAGAACCTTGAGTTTCACTTAATCTAGGATTTCTATTAATTTAGTATTTTATTAATTTAGATTTATTATGTTTATGATTATCCTTTTTATTGTAATTATCTTTTATTTAGTCTTGTGATAAATAAGGATTAAAATTTTCTTTAATTGAGTTCTGATAATATGAATTAGTAGTATCTTTAATTAGTTTTATATAAATAAGGTATAGTTTACCAAGTTTCAGTTTTATAAATGAATTATGAGTTGTAAGGCTATAAATTGCCATGTAACTTCAAGGTTTGGAAGGCATGTTTTTTAGGGGGAGTTATTATTAAAATCTCACTTCTTAGTGAGACAATTATCTTGTGTTTTTTTTGCTATTTCGGACTGTTTTGTTTGCAGAGCTTGGGTTGGATCTTAAGTCAATTCTATTGACTTGAATCTAGATAATTAATTTGTTCATTCTGTGAGTAAATTGATTCACAATTTATCTTGTTTGAGGTATGTTTTTGGGAGTAAATTTAGCTTATTGTTGGATCTAGATTAAGGTCCTCAACAGTTATTTAGTGACATTTTCACTAATTATAATCTTTGTTGATCATCATAAACTTTAAGAATTCCATTTGAATTTATTTTTCATTTCTTATTTTATTTTATTTTTATAAAAATGTCTACTTTAGAAGAAAAAATCATTTATCTTTTTTAAACTTTAAAATATTAAAATAAAATGAAATGATAAAATTACCCCTAGGCATATTAAAGTTGACTAACTTTAACTAATGATATATATGAGAGTTCAATGTCATTAAAAGATAAAGACGACTTTAAGTATAAAAGGGCAAACTTTATGGAGGTATTGGGTTGATTATAAGTCTAGAAGAACGAACCTCAAAAAGGCATTGTGTTATTTACACAAGAATATAAGATCCAAAATTTTCTTAAATTACTAGAAAATGACTACCGAACTTAAAATAAAAAGAGAAAGAAACAAATTAGTCGCTCTTCTATTGTTTCTAAGTGGATGTTTTTGTTTGAAAACTAAAGTTATACTTTTGTACATTATTGATTTTAACAAAGGTAGATAAAGTTAACTTAAAAATTTAAATTGTTATTTGATATCTTAAATTGACCTAGTAAGGTTTAAGCATAATTCAATCAGCATTTAATGAATGAGATATATTATAATTAATATGCAGTGGTGAAGAAGTAAGGAGCCCGACGAGGACCATGGCCCCCAACCACTAAAAGTCCAACAAGTGTTTATCCCTATAATTGTAGCATGCCATGCAATACTTACAAGTACAAAAGTTTCCCCTCCGAATTATTTTTTGTGTTTTAATTGAGATAAGGTCAATAGTCCCCAACAACTAAAAGTTCAACAAATGTTCATGGTGTTGTAAATTAATCTTCACTTTCATGGAAGAAGAAAACTCCAAAATTCAATTTGTTAATCATCAAGTTGGTCTAATCAACTTACCAAGTTGATAATTAGTTGGTTATTCAAGTCCTTAATCAACTTGCCAATTTGCCAACAAAATATAAAGTTGATTACTAATGTGATAATCAACTTGCCAAGTTATCAAATACATATTGCCAAGTTGTAATTCTGTATTAGCAATGTAATATAACTTCTCGATTTTAGTACTGTACATGTACTATGTAAAATTTGTCTTTATTTATGGAATAATAAAGAAATTCCAAGCATCCAGATACTTTACCAGATTTTAGTAAGACCTTTAGATGTACCGAAGATAAACTCGAATAGGAGAAGTAATATCATGATTGATAATAATTTAATATGAAAACAGTAACAAATAAATTACCAGAAAAGAGGCCTAGTTAAATACACTAGTTAAAATATATATAAGGGCATTTTAGGAATTTCAAAAGTATGAGAGAGTGTAGAGATAAGAATGGTGCTTTGGTAATTTTGAAAATAAATGAACCAATTAGTTAGTGTTTGGTTGTATTGGAATGAAATTGGTTAGAATTGAAGTAATCATTAGATTTCAACCAATCCAGTGTCTTTATTTCTAACTAATGGCAAGTTAGTAATTCTCAAGTTAGTTTGAGGGCAATTATCAAAGGTAAACTTGTAAATTTAAAGACGACGAAGGGCAATTGTTAGTTTAATCAAAAGTTATATATAGTTATGCGAACAGATGAAAATAAAAAAGAGAAAATTGGAGAGATTAAGAAGTGCAGTTTGGCCAACAGCAAAACCCAAAGTAGCAGCCATATCTGAACCATTTGAGAGCAATTTTAAGTGAATTTCAAGCCATCTAAAGGTTGTGCACAAACCTAGGAAGGTGATCTAGCAAAATCAAGTGGTTTTGAAGAGATAAAGTTCAAGTTCCATAGACTTTTATATGTGAATTGCATGTGAAATGTTTGATTAAAGTTCCAAGTGAGTTGTAAATGATTTTAATGGGATTTTTTATGCATGGATTTAGAGGAGTGAGACTTCAAATTTGATTGGAGAACAAAGTTAGGGTTTCAATAGGAATTGACAAGCTTACTAGAAAGGGTGATTTGATGATTGAAATTCAAGTGGATGTTATTTAAGATATTAGTGTTCTTGCCATAAAAAAATTGTGTGATTTGAGTGTGATTTCAAGTGGAAAAGTTTGAAAAAAACTCTTGTGTATGTGTGCTATTGTTCACAGCCAATCTAGGTTTTATGTGGTCTAAATTGTATTTGATTTAATTAAGTGGTTTCATAAATGTGAAGATGTTAAAATTGTCAAGTTAGAATGACGGAATGAGAAGTAAGAATTAGTGTGACAAAGAGGTATGCATTCGACCATATGGTCTTCAAGTGGTGGATTCTTGTTTTGAGATGTGTTTGATTTTTTTGAATGGTTATATGACTTATGTGGATTATGAAAATAACGTGAAATTTGGAAAGATATCCATTGGATGTCAAGTGGTGTAATTCATGGCCAAAGCTTTCTATTTTGCTAGATAGTAAGTTTATTAAAAAGTTGACTTAATTGCTACTAATCTACATGTGTTTGAACATGATTTGGCGAGAAAAATTTGATGAAATGGATGGTGTAAGAGTATATCAAGATTCGGGCAATATAGAATTAAAATGACTCAAGATTTCGTTAAAAGTGTATATATGAATTTTAAGCATCATTTGAGGCATTTTGCGTGCTTAAATGTGACTAGTTCCGAGTAAGAAATCTATACAAATAATTTCACTTGTAACATAGCCCAAATATAGAATATGTTCATGTGTAGGTATTGCAAGCAAGGGAATCCTAAATCGAATTTATCGTGAGCTATTACAAATAATAGGTGAGTGTTCTCTTAGAAGACTTGGAAACCATTATACTCCTATTCATCATCATTTTTTTTTTTATGTTAAAGCTATATTTATGCTTTAAATGATCGAAAGCTAGTTTTAAAAATAAATGAATTTAGCATGAAAATCATTTGTATGAATTTTTAGAAGTTATATAAATTATGGATTAAGTGATGAAAAGCAACACATAATTTTTTTTTATGAGCCTATGATATTAGTCATTACCCATTGGGGATGGTGGTTTGTCCCGCCTAGAAAAGGTACCTTAGATATATGTTATCGGTCAGCATACTCAAACTGTGCACGAGCAGTGCCAAGGGTGTCTGTCACTAATAATGAGAGGGACTGTGTCAGTTAATCTTGTTTAGTGTGTCATCCATGCATGAACTAAGTATATAAAACAACTAGTTTTTATATGATCAAAGGGAAATTTCGCTCTCACAGGTTAGAATAGTGCCGAGCCAGGGCATAACATCTGGCTGGCCAAATCCGAACAGATCCATACCTAGGGTATAATGCGGTATTTAGGCATCAGTGTTGGCTCCTTTCACGGATAGATTTTTCATAAAATATGCATTGCCATCATTTTTATAATGTACAACATAAGATGGAATTATGTAACTATTATGTTTCTAGATTTGAAAAGCATTTCGAAATAATTTTCTAAAATAAGAAAATTTACTTTTCAATATGTTATTGCATTTCAATTTCATGCAGCATGATTCATATTGATATTAAGTACCATTCATGCATTTTATTTCAAATAATAATTTTAGAAAGCTTATTTTAGAAAAACATAGCTTAAATAAAGAAAATACGACACTTACTGAGCTTGTATAGCTCCCTTTAGTTTTATGTTTTATAAATAAAACCTCTCCAGGGACAGGTAAAGGTGTAGGGACATCAGTAACGGGTACTTCAATCCAAGAGTAGATGGACTTAATTGCGTGCCTCTGTGATTTTGTATATTTGCCACAAATGATTTTGAAAATCTGTATAATAATTTTCATATCTAAATGAATGCATATTTTTGTAAATATGTAACTATATTGATGCATGGCATAAAAATATTTTAAATGACATGTTACATTTCAATTATTTTCATATCGATGGGTTGCCAAATTTATAAGTTTGAGTTGTGTTCAAATTAAAAATATGTTATGGTATGGTTAATTGTGGAAATAAAAGAGGGCCTGAAGCCTAATAGTTGAGAAATTGGTTGCCATAGAAGTGTACAATTTTCCTATGAAATCTTTGTAAGGATGCATTTTTAGTAAAACAGCTAGCATGCTACCGAAATTTTTATAAAATTTGTTTTACAAAAATATATTTAAAAAGGAAAAAGTTTCCACCTATTTCCATTTGAAAAGAGATTTTCAAAAAAGTTATAGTGAGATTTTATTTAAAAGTAAAACGACTTAACTTCACAAGAACCTTTCAACCGAATCAGATATCAACTAAAAGGCCACGGTGGGGTTGCCGGCGAGCCTCCGTGACATGCCCCGTTCCTTATACAATGGTAGCCTACCCGACAACCTCACAATGACCTTCCAGTCAAAAATAGTTTCGGCTGAAAGGTTCCTGTGAAATTAAGTTTTTTTAAAACACTTTTAGAAATTTTTAATTTAGCGAAAATGGGTGGAATATTTTTTTTAAATATATATTTGCAAAACAGAGTTTATAAAAATTTTGGCAACACAATGACTGTTTTTCTGAGAATTCCACCCTGTAAAATTTTCATTTAAAACCTGTGCACTTCTATTTCAAATAATTCTCAACTATTAGACCTCAGGCCCTCTTTTCAAATTTCACAAACAACCACAAGCATGTTTAAATTTAAAAGATAACTTCAAATTCATAAAGTGAATCATGTACAAACATATTCTCTAAAAGCGACATATATTTATATATAAAGTATTTCATGAGTTTTCAAAAATATAAGCGTCATACATATACAAAAACAAAATTCACATCTGCACACGATGATACCTAACTATTCCGGAGGCATAGTGACAGACCCCTCTCCTTACTAGGCCTACCGGCCGCCTTACGGTAGCCCTCCAGAAGATATCTGATCCAACTGAAAAGTTTCCATAAAGCTACACCGTTTACTTTCTAAACTTTATGTTAATGCGGAAATGCGAGAAAATTTTTCTTTTTATTTTGGACTTTTATAAAACAGATTTATAAAACTTTGGGCAACATAACGACTGTTTTTCAAATATGCCACCCTGTAAATTTCAAAATTTAACACTTCTATAACAAATATTTCTCCACTATTAGGCCTCAGGCCCTCAAATCATTTCCACAATCCAACCACAAACATTTTACAATTTAAATTCCATAAATATACTTCATTTTTAATCAATATAAATATATAATTTAATTTTATAAAACAAAAAAACTATATACAACCCAAAATAGTATTTACAACTATTTTCATCAAAAATGGAATGTAATGCATGACATACGCTCTCAAAAATAAAATTATGCAGTGATATCGTTGCATCGTCCACCTACGCGTCTGAAAGAGCCTCTTCTGATTGACAGCTCGTTCCTGTACCTGGGGAGGATTTTTCAAAAATACATAGGAAAAGAATGGTGAGTATAAAACTCAGTGAGCGGCTAACTGTTAACTAAAATTTCCTTTTCTAAAATACATATATATGTCCTCCCTAAATAATTCATAAAACTATAATTTTATAATAATTTTATTAAAAGTACAAAAATAAATAAATTCTTATAAACTTTTCTTTATTTCTCGAAACTGGAAATAATTTCTAATTTAATAAACTTTACATCTATTGACGTACTTTTCTCTTTTATCTCGCCAAAGGCAACCCAAGGAAACTTAGCTCCATTGTGACGGAATCTCTCAACGCCACAGAAGCTCGGGAATGCTACTAGGTGTAGTCGCAGATGTGGGAAACCTCTTGGGGTCGCGATTCCCCTCCCAACATCAGGTAGACCTACACTACCATATACGTACAGAGGGCGACTCACTGACTAAGACTCAATCCCCCCAAGTTAGTGACTAACTCTCCCAACTACTCTTGCCATACACGTATACAGTACTTCGGCCGGTAATCTCTTGGGGCTAGGGTAAACCAAAGGCATCTAAAATCTTTTCATAAATAAAAATCTTGCTTTTCTTTTCTTTAATCACTTGAAATAAAACTTTACTTTTTCTGAGGTCGAAGCCTGTTATCTGTAAATAACTTTAGTATGCATAATTCTCAAATATAATTACTCAATATAATAAATTACTCTAATACTCAAATGATCATAATTGCAATTTAATAAAAATATTCATGGAATTCATATAAAATATGTAACATGCTAAAATAACTTTAAAATCACATAATAAACTCTTTTACTAAACAACAATTAAATAACTCAATTATCATGAAATAAATTCATAAATACTTTATAAAATAAAACCACTCACTATTTTACTTCCAATTACTTCACCACTCCTCCAACACTTCCTTTTGATTCTTGAGATTTTCCTACATTATAATCCAACCAAAATCTTGGTTTAGGATTCAAAAATATACTACAATTTCAACTTCATTAAAATTCCATACACCAATACATAACAACACCATATTCTTGACTAGTCTTCCACTCAGTTTCTAACCCAAAATTTTTGCATTTAAACTTATTCAAATATCCGACAATTTATTCACTTTAATCCAACACATAATTTATCAATTGATCACTTAATCTAACTCAATATATATATATATATATATATTCAATAAATCCACCATTTTACCTTATCTTCCAATAAAAATCTCACATCAATTTCAATTAATTTCTTTGGTGCTAAAGTAATCAAACACATCATAATCACCATCCAACCACATATAATAATTCATTCAAGAATTCCATCATCCACTCACATAAATTTCCAATAAAAATATACTAACTAATCATTTACTTTATCCTTCGATATATTTTCTCAATAAATTCACAACTCCATCAACTTTCCAACTAATATTCTCACATCCATTTCCATTTATTTCTTTGGCATTAAAGCATTCAAACATCTTATAACCATCATCAAAATACATGGAAAAGATTGAATAATACTTTAGGAGTCATTCCTTTACATTGAACACCTTAACACCCAAACTTATCCAATTTCCATTCTTCTTACATCCTTTTAATTCCAATCAACTTAAATTCATTCCCAAACCTTATACCACTTCTTCAAACATTAAAATCAATTTAAATACATGCAAAAACACAATGATCCATACACTAATATATATGTATATTTCCAACAATACAATCACTTGATTTCTTTTCAAAGTTTCATTTTAAGCATCATACAATCTCACATATAACTTCATCTAATCATCCAAATAATCTCATCACCTATACTTTTATAATTTAATCACACACTAATATATGGTAACTTCATCCATCCTTTTCATCTCAAACCAAATAATCACACATAAATAACTCAATAACTATCAATTAACCAACTACAACCTTAAACTAAAAATATCAATCCATTTCATCAACTTTAATTATCAAACCCTAACCCTTACCTCTCTAAATCTTGATCCAAAGCTTCTTGATTCTTTTCCTTCACTTCCAAGCTTAGATTAATGATGATCAACCTTGATTTAGTTCATAGAATTCATCAAAACCTCATATAAATCAACAACTTTAAAATCCATCAACTAAACACAAAATCACTTCAACTTACCTTCACTTTTTCTTGTAGAAGCTTGATGGACTTGAGAGGTTACCAAGGTGAGATCATCTCCTCTTCTTCTTCTTCTTTTCCTTCTTCACGGCTGCAGAATTTCCTTCTTCTTCCCTCACGGTTCAGCTTTGCTCACGGTCTGCTCTTTCTCTTTTCGGTTTTTGTTTTGTTTTTCACGATTTCAGCTTGCTCACCCGAATGTTCTCTCATTCAATCATCCATCAAGCCTTCACTTATATACTAACACTCTTTCAATGCCAAAATTGCCTTTAAATTAACTCCACAATCACATAAATGCCACTAGTCATGGATGAATGCATTTGATTGGTTAATACTCTCATCCATTTAATCACTAACAACTCATTCAACTTCTTAATTAAATCTCAACTAATCACTTTGCTTTTAAACTTAAAGATGTCACCAAATCATTGGCCTTCACACAAGCTCATGGATTGTGCTTCTTTGATGCATATCTCCTCATACACATATAATATTGTATTTAACTTAAAATTTAATCCTCACTTAACACCAATAAATTCCAAAAATATTCCATGATCATCCTATCATCAAATTGACCATGTAATATTCTAATTGGGTGTCTTAACCTTAAATTCCACGCTTCGAAAAAATTCAATCGGCTATAAACTCATTAAAATTCACAACGTTCCTCACGAGGACATTTTTATCGATAAATATTCGGAACCTTTAAAATCCATTCAAACGAACTCATTTTTACTCCGTTTCAGTTTCTAATAACTCTAATTCCTATTCTGAAGTTTACGATGTCCGGGGTCCATTTTCCGAAAAATCACTATTTACGTGGACACTATTCACCGAAACTTTTTTATTTCACGAAACTTAAGGAAATTTTCGTTTTTCAAAAATCACTATTCATTCAAAATCACTATTCCGTCCGAAAATACTATTTTTCCGAGAAACACTATTTCTCCCAGAAAAATGAAATTTCGGGTCTTACACATAGTCCCTGCTGTTGAAATGTCTGCACCTATACATGAGAGGCTTTATTTATAAAAACAACAAAACTACGGGTGAGCTAAATAAGCTCAGTGAGTGTCAAATATATTTCTATTCAACCTATTTTCAAGATGTCCTCCCTAAAAGTTTTCAGAAACATTTCTTATCTAATATTATGCCACAAATTTAAAATAAAATTCTCTAAGAACCATACATAAATTAAAAGCATGAATAAGCATTTATAAACAACATAAGTCCTACATCATGAACTAAAATTCATTATCGTAATGAAAAGCAAATTTTTTGATTTCAACAACTATCATGACATATTTTTCAAACACTAAAGTATGTATTAAACAACATATAACATGCTCTCATTTTTCTCATATAAATCGTAAACAGCGATGACAAATAAAGTTTTCGAAAAGCCGTTAAATTAAATAAGCCATTTACTGATAATTTATTTCCACATGGTATCCTATGTATATGGCGGAACGGAATGTGACTCACCCCCTTTCTTGGACGTCAACCCTCAAAGGATTCTAAGATAGCAACATAACTCAGTCAAACTGTCGGAATGGAATGTGGCCCACCCCCTTTCTTGGGCCTCAGCCCTCAAGAGATTCTAAGATGGCACCACAACTTATCCGAATTGTCTGCTTTGGGCCCCTTTCTTGGGTCCTGGCCCTCAAGAGATTTTAGGCCCTTCCGGTTCCATATAGCAAAATTTTGTATCGCTATTGGGAGCTAGTGATATGGTAGAATGGAATGTGGCCCACCTTCTTTCTTAGGTCTCAACCCTCAAGGGATTTTAGGATGATACCACAACTCATTCGAATTGTCTATTTTGGGCTCCTTTCTTGGGTTTCGGCCCTTAAGGGATTCTAGGCCCTCCCGCGAGTTTCCTCTTGTTGTTAGTGATAGACACCTCTGATACTGCCATATACGCATTAGAGTACTAAGATTAGAAATATCTAAGATACCTGTAGGACGTGCCATAGGCTTACAAAAACATTTCCATACATTTACTTTTCACCCTAAAACTAACATTTTATGCATAACTTTAGAAATTCATATGAATAGACTCTCATACGGAAATTCATTTATCATATAAAAATTTACTTATAAACATTAACAACATTAATTTAAATTTAACATATAAAATCGATGCAAATAGAAATATAAACATTTCAAATCATTTTCGTTAGGACACTCATCTTATTTCCTAGCTTACTATCAAATTTAAAATCAATAGGAAAGTTTCTTCGCCTCCGCATAATCTACACATTTCCGTATTCTATTTTAGATTACGTCACAATCAACATCTTTCACACGCATATCTCATAACTACCTATTAATCCATATAAACATTTAGCTATTCTAGTATTTCGAAACATTCCTTTCTAATTCGTTTCAACGTTGATTATTCGTGTTTCTTATCCATTCATCATTCTAAATATTTAAACACGTAAACGTCATTGTACGAAGCCTAAATTCACACTAACAGTTCAAGCAACATTTTCAAATCCATAACTTCCTATTCGATTTTTCTCATCAAAAATACATCCGAATATATATAATATGATATAATTTCAATTTAAATTCATCAAACATCACATTGGTGAATTTACGAAAATATTTAGTCACGAAACGACTATTTAACGTCCAAATCAATTCCTTTCAATTCTGAGTTAACCTTATCATCAATATGACCTATGAAATCATTTATATCATCCAAAAATAATTGCTTAACACTTTAATATACCCAATAACAGTTCAGGGTAGCTTGCATTCCAGGATTTCTACAAATTTTCAACATCAAATAGCTCCTAATGTCATTCAAAATATCCAAAACAATTTCTTTGTTAAATTTGATATCAAAATAGCCCACAATATCATTCAAACATTCAAAAATAATTTTTTTCCATCTTATTTTAGGACCTTAGCTTAACAGAATAGCCTGTTATACCCAATTTTCTTTTCTCATTTCATCATCAAAACTCATATTTCAACACATTTAATTATATGGAACTCATCCAAATACATCAAACTAAAAAAGATGAATTTTTGGAAACCTTGCTTGGTCGAGAACAACATGCATCAATATAACAACATTCTTTCAAGATTTAAAACATTAAAATCCATCCTAATCTCATCATAAATCATGGTAGAATCATCAAACAACATTTCAACATAACCAGCCCACTTTAGTTGAACCAACACACATCTCCACATCAAATTTTCCATCAATCTCTACCTCAATTCCACATGCAAGTGATCATTCATCCTCTTAAGACCTTAATTAATCAAACCCAAACAAAATCTCACAAAAATTCATTCATTACTCAAACAAAATCATAAAAACCATCACTTACCTCTCAAAATGAGTTTAGGATTGATGTCTTGGTTTCTTGACTTGCATGCAACTTGATGGACTTGTATTTCACTTGAAAATGCTCTCAAATAACAAGTATAGGTGTAGGTCTTCAAACTTCCTCTCGGCAGTCCCTCTAGCTCTCAAAACCGAGAGCTTATCTCACCTCTCAAACTTTCTCTCTTGGCAATTTTGGAAGGAGACTGAATGCACACTTCAATCTTGCCTTTTGTTTGTTTAATTTGTCTATTTATATATACTCCATATGATCTTGCTACTTGTCACTCATTCTCTCCGTCCACCACACATTTGTCATCATCCTTAAAAGCTTGCATGACACTTGGCAAGCATGCATTCTATTATTCTTTTCCATGTATTTGTTCTATGCTTTTTTGTTTCTGAATTCGAATCCATTTCCAGTCCATTTGAAAATTATACAAGAACTAAATTAACACTTTCAAAAATTTATAAAATTCAATTAACACCTATGGGCACTAAAAACAATTATTATATTACTTTAGAAACGAATTCATTTCTGGTCCTATCTGAAATTCTACCAAAATTCAATTTTCACATCCGGGTATTGAAAATTATTTTATTTCTCTATAAATACCGTCTACTGGACGCTAATTGAATAGAGTACTTCCGTCCAATATACTTCGAATCACTTAAAATCTCCTTAAAATAACTTATCTTCACTCCACTTTAGTTTCCATCAATTCTATTATTAATTTTAAAATTTTAATATACGAGATCCGTTTTTTTTAAATTATTACTCACACGAACCCCTTTTTTTTGTTTGAATATCTTATATGTCGGAAAAATAAATTATTTATCATAAAACAGAGTTTTAGGTTTTACAATCCGGGAATTTTATCAGAACTCACTTTACTCATCCAAATCTATCTGGAAATTCTACTAAAATTCAATTGTATATTTGGGTACTTAGATTATTTTATTTCTCCATGAAAATTGTATGTGGTACTAAAATCAAATAGAGTACTTTCGTTCTATAAACTTCAGATCACTTAAAATCTCTTCAAATGGATTTATCTTTAATCCATCTCAATTTCGATTATCACTAGTATTAATTTCGAAACTTTTGATTCGTATAGTCCACTTTTCTAAAATCACTATTCATACAGACATTATTCATACGAAAATACAATTCATTGAAAAAATTTTTATTTCTTCTGTGAAGAGAAAATTTCGGGCATTACGAATCCAACAATCACTAATCACTATTCACTCAAAAATATTATTCATCCGAAATTACTATTCATCGAAAAATTTTATTTCTCCTAAATAGAGAAAATTCCAGGCTTCACACTCCGATTGTACGAAAATAAAGGTATAGGGACGGAGCCTGTCATGTTGGTATCAGAGTCAAGGTTTTGAAATACGATTGTGTGTTTTTATATTTTGATTTCATAAAATTTTTTTCTTTATATTATTGTATGTTTTCATTAATTGTCATGCATATGATTTCAAAAGTTTCAAGCGTTTCATGATTTTATTTTTGTTGAAATCATAGCAATATGCACCGAAGAGGTCATTAAGGTCCCCAAAAAGCCATTTCAAAGCCTCCCACACCCAAGATATCTCTCGTCCGGGAGTCAGAATAGCGACGGGATCAATGAATGTCCCTATACATTAGTCTCAGCCAGGATCGTCGAGACTAGTAGAGCCGGTCAGCGAAAATTTTAATACAGAACAGGTCACTCAAATATTAATGGCGACAAAACGTCAGCTACGAGAGGCCCTAGCGGAACCAAAGTGTAAAATCAAGTGTGCCAATAAAGAAGGGGAGAAATCATTTGATGGGTTAGTGACCCAGAGAATGCCATGGCATGGTTGGATATGGTCAGCGAGATTTATAAAGTGACGGGATGCTCTGATCAACAGAGAGTCCTATTCTCCTCCTTTCTATTGGAAGACAGAGTAAAAGATTGATGGAAGGCCCTAGAGAGGCGATATCCAACTGGGGTGTCATTGGCAGTGTTCCAGAAAGAGTTCATTGACCAATTCTATCCCAAGAGCTACAAGGACGCCTGGATCGAAGAATTTTTTAGACTAGAGTCGGGTCTAAATCCCAACCTCAGAATTCATCTATCTTTAGCCCTTCAGACACATTATAGGGAATTGTTGGAAGTTGCACTAAAGGTAGAAAGAAATGTGACTGCCATCGCCCAACCCAGAAGACCAGAACACAAACGTAATAGATCCAGTCTACCTCAGCAAGGGCTCACTAAGTTGGTTAAAAAGAAGTCCAAGGCAAGATGGGATGGTAGTAGGAAGATGAGCCAGGGAAGGTCATCCAGTCTGACATCAATTAGATCACCTGCAACATTTGGAGGCTTTCGAAACACAAGGAACACATTTCTAGAATGTAATACCTACGAGAAGAAACATGTGGGTGAATGTTGGAGGAATAACACTACTTGCTCTCATTGTGGGTAGAAAGGTCATTGTAATACCCCTTCCCAATTTTACACTTTAAAATCCTTTTTTATTATTTCAATAATAAGAGTATATTAATACAACACATCATTTCATACATATATACAGTAGAAAAATTGGGAAGGGGCATTACAATTATTTTGTTAAAGAGTGTCCACAACTTATCAACATTGCGAGTTTAGAGGTCATACCTTCAGTGATACCATCATAGGCTAGTGTTGGCCAGAGACAGGAAGGTAGAGGCTTCTAGAGTAAAGGGCAAAGTACCACAGCTCCATCCAGAGGTCCAAGTGATAAAGGAGCACCTCCGATGAGGTAGCTAGGTAGGCTCCATACCTAAACACGAGTGTTCGTAGTCACTCAACAAGAAGCAGAGGCCACTCCAGAGGTAGTCACTAGTATGATCTCTATCTTTTATCATGATGCATTTACATTAGTAAACCCTGAAGCCAAACACTCTTTCATGTCAGTACCCTTTTCTGCTAGGGCCAATGTGAAATTACAATCGCTAGATGATGAAGTAATAGTTTCTATCCCGGTTGGGGACTCACTTTTGGCTGACAAGATAATGGTAAGCAGTAAGATAATGATAGAAGCCAAAGAGTTTCTAGCGGACTTGATTGTACTGAACATTCTAGACTTTGATGTAATCTTAGAAATGAACTGGTTGTCTAGACATCGGGCTACAGTTGATTGTTACAAGAAGAAAGTTAGATTGATCAGACCAAGGGAACCAGATGTGGTGTTCTGTGGGATACGGAGAGTACTTATCACCAGTATTATGACCACCATGACAACAAATAAGATGCTTGTTAAGGGATATCAGGGATATCTAGCTTATATGGTGGAACAGGAAAAGAATGATGCTCGACTGGAACATATCTCGGTGGCCAAAGAGTTCCCAAATGTATTTCCGGAGGATCTCCCAGGCTTACCTCCAGATAGGGAGATAGAATTTGAGATAGACTTGATTATGGGAACAAAGTCGATCTCAATCCCTCCTTACAAGATGGCTCCAACAAAGTTGAAAGAATTAAAAGTGCAGATGAAAAAATTACTGGAAAAGGATTTTATAAGACCCAGCCACTCATTATGGGGGGCTCCAGTATTGTTCATCAAGAAGAAAGACGAGAGCTTAAGGCTATGTATTGACTATAGACAATTGAATAAGGTGACGATATGAAACCAGTATCCACTCCCAAGAATTGATGATCTATTCGATCATTTACAGAGTTCCAAAGTCTACTCAAATATTAACCTGAGATCGAGTTATAATCAGCTGAAAATTCGTAAAGAAGATGTTCCAAAGACTGCCTTTAGAACTCGGTATGGGCATTATGAATTTTTAGTTATGCCCTTTAGATTGAAAAATGCCCTAACTGCATTTATGGATCTGATGAATAGGGTCTTCCAAGCTTACTTGGATAAGTTCGTGGTTGTGTTTACTAATAATATACTGATGTATTCGAGCTGTCATGAAGAGTATATAGAGAATCTTAGGATAGTAGTATAGACCTTATAAGAGCACCAACTATATGCTAAGTTCAGCAAATGTCAGCTTTGGTTGGACAAAATTGCTTTCTTGGGTCATGTTATTTCAGTTGAAGGGCTTAGTTGGATCCCCAGAAGATAAAAGCTATTACAAACTGGAAGTTGCCCACGAATGTGACTAAAGTTAAAAGCTTTCTTAGCTTAGCAAACTACTATAGAAAGTTTGTTAAGGGGTTCTCCAAAATAGCAGCCCCACTAACAAGACTGATTAGAAAAGAAGAAAAATTTGAATGGTTAG
This sequence comes from Litchi chinensis, assembly GCA_019925255.1. Taxonomy (NCBI): domain Eukaryota; kingdom Viridiplantae; phylum Streptophyta; class Magnoliopsida; order Sapindales; family Sapindaceae; genus Litchi; species Litchi chinensis. The sequence goes on from CM034471.1 coordinate 16,298,576, forward strand.
ATGTCTGCCAACAAAGTTTCAATGAGTTAAAAAAAATATTGACATCAACTCCTATATTGACATTACCAATAGGGAGGGATGGTTTTACAGTGTATAGTGATGTCTTTAGATAGGGCTTAGGTTGTGTTTTGAGGCAGAACTATAAAGTCATGGCATATGCTTCCAGACAGTAAAAGAAACATAAGCAAAACTACCCTACTCATGATTTGAAGCTTGCAACAATAGTATTTGTACTATGGATTTGGAGGCACTACTTATATGACATTCAATGTCAGATCTTCATGGATCATAAGAGTCTGCAATACCTACTCACACAGAAGGAATTAAATATGAGGCAGAGAAGGTGGTTAGAGCTGACAAAATACTATGATTACATGATAGAGTACCACCCCAGAAAGGCCAATATAGTAGTCGATGTCTTGAGCAGGAGACCTACGAGTTCCCTAGCGCACTTAAAGACCTATATCTTTTACTTCTAGTGGAACTAAAGTCTCTAGGATTGAGATTGGATATAACAGACTCTGGGGCTTTATTAGCTACTTTTCATAACCACCTTATCCTGGTGGATCAAATAAGGGAACATCAGAAACAAGATCCCCTGTTGGCAAAGCTAAGAAAGGAGATCGAGAATGGGTAGAAATTAGATTTCATAATCAGAGAAAATGGTATAGTGATGATGGGCTGATGCTTATGTGTACCGAATATGAAAGATTTGAAAAAGTAGATCATTGAAAAGGCTTACTCATCAACATATGCTATACATCTGGGCAGTACAAAGATGTACCATACCCTGAAAAAGCATTTTTGGTGGAAAGAGATGAACAAAGAGATAGTAGATTTCGTCTCCCGATGCTTACCCTGTTAACAAATGAAAACAGAGCATCAGAAATTGGTAGGATTATTGCAACCCCTCTCTATCCCATAATGGAAATGGGAAAAGATTACCATGGACTTCGTAGTACGACTTCCACAAAGTCAAAGAGGGCATAATGCTATTTGGGTTATAGTGTACAGGCTAACAAAGTCCGCTCACTTCCTACCAATCAGAAGTGTTACTCCTTCAACAAATTAGCCTAACTCTACATAAATGAGATAGTTCGGCTCTATGGTATACCGATTTCTATCCTCTCAAATCATGATTCGAGGTTCACATCAAAGTTTTAGCCTAGTTTACAGAAAACTTTAAGTACATAGTTGAATTTTAGCACAACCTTTCATCCCCAGACCAATGGTCAATTTGAGCGAACGATCCAAACACTTGAAGATATGCTCAGATCATATGTTATGAAATTCAAAGGAAGTTGGGATATACACTTACCGCTCATAGAGTTCGCCTATAATAACAGTTATCAGCCAGTATTGGTATGACCCTATACGAGGCACTCTGTAGAAGAAAGGGCAGAACTCCAATATGTTGGGATAAGGTAGGTAAGAGGAAGCTGATAGGTCCTGAGCTTGTCTAGATCACTTTAGAGAAAATTAAAGTAATTAAAGATAGGCTCAAGATAGCGAGTGATCAACAAAAGAGTTATGCAGACAATCGCCGGAGGGACTCGGAGTTTAAGGTTAGTGATAAAGTATTCCTTAAAATCTCCCCATGGAAAGGCATGCTAAGGTTCGAAAAGCGTGGCAAACTAAGTTCGCACTACATTGGGCTTTATGAGATCACGGATCGGGTTGGATCAATAGCATACAAGTTAAAGCTGCCACCACAATTAGCCAGAATCCATGACGTATGCTACGTATCCATCCTCCGAAAATATATTCCTAATCCCTCCCACATACTTAAAGAGCAACCTATAAAACTAAGGAAAAACTTGAGTTATAAAGAAGAACCAGTTCAGATCATGGATCGCAGGGAACAAGTTCTACGTAATAAAGTTATTCCCTTGGTGAAGGTTTTATGGAAGAATCACGAAGTGGAAGAGGCTATATAGAAGCATGAAGATCAGATGTGCCAACAATATCCCCACCTTTTTCCATAGATGAATCTTATAAATTTTGAGGATGAAATTTCATAAGGGGGGGAGGATTTGTAATATACATTTTCGATTTTAGTACTATACATGTACTGTGTAAAATTTGTCTTTATTTATGGAATAATAAAGAAATTCTAAGCATCCAAATACGTTACTGGATTTTAGTATGACCTCCAGATATACTGAAGATAAATTCGAATAGGAAAAATAATATGGTGATCAATTAGAATTTAATATGAAAACGGTAACAAAGAAATTACCAAAAAAGAGGCCTAGTTAAATACACTAGTAAAATATGTAAGGGCATTTTAGGAATTTCAAAAGTATGATAGAGTGTAGGGATAAGAATCGTGCTTTGGTAATTTTCAAAATAAATGAACCAATTAGTTAGTGTTTGGTTGTATTGGAATAGAATTGGTTAGATTGGTTAGAATTGAAGTGGGCATTAGATTTCAACCAATCCAATGTCTTTATTTCTAACCAATGGCAAGTTAGTAATTCTCAAGTTAGTTTGAGGGCAATTATCAAAGGCAAACTTGTAAATTTAAATAGGATGAAGGGCATTTGTTAGTTTAATCAAAGGTTATATATAGTTATGTGAAGAGATGAAAATCAAAAAGAGAAAATTGGAGAGACTAAGAGGTGTAGTTCGGCCAGCAACAGAACACAAGGCAGCAACCATATCTGAACCATTTGAGAGCAATTTTAAGTGAATTCCAAGCCATCTAAGGGTTGTGCACAAGCCTAGGAAGGTGATCTAGCAAATCAAGTGATTTTCAAGAGGTAAAGTTCAAGTTCCATAGACTTTTATATGTGAAATGTTTGATTAAAGTTCCAAGTGAGTTGTAAATTATTTTAATTAGATTTTTATGCATGGATTTAAAGGATTGAGACTTCAAATTTGATGGGAGAACAAAGTTAGGGTTTCAATAGGAATTGATAAGCTTACTAGAAAAGGTGATTTGATGATTGAAATTCAAGTGGATATTATTTAAGATATTAGTGTTCTTGCCATAAAAAATTGTGTGATTTGAGTGTGATTTCAAGTGAAAAAGTTTGAAAAAAACTCTTGTGTATGTGTGCTATTGTTCACAGCCAAGCTAGGGTTTATATGGTCTAAATTGTATTTGATGTAATTGAGTGGTTTCATGTATGTGAAGATGTTAAAATTGTCAAGTTAGAATGATGGAATGAGAAGTAAGAATTAGTGTGACAAAGAGGTGTGCATTCGACCATGAGGTCTTCAAGTGGTGGATTCTTGTTTTGAGATGTGTTTGATTGTTTTGAATGGTTATATGAGTTATGTGGATTGTGTAAATAACATGGAATTTGGAAAGATATCCATTGGATATCAAGTGGTGTAATTCATGGCCAAAGCTTACTATTTTGCTAGATAGTAAGTGTATTAAAAAGTTGACTTAATTGCTACTAATCTACATGTGTTTGAACATGATTTGGTGAGAAAATTTTTATGAAATGGATAGTGTAAAAGTATGTCAAGATTCGGCCAATGTAGGATTAGAATAATTCATGATTTCGTTAAAAGTGTAGATATGAATTTTAAGCATTGTTTGAGGTGTTTTGTGTGTTTAAATGTGACTAGTTCTGAGTAGGAAATCTATACGAATAATTTCAATTGTAACATAGCCTAAATATAGAATATGATCATGTGTAGGTATTGCAAGCAAGGGAACCCTATATCGAACTTATCGTGAGCTATTACAAATAATAGGTGAGTGTTCTATTAAAAGACTTGGAAACCATTATACTCCTATTCATCATCACTTTTTTTTTTTTTGTTAAAGCTATATTTATGCTTTAAATGATCGAAAGCTAGTTTTAAAAATAAATAAATTTAGCATGAAAATCTTCTGTATGAATTTCTGGAAGTTATATAAATTATGGATTCTGTGATGAAAAGCAACATGTATGGAATTGTTTTTATAAGCCTGTGATACTAGTCGTTTCCCACCGAGGATGGTGGTTCGTCCTACCTAGAAAAGGTATCTCAAATATATGTTATCAATCAGCATACCCAAACCGTGCATAGGAAGTGTTAGGGGTGTCTGTCACTAACAATGTGAGGAATTGTGTCAGTTAGTCCTGTTTAGTGTGTCGTCCATACATGAACTGGGTATATAAAACAGCTAGCTTTTATGTGAGCAAAGGGAAATTCCGCTCTCATTGGTTAGAACAGTACTGGGGCCGAGGCACAGAGCATGGCTGGCCAAATTCGGGTTGATACATACCTAGGGTACTATACAGTATTTAGGCACCAGTGTTGGCTCCTTTCACGAATAGATTTTTCATAAAACATGCATTGCCATCATTTTTATAATGTATAACATGTAACTATTATGTTTCCAGATTTGAAAAGCATTTCGAAATAATTTTCTAAAATCTGAAAATTTGTTTTTCAACATGTTATTGTATTTCAATTTTATGCAGCATAATTATTTTATTTCAAATAAGAATTTTAAAAAGCTTATTTTAGCTTTATGGAACCATATACGAAATGATTTTTAAACTCTAAGGAGATTATTTTAGAAAAAAATAATTTATATAAAGAAAATACGACATTCACTAAGCTTGTATAGCTCACTTTAGTTTTATATTTTATAAGTAAAACCTCCCAAGGGACAGGTAAAGGTGCACGGACATCAGTAGCGAGTAACTCCAACCCAAGAGTAAATGGACTTAATCATGTGCCTCTATGATTTTGTATATTTTCCACCAATGATTTTAAAAATCTGTATAATAATTTTCATATGTAAATGAATGTATATTTTTGTAAATATGTAACTATATTGATGCATGACATATAAATATTTTAAATGACATGTTACATTTCAATTATTTTTATATCGATGGGTTGTCGAATTTATAAGTTTGAGTTATGTTCAAATTGAAAATATGTTATGGTATGGTTGGTTGTGGAAAGAAAAGATGGTTTGAAGCCCAATAGTTAAGAAATTGGTTTCCATTGAAAAGTATAGCTTTCCTATGAAATCTTTGCAGGGTGACATTTTCAATAAAACAGCTGACATGTTGTTGAAATTTTTATAAAATTTGTTTTACTAAAATATAATTTAAAAGGAAAATGTTTTCACCCATTTCCACTCGAAAAGAGATTTTCAAAAAAGTTATAGTAAGATTTTATTTAAAAGTAAAACAACTTAACTTCATAGGAACCTTTCAGCTAAATCAGATACCGATTGGAGGGTTACCGTGGGGTTACCAACAGGTTTCCGATCGTACAGAAATAGAGGTATAGGGATGAGGCTCGTCAAGCAAATAGTATTTAACTATTCTTGTTTTGGTGAAATGTAATTGGATGATCAAAATCAACCTTTGCCTACGACTTATCATTTGTAAACAATGCATCAATTTCATGAATGAAATTTCTTCCTCTCTCTAATCATTTATAATCTCTTTTCTCTACATTTCTAAGTTCCTTACATAGTCTAAATTACTTGTTAGTTCAACTCTTAAATTTACAATACGTTATCAACACGATTCAGATAAATAAACAAATTCTCATTATGAATTGATTACTTACTGCTCATATTTATTTATATATTATCATTCTTGTATCTTTGACTATGTTAACGCAATAAATGTACGGTCATGCCGACTCAATATACTAACATTATTTATTGTTATGTATTATATGTACGGCTCTACCAACTATATATGTGATTACACTAACATTATTTATTGTTATACATTATATATGCAATTCTAAAAATTTTATTCATTACTATTATTATTATACATTATCAGAATCTGAAGTTCTGAACAAATTCAATCAAAACCTAAATTCTAGATTTTAATTAATAGAACTTGAAATTCTTGAGTTTAATTTATTAAACCTGAGTTTCTAAAAATATGAAATTTTTGGCAACTTGAAGTTCCAGATATATTCATAAAGGAATTTATTATATAAAAATTTCCTTTGAATATAATGTTAATGATCATGAGGCGAAAAACCATTTATTTCGCATGACTAGATTAATTAATATCACTTCCTGAAGTGAATGTTAAATCATATAATAGTTGTGGCAATGATTATGATCAATAAAGTCTCGGTGATCATAATAAATTTTAACCACTAACAGTGGAATTCACTCTAAAGCAATGAAACATAATAAATTTTAACCACTAGAAGTGGAATTCATCCCAAAACAATGAAATGTGTTTACTATTAGTGAAATATGAAATACAATAATTGTATATCTAAAGTATACATAAATATCATATTAATCTTTTACCAAGTATATATGAAGACTCAAGAAAAGCAAATTGTAAGTGAAAAACAATAATATTGTATAGATGACACTTTGTTAGTTTAATAGATCTTGAAATGATCTATATACATTAAGAAAATTATATTATATTATTTATATTATCGTATACCGAAAACATATTTTACGATCGAAACTATCATATGACCATAAGTATAATATGTTGTGTTTATGCATTTTTGTTATGAATGCTTTTGAAAAATTTATATAATAACTTTTGTATGTAATTGGATGCAGTTTTGGAAAATGTGCAAACATATTTGTGCATGACATGTAAATATTTTGAGTGATATTTTATATTTCAATTATATAAATAATTCTCCGAAAAAGTTTATGAGAAAAAAAAATTCCTGTTAATTCCATATTAATTTGTGGTTAAAATAAAAGTTATAAAAGACTTTCAATAAAAACAAACGACTTAACTTCACGAGGACCTTTTAACCGAAACAGACATTGACTGAAAAGCCACCATGGGTTACCGGCGGGCTGCCTAGTGCACAGAAATAGTTGTATAAGGACGGGACCCATCAATGTCCCTTTGGGACTTATTTATATCATCTTACTATCCTTCAAGGATATATTAGACTATCATATTATGCTTTAATGACTAAAATATCATATAATGTCCTTTAAAGATCAAACACATAATGTCCTTCTCAAACCAAATTATAATATCAACTATTGTCCTTCATGGACATTTACTAGGTAAAAAACTTTAGGTTATTATAATGGATATCCACATTATTTTCAATAATTTTAAGGTACCGTCTACTCTTTAGCCGGAGTCCTGACTACTAAAGCACCTGTACTTGCATCTACCCCTGAGCAGGTTTTGTGTATAAAGTATAAAAATAAAGAGTGAACTAAACGAGCTCAGTGAGTGTCATACGTTTCTATTTAAATTGTGCTTTCGTAAATAGACCTCCAAAAAAAATTAAAAGTATTTTGTCGACGTTGAAATTCAGTCGACGAGTATTCAATGCCCAATACCTGCAATCAATGTGAGAAAATACAGAAATCGAGAAGAAAATAATAAAGAACCAAGAACCAAACAGGAATGCACATGATTTTTAACGTGGTTTAGCGAGTGCGCCTACGTCAACGGCTGTCCCTCTAAAATTCTGCAGAGTGATAGTATGTAATTATTTTTTTGTGTGTCGTTTGTTACAATGAATTTAACCCATATTTATAGGAAAAGAGTTGTTACAGATTAGGAAGCTTGAAAATAAGAAATGAATTACGAATTAATTACACTTTCATATCTGTTGGAATAAAATCGGGAAACTGCTCCATAAAATCCGAGATAATGTTGACTGAGTTTAAATTTGAATTAACTTCCATATTTTAAGAGAGAATCACTGTTTGATTGGGTAACTGCCTATTCTGGAAGATACTACATTAATTGCCCTCTGAACGAGCTGCCGACTGTCTATAGCGATTTGCGACCTCGAGCTGGACCTCACTGAGAAGCGAGCTATGAAGTAGGCAAACTGTGGAATGAACTACAACCTAACTATGATACGAGTTCGTTGCTACAAGCTGAGAAGATTGCTGGGACGAGCTGTAGAGCTCGTTGGGCTTAGAGTTGACATCTGGGCCTTGTCTGATGAGCCTCGATTGGGTTGACTTTATTGGGCCTTTTATTGGGTCTAAGTTGGGCTTTTACCAGCCCATTTAGTGAGTTCGGAAAATGCATATAACATCAGCCCCCCAGCTCTCAGTTCGTTCTGCGAACTGGGAGCTTTGACCTCGTTGGTAAAAGCTAGCTTTCTTGGTACGCTAACTTGAATTATTGTTTTCCCACCCATCCAAATTCTTTCTTATCAACTTCGACATGTGGCGGTCATGCAAGAGGTAACTAAAACGACGCTGGCATGTCTCTTACACGCGCATTAAATTTGCACGTTTTTCAACTAACGGCTACATGATTATAAAGTCGTACCTCGCGCTGTACCGTTGGATTAATGACGGGTACATAACATAGAGATCCGACGGCTAGGGTTTGAGCTCGTTCACCTATATAACTGGTGGAGCCTTTTCGTTTTTTCTTTTTCATCTGTCATTTTCTCTCGAAGCAACCAAGCAACCCAATTCAAAAAACTCACTGGTTTTTCGCGAAATCAACACTTCCAGTCGCCGTTCTTATATTCTCACAAGAGATTCACTGTAAGCTTCTGATTTCTTTCTTCAAACTTTCAGTTTTTTAGTTTATTTTTGTTGAGTTGAAGTTGTATTGTGTTTGCTTTTTGTTTTCTACATGAACGGCTTGAATATGTCGTATTGTTACTGTTGAGACTTTGCCATTACTGTGTCTATATGGTTTCTTATTGAACACGACTTTTCAAATTTTGTTGATTTGATCTTGTGGTATATTTATCTACGATTTGATTACTGTTTATGGCCTATTATGCATGCTAACTATTGGATTAGGCACCTGTAGACTGCTAGCTCGCAGATCGTTTCTCCATAGGTCGAGCCCCCTATTATATGAATGATCTGAAAAATAGGAAACTTAGAAAGATTTTTAGTATTTTGATAATCTGTCTGCCGCGACCTGAACATACTTCTTTTACACAGATATCTTCAAGTGGAACTCGCAATGTTAGTGAAGCCACTCAAAGAGAAGGATCAGCCGAAGCTCAAGTCGCTTCCGAAGCAAATCGTCAAGCCATAGAAAAGCAGCGAGCTGAAAAGGAGAGAGAAGCTCGCAAAACATTCGCCCATTACCCATCTTCCATAGAAGTCTTCGAATTTGAGGGGATCGCTCTTCAATTCCATATCCCCAGAGGCTGCCGCGCGATGTCACCCACTCCAAAAAAACATGCATGCTATCCTCCGCGGGGGTATATTGTTGTTAGCACTCAGCACCTAGAACACGGGCTAAGATTCCCAGTTCCTTCTTATTTGATCAAATTCTTGAATGTTGTCAAGCTCGCGCTGTTCTAGCTGACATCGAACTCATACACGCAGCTAACTTCGTTGGCTCTGGTCTTCCTCAAAAACGGCCTTCGTCCTCCAACTCCAAAAATAATCCAAAATTTCTACAGTATCAAAGCTTTAAGCACAAAGAAGGGAGAAAAACTGAACGACATCTATTACCTCACAGCTCGTCCATCAAAATACAAGGAACTCTTGCCCCAAGGAGAAGCAAAGGGCAAGTCCAAGTTGGAAAATACAAAACAAGCTAGTTCTATGTCTCCTACCCTTCTCTTGCACGTCTCAAAAACTTCAGTTTCATCCTGGAACTAGGTATGCAAAGGAGAAACTTTAGCGGGCTAAAATTTTTTTTTTTTTAATTTTTTTTTTAATTTTTTATTATCTTTAAAACGATTGGCCTTGCAGAACTAAAAATGGACAAGTGTCCTCTTAGTAGCGAGGAGAAAAGGGCTCTCGATATGCTCACGAGCTCGGGCGAAGCCAGCATTAGCAGCAAGTTTAATAATGCTCTTCTTCAGGCTCATGGCCTTGCTCCTTCTGATGATTCTCCATTAATCGATATCAAGAATGATATATCGAGCATTGGGCAGCGCGAGCTTCCTTCCGTCTTCAAAGTTCTTGTTAGGGAAAATGATACATTTGATTCCCAATCGGCTCCAGCACGAGCAGAGACAGCATCAGCTCTTGCTCCAGCTCGAGCAGAAGCAGCTCCAGCCCGCGCAGCCCCTCTTGTACAAGTAGATTCACCCCCCTCCCCAAATCACACAACTATTTCGGAGGCTTCGTTGCCTGCTTCAACAGACTTAGCACATGCTTTAATAGTTCCAACATCTGCTAAAGCAACACCAGCTCCAGCTCGCACCCCAGTAGTGGGTCCATCTCAAAAAGTTGCTTCTTCAGCTCCTGCTCCTTCCACTGGGCGAGCTCCAGCTAAAAGGAAGAAAATGGCTCTTCTGGAGTTCTCTCCCAAGAATCCTGTCAAGACTCCAGCCCCTTTCCAGCGAAGCGACCAGCTGAAACCTCAGCCTCTCCAACTACTCCTTCAAAGCGTTCCAAGCGACCTGCTGAAGCAGAAACTCCTTCGGTCGCTGCCCCAAGCGAGGTACCGCCTCTAGAAACAGCAGTAGATCTTTAGATGGTTCCAACTTCCAACTCGCAACCTGGAGAAGGGGATGCTCCTTCTGAGGTTGCTCCCCAGGCAACCCGAGCTGGTACCAGCAAGAGAATAACTAAGCATACCTTTCTTACGCGACGTAATGTTTATCGGAGTGAGGAGCCTGATGTCCCGGAGGCAGAGAGGACTCATTCGCCAACAAAACCAGACATCGAGGTTGGACCTAAGGGGAGATACTTAACTTCCTTCCTCGATAACTGGACATCAATTATGTTCACTCATGCAAGGGTCTTAGAGAATAGGTCCCTTAGGGGCATGGACCTAGACGAGTTCACTGCTCGTTATTCCATGCTGGTAAGTCATTTTTCTTTATCTTCTGGCCTCTTTACTTTATTGCATATTAACTTATAGAATTTTCAGGGCGCCCTTGCTGCAATGAAGCGAAGGAGGGAGACAAAGGCCACTGAGGACCGAATAATGAAGCTGGAAAATGAGCTGGAGGCTGCTAATGAGAAGATAGCACACTTGGCTGAGAAAACCACAGATGACTACGAGGCATAGTTAGCTGCAGCGAATAATGCTAGACAGACAGCCGAAGAAGCTCTGCGAAGAATGGGAAATGAAGGCGACACATTTAGGAATGAGCTACACAAAGTGAGAGAGGAGCTTAGGCAGTCTGAGTAGCGGGTCGAACTAGCTCAAAGACAAGTTGAGAGAGTGGAGGCTGTAATACAGCGAACAGAAGAGGCCGAAAATCGGGTTGGGATTGCAGAGAATCAGATCGAGGTCCTTAGGAAACAAATTCAAGTCGTGGTGTAGCGAGCTGAGACGGTTGAAGAAACGGAAGCTGCTGTTAAGCGAGCTAAAGAGGCCGAACACCGAGCTGAGGTGCTTAGGCAACAAGTGGGGGATGTAATTCAGCGAGCTGAGACTGCGGAGCAGCAAATAGAAGCTATGAAGCAAGAAGCCGAGGTCATCAATCGTCATGCAAATGATGCTTTCGAAGAACTAATGGTCTTCAAAGAAAAATCTGCTTATGAGCTAGAGATACAGGTCGCTGAAGCAAAAGATGAGGCTGAGGAGAAAACAGGCCTCAACTTTCTTTATACGATGTGGATGTCCCATTCGGAGATGAATTTTTCTATCTTTGGGGATGTGGGACTTAAAGCTGTAGAAAAGTTCAAGGTAAGGGCTGCCTCATCCTCAGCTGATGCAGTCCCTTCGGCAACGAAGGTGCCTGGTGCAACCTCTCAAACTGAGCCCGCTGGCGACCTCGAGCTTCCTAGCACGTCTCCTTCTCTTCGTGAGGACTCCCTCTTTGGCCCAGATCCTCCAGCTCAGATCTAGCAGTTTATCTTTTGCACTTGTTTTCTCTCAATCTTAATTTGTAAAAAACTTTTAGACTTAATGAAATTTCTTTCATTATTTCTTCCGTATTAAATGTGCTTGAGTTATTGCATCCGTGGTCACATATTTTATGATCTTCATTTTATGTTTTCATGTGAGCTAATTGTTAACGAACTCAAAATCTAATATAATAATTCAATCAGTTAATGAAATATTGTAATTGATCAAAACCTTTTCTACCATATTGAAATATTGACGAGTTATGCAGGGTTACATAACCACACCTGCTTAGGCCCCTTTTTCTTTTAGCGAGCTATGCAGGGGCACTTAGCCACAACTGCTTTTTAGGCTCTTTTAGTTTAAGTGAGTTATGCAGGGGGTCGTCACCTCACCTGCTTTTTAGGCTCTTTTAGTTTAAGTGAGCTATGCAGGGGGTCGTCACCTCGCCTGCTTTTTAGGCTCTTTTATAGCGAGCTATGCAAGGGTACACAACCTTACCTACTTTTTAGGCTCTTTTAGTTTAAGTGAGCTATGCAGGGGATCGTCACCTCGCCTGCTTTTTTGGCTCTTTTTTCTTTTAGTGGGCAGCGAGCTAATCAGCATAAAGCTTGTTAACTTGGAGAAATAATGCACATCATGAGGGAAAATGGAGCTTTCATTTCTTGTTATAACGTTGAATCATGGGTAACAAATAAAGTTACTGATAATATGGTCGAAGATGCTCGGCATTCCAAGCTCGAGGGACCTCGCTCCATTCATGTTAGTCAAATGATAAGCTCCATTTCCCAAGTTTGCCTTGATGATATAGGGTCCTTCCCAATTTGGGCCTAAGGACCCATCACTGGGTTTGCCAGCTCCAGGCAGAATGAGACGCAGTACTAGGTCTCCCACATTGAATCTGCGAATCCGAGCATTCTTGTTATAGTACCTCGCTATTATTTGTTGATAGACATCTACTCTTAACCTGGTTGTTTCCCTGGCTTCTTCAAGCAAATCTAGATTTGCGGTGGGTAGCTGATCATTGTCATTTGGATTGAAGGTCGCTCTTCGTTGCGATGTGACTTTTAACTATGATGGGATCATGGCCTCAGATCCATATACCATTGAGAAAGGTGTCTCACCCTGTAAGACCACAATACCTTCTGAAGCTCGTCTACCCATGCTCCTTTCTTTGCTTCAAGTTTCATTTTCAGGGTCTGCTTGATAATCTTGTTCATAGCTTCGACTTGGCCATTGGCTTGTGGATGGTCCACTGTTGAGAAACTTTTAACGATCTTGAGGTCGTTGCAGAACCTAAGGAACTGGTCGCTACTGAACTGAGTCCTATTATCTGTCACGATCTACTGTGGGACCCCAAACCTGCAAATGATATTACTCCACACGAACTTCTCAATCTTCGTTATGGAGATTTCTGCCAACTCCTTTGCTTCTGCCCATTTAGTGAAATAGTCAACTACGACCACGGCGTCTTTGCACCTTCCACGAGCTGTTGGTGAAGGCCCGATCAAATCCATTCCCCATATTGCAAAGGGCCACGGGCTCACCATCTGTTGAAGATAAGCTGGTGGAGCTCATGGAACTTGGACAAACCTCTGACACTTATCACACCTTTTTACTAAGTCGATAGCGTCCTGTCTCATGGTGGGCCAATAAAAACCCTGACGAAGTGCCTTTTGAGCTAAAGAAAGCCCTCTAACGTGATTTCCACAATGGCCTTCGTGTATCTGCCTCATCACTATTTCACACTCTAGGCCATCAATGCATCTTAAAAGGGGAGCTGAGAACCCCTTCTTGTACAGCGCATCATCATAGATGCAATATCTGGTCGCTCTAGCTCGCAAACTCCGTGCTTCCAGTTTGTTACTTGACAGCTTTCCATCCTGCAAATAATTGAGAATTGGGTTCATCCAAGAATTGGGCTGCACAGTTATTGCCATTATCACACTCTTCTCTTCTGTACTTGGGGCTGGTAGGAACTTTACTGGGATTGCCCCCAAAATGTCTGTATCTCGTGTGGTCGCGAGGCGAGCTAATGCATCTGCATGCGAATTCTGAGCTCGTGGGATCTGTTTCACCTCGTACCTTTGAAACGCACCTAGCAACTCATAGACTTTCTAGAGGTAAAGGGTCATCTTTGGTCCCTTGGTCTGATACTCCCCCAATATGTGACAGACCACGAGTTGCGAATCACTGAAGACCCTTAGTCGTTCAGCTCGCATCTCTCTAGCTAGACGTAGTCCTGCGAGCAGCGCTTCATATTTAGCTTCATTGTTTGTTGCCTAGAAACCAAACCTTAAAGCACAAAGGATCTTGTGGCCTTCAGGACTGATCAACAGAATCCCAACTCCAACTCTCTGCTCGCTAGATGACCCATCAACGTAAAGCTCCCAAGTCGGACCTTCAGAAGATTCAGCTTCATCATCCACAGGTCCTGTAAACTCTGCAATGAAATCTGCCAGAGCTTGAGCTTTGATAGTCGTCCTCGACTTAAACTGGATATCGAACTGTGCGAGCTCCACTGCCCATTTCAACAAACGACCTGAGGTGTCTGCTTTCTGTAGAACTTGCTTTAACGGATACTGGGTGAGGACTTCGATTGTATGAGCTTGAAAGTAAGGCCGCAGCTTCCTCGATGCGATCACCAAGCAATAGGCGAGCTTCTCCATCTACATGTACTTGGTTTCAGCATCCTGCAGCCTTTTACTTACATAATATACTAGAAGCTGCGTCTTTTCTTCTTCTCTCACCAATGCAACACTCAAAGCTTGTTGAGACACTCCCAAGTACAGAATTAACCTTTCCCCTTCTTTGGGCTTAGAAAGAAGGGGAGCTCGCCCCATGTATTCCTTCAACTGCTGGAAGGCAACTTCACACTGCTCAGTCCACTTGAAGCTTTTTGTCTTCTTCAAAATGTCAAAGAATGGAATGCATTTATCCGTGGTTTTCGAAATGAACCTGCTTAGTGCCACGACCTGGCCATTAAGGCTCTGCACATCTTTCACCCTAGTTGGTGACCTCATGTCAATCAGTGTTTTGATCTTCTCAGGATTGGCTTCAATACCTCTACTGTTGACCATGAAGCCCAGAAACTTTCGAGAAGCTACTCAAAATGCACACTTATGTGGATTCAATTTCATCTGATAGCTCCTTAGAATCTGAAACATCTCCCATAGGTCGCGCACATGATCACCCACCTGTTTGGATTTTACTAGCATATCATCAACGTAGACCTCCATGGTCTTTCTAATCTGCTCTTCAAACATCATGTTTACCAAGCGTTAGTAGCTCGTTCTTGCATTTTTCAGCCCGAAGGGCATCACCTTATAACAGTATAATCCTCGATTTGTCATAAACGAGGTATGCTCTTCGTCCTCGGGGTTCATCGGGATCTGGTTATAACCCGAGTATGCGTCCATAAAACTTAGGAGCTCATGGCCAGCAGTAGTATCCATGAGCTGGTCTATCCTTGGCAAGGGGAAACTATCTTTGGGGCACGTCTTGTTCAGATCAGTGAAGTCGATGCAAGTCCTTCACTTCCCATTCTTCTTTTTTACCAGAACCGGGTTAGCGACCCAGGTTGGGTAGTAAGCTACTCGAACAAATTTGTTCGCCAATAGCTTATCTACCTCTTCCTTCAACGCAAGATAGCGCTCCTCCATCATTACTCTTCTCTTCTGGCGAACTGGTTTGTAGTGAGGATTAATGTTCAACCTATGTGACATCACCTTTGGATCTATCCCCACCATGTCCTCATGATTCCATGCGAACATGTCCAAGTTCGCCTTCAAGAAGTCAACGAGCTGGGCTTTCAGTTCTGGAGTTAAACCTCTTCCCAACTTCAGGCACCTCTCTGGATCTGCCTCGCTGACTTGAACATCTTCCAACTCTTCAACTGGCCCATAACTCGGCTTGCATCTACCTCGCGTGGGTCCAGGTTGTGACTAACCCCTTTCTCGGTCATAGCTCGTGGCTCGCCCTCTGAGACCATGTTCACCTTCTTTCCTTTTACGCCCATTTTTACAGCATCTTCATAACACCGCCTGGCTAAATGCTGCTCTCCTCTAACACATCCAATGCCATTGGGAGTTGGGAACTTAGATGTAAGGGTCATAGTCGAAGTTATCATATCCAGCTCGTTCATAGCAGGTCTTCCCAAGACCACCACATTGTATGCTGAGGGGCAATCAATGATAAGGAAATCTGCCAACACAGTTGCTTGGCGACCTGCCTCCCCAAGAGTGAGTGGCAGCTTGATTTGTCTCACTGGTACCACAACATCTCCAGTGAAACCATAAAGAAGCTCTGGGGATGGTCTCAATTTCTCTGCTCCTAGCCCCATCTGATCATAACAGTTTGTGTACATCACATTCACTGAGCTCCCGGTGTCTATCATGATGCCCCGTACTTCCATGTTACTGATCTTAGCTCGTATAACCAGCGCATCATTGTGTGGCCAGATCACACCTCTAGTATCCTCCTGAGTAAAAACAATCTCATCCGAGGTCGTCTTGGCTTTCTTTGTAGGTCCCTCCGACCCACTGACTTGAAAGGTATGATTTGCCTCTCGAACGTACCTCTCATGCGACCTGTTTGAAGTACCTACGATATAGGGGCCACCATAGATTGTAAAAATAGTTCTTACCGCAGGCTCATGCTCCGGCTCGAGAACTCGCTGGGGCTGTTACTGTGCTGGCTGTTGTTGCTGAGGTCGTTGTTGTGGAGGTCGCAAATCTGCAGATCTCGCTACATAGTCTCTCAAGCGACCTCGCTTGATCAATTTCTCAATGGCATCCTTCAACGCCCAACAATCCAAAGTATTGTGTCTGACCTCATCATGATAGGCATAAAACTTACTCCTGTCTCTGTGCTGAACAAGAGCTTTTAAAGGGTAAGGCTTCTCAAAGTCTTTCATGTTCCTTTCTACTGCGAAAATCCTGTCCGGTGATTCTGTCAGGACGCTGTACCTTTCCTGATGATCCAGACGTCGAGGTCGCTCATTTCTTGGCTCTCTCATCGCCCTTTTAGCAATTTGATTGCTCGAGCCACTATTTCTACCTTTTTCCTCATTCCTGTCATTATTTCTCCTTTTCATCTGGCTGGAACTTTCCGCTTCATTCTTCTGGTTGGACTTCTTCGGGCTGAAGGTCTCTTCCCACCTAATCTCCTTTGCAGCTCGCTCGTAAAACTCTCCCAAATCATTTACTGGGGACTTATAAATGCTTTCATATAACTTCCTATCCTTCCGCAGCCTAGCTGACATCGCTGTCAGTATACTCTCATCTGTCGGATTTTCAACATTCGTAACCTCGCGTCTAAACCTGGTGATATATTCTTTCAACGACTCACCCTTACACTGGAAGATAGTAGTTAGGTGGCAAGATGGAGCGAGATGCCTTCTCAAGGCCCTGTACTAGCCAACGAACTTCTGCTAACACTCTGCCCAACTACCTATGCTGCAACCCAGGAGATTCTTGAACCATGTCCTTGGTATATCCCCCAAAGTAGCTGGGAATACATGGCATGTCACCATTGGATTACCTGTCTGCAAGTCCATCTGAACGTTAAAAGCATCTAAATGATCATAGGGGTCACTATCCCCATTATACTGCTGAATTCTTGGCATTTTGAACCTTGGGGGTAGAGGTTGCGTCTCAATTTCCTTGTAAATGGGGTCCTTTCTCTGTAGTACCCACGTTGCTCTGGGGCTCCAGGTCGCGCCTCTAGCTGCTAGACCCTCTGGAGGAGCTCCTCTACTTGTGGATCTCGAAGCTCGTATCTTCTCCTGTGGTCGCGACTCGGAGAAGGATGCTCTGGGTCATATCTCTTGACCTCTTCGAACAAATCTCCATGCTGATGGGATCTCGCATGTCGCCCATTCACCTTATCCATACCTCGAGCTTCAGCTTGGATTCTATCGTGTCCGACCTCTACCCGCCGGTTTCCATCCTGGCTCAACCTTACTACCAGGCTAGCTGGACCCGCGACCTCCCTCTCTTCCCGAATAGGGTGGCCTTCAGCTCTAAGGCGCGCATTAGAAGAACGAGCTGAGTCGGCAGGTCGTGGCATTGCCCTCGTTAGCCCTTCGGGCACCTAGATTGCTTCATGCTGCTGGGGTACGTGCCTTGGAATCTCGAACTTAACCCTAGGTACATTCTACATCTGAACCTGCACCAACATATTGACAGCCTCTATAAGCTGTCTAACCGTGTTCTCCAACACCTCTTGCCTCTGATGCCATACATGTTGCCCATCAGCCGGGGCTCCCTGAACAGATTGGCGAGAGGGTAAGGGTGGTACGGCTGCTGCAGCACCTACTGCTTGACCATATGACGGTCCCACTGCATGCATGGGTGTGTCTTCCACAGGCTGCATGTTCTGTTGAGACTGGTTCACGCGGCTCTCTGCCTGGTCATCATCTCCAAGATACCTGTTTAATCTGGTCCTTGCCATGTTATCTGAAATTTATGAACTGGGGTGAAAAAGATTGCAGTTTGGGCCCTTCCTCTAGCGCCAAAATGTTGACGTTGAAATTCAGTCGGCGAGTATTCAATGCCCAATACCTGCAATCAATGTGAGAAAATACAGAAATCGAGAAGAAAATAATAAAGAACCAAGAACCAAACAGGAATGCACAAGATTTTTAACGTGGTTCAACGAGTGCGCCCACGTCCACGGCTGTCCCTCTAAAATTATGCAGAGCGATAGTATATAATTATTTTTTTTTGTGTCGTCTATTACAATGAATTTAACCGCTATTTATAGGGGAAGAGTTGTTACAAATTAGGAAGCTTGAAAATAGGAAAAGAATTATGAATTAATTAGACTTCCATATCTGTTGGAATAAAATCAGGAAACTGCTCCATAAAATCCGAGATAATGTTGATTGAGTTTCAATTTGAATTAACTTCCATATCTGGAGAGAGAATCACTATTTGATTGGGTAACTGCCTGTTCTGGAAGATACTGCATTAATTGCCCTCTGAACGAGCTGCCGAGTGTTTATAGCGATTTGCGACCTCGAGCTGGACCTCGCTGAGAAGCAAGCTATGAAGAAGGCAAACTGTGGAGCGAACTACAACCTGGCTTTGATACGAGTTTGTTGCTACGAGCTGAGAAGATTGCCGGGACGAGCTGTAGAGCTCGCTGGGCTTAGAGTTGACATCTGGGCCTTATCTGATGGGCCTCGATTGGGTTGACTTTATTGGGCCTTCTACTGGGTCTAAGTTGAGCTTTTACCAGCCCATTTAGTGAGTCCAGAAAATGCATATAACATATTTCATAACTGTAGAACTAAAATAGGCTTTCTGAAAATCACCTTTGAAATAAATACATGAATAAGAATTTATTATAAATATAAATTATGCGTCATAAAACTAAAATTCAATAATATATTGAAAAGCAAGCTTTCTAATTTTGGAAAACTATTTTGAAATGCTTTTCAAATCTAAAATATATAAAATAGAATTCTCTACTATTTTATTTTTGTTATAAATTATAAACAGCGGTGGCATATGTAATTTTTGAAAAATCTCTAAGTGAAATAAGTCAACTACTGACGGTCCACACCACATGGTACCCTAGGTATTTACAACGGAGCGAAATTTACCATCACTCAGGCCTCTGGTAACTACTTAGTAGAATTTTGCCTCGCTTACACAAAAGTTAGCTGATAATATATCCTGTGTAAAGTCTAGAATTTTCTTTATTTAAGAGAGATAAAAATTTTTCAATGAATAGTAATTTCGTATGAATAGTATTTTTAATGAATAGTATTTTTAAGTGAATAGTGATTTTCATATTCGTAAAGCCCAGGATTTCCTCTTCTTAGAAGAAATAAAATTTTTCAATGAATAGTGTTTTCATATGAATAGTATTCATATGAATACTAATTTTTAGAAAGCGAACCTCGTAAAATCAAAAGCCTCGGAATTAACACTAGTGTTAAACAAAACTGAGATGGATCGAAGATGAGTCTATTTAAAGAGAGTTTAAGTGATCCGAAGTTTATTGGATGAAAATACTCTCTCCGATTTTAGTACTGTATATAATATTTATGGAGTAATAAAATAATTTTAAGTACTCAGATGTGTAATTGAATTTTGGTGGAATTTGCAGATATGGCCAAAGATAATTTTATTTGCAAAGTAATAAAAGTATTTAAAGCGACTGGATTCGAAGATGTAATCGAATTCTAATAAAATTTTGGATGTGAAATTGAGTTATAATAAAATTTCCGCATGGACCGGAAATGATTTCAAATACAGAATAAAAAAGTATGGGGGAATGCATGAAAGTAGACATGTGGCATGAAAAGGAGTTAGGAAGATTACGTGCTTGACAAGTGGCAAAAGAATAATAAGAAATGGTGACAAGTGTACGACAAATAAGGAGAGGTTGTGCCAAGTGTAAGACATATGTGAGGGATATATATATATATATATATACATATATATAAGTGAAACAATAATGAAACGCAAGAAAAGAGATGCATTCGTTCAAACACCAACAAACAAGAGAAACTTGAGAGGGAGAGAAGCTTTCAGTCATCTAAGGAGACCCATGTTTGGCCGAGAGAGAGACACCAAGATAGCTTGTCACACTTGATCATTTGAGGTGGTTTTTGAGCATTATCAACACATGCAAAGCTAGTACTCAAGCTTAGGAGTGAAAACCATCCATTGCAAGTGGAATTGAAGAGGTAAGAAACTAGTTTTTCATGAAATAGTTTATGGAAATGTTGGATTTAAAGTTTCCTTGTGATTTTGTGTTTGGATTTGAAGATTTGATGAGGGGTTGTGTTGGATGTGGACATGATGTAAATCTAAGTGAAAAATTTGTTGAAAATTTGGTGTTGTGTTAAAGTAAGCCACGGCCAAGATGATTTCCATTTTGAGTTGCTTGTTTATCATGAAATATAATATAATTTTGATCTGTAATGAAGAAAAATTGGTGTTATGAGCTTGTGTGTGGCTCGGCTAAGGAGACTAGAAATGTTCCAAATTGAGTTCATTTTTATTTGATTGATTTTCATGCATTTGGATATGTTAAAATGTTGAAATTTGGTGTAGAAATGAGAAACAAAATTTGTGACACATTTTCCTGCTAGGTTCAGCCTAAGGAGTTTAGAGGGATGGAGGATTATTCTTGAATAAATTGTATAATTTCATAAGTTATTTGGATGTTGGAATTAGCATAAAAATTGAAGGAAACCCATTGAAATGTCAAATAGTCATTTCGTGGCTAAACTTTTGTAATTGCAAAATTGTGATATTTTATAAATTTGATTAGAATTTACACCATTTTGTGTATGTTTAAGTGTAATTTTGATGAGAAAAATTGAATAGAATGGATGGTGTAAAAGTTGGTCAAAGTTCTGCCAAAGTGGCTAGGATGACCTGAAATTTTTGTTTGATGTGTTAGTATGAAATTTAGGCTTAAATTGAAGTGTTTTATGTACTTGAATGTTAAGAAATTCGAACGGAAAGTAAATGGGAATAATTGGCATTGATACGACTTAAAAAGGAGTGTTACGAAATACTAGTATAGCTAGGTGTTTGTGTGAATTGATGCATGATTATGGAAATATGTGTTCGACTAACATTGGTTGCGACATTGCCTAAAAATAGATTATGAAAATGTGTAGGTTACACATAGGCGAGGAAACCTTTTCATTGATTTTTGTGCTTTATAACGAATTAGGGAATAAGGTGAGTGTCATATCAAAATGCTTTGAAATGATTATATTTCTATTCGAAATGATTTTATATGTTTCATAAATTCATGCTATGTATAAATGAAAGTTAATTTTTATGATAAATGAATTTCCATATGAGAACATTTTTGCATGAATATTGGAAGTTTTGCATGAAATGTGAATTATATGATGAAAAACAACATGTTTGCAAATGTTTTTGTGAGCCTACGATATGCCTTATAGGTATCTCGATATTACCGGTTAAGGTTAAGTACCCTAAACATACATTGGTAGTGTTTGTTGGGAGCATCTATCACTAACAGTGAGAGAGAATGTGTTAGTAAGTTTAGTCCCATGTGTCGCTTAATGTATGTACATGATATATTATTAGCTAGCTTCCACCTAAATGAGGGCAAATTCTGCTCTATAACAAGGGTAAATTCCGCTAGTATCGAACAAATGGCCTGTGCGATGATAAATTCCACACCAAGCAATACAGGATTTCGCTCTGCCATATACCTAGGATAGCATTTGAAATAAACTGTCGGTGGTTGGCTTATTTTACTAAGGGATTTTCTGAAAACT
Source organism: Litchi chinensis (assembly GCA_019925255.1). Taxonomy (NCBI): domain Eukaryota; kingdom Viridiplantae; phylum Streptophyta; class Magnoliopsida; order Sapindales; family Sapindaceae; genus Litchi; species Litchi chinensis. Next base: position 16,320,536 of record CM034471.1, read on the forward strand.
TTACTGCCACCACTGTTTATGATTTATAGTAGAAAAATGAAAGCATGCCAAATGTCGTTTTATACATATTTCAGTATTTGAAAAGCATTTCAGAATAGTTTTCCCAAATTAGAAAGGTTGCTTTTCAATACATTACTAAACTTCAGTTTTATGATGCATGGTTTCTATTATTCATAAATGTTTGTTCTTGCTTTTAAATTGTGTATAGTTCTCAGAAAATTTATTTTAATTCTGCAGCATGAAAATAGTTAAGAATTATTGTTTTAAAGTTTTAGGGAGGATATTTTGAAAGTAGTTTGAATAGAAATATGTGACGCTCACTGAGCTTATTTAGCTCACTCTTAGTTTTATATTTTATAAATAAAACCTCCCAAAGACAGGTGAATGTATATGTGCTTTGATAGTAAGGACTCCAGCCCTAGAGTAGTCAGATGCTGTCGTGTGCTATTGTGAAATTTATGATAATACATGTATGATATTTATGTTTTTTTCTTTTTTTTGAAAACCGGTGAAACAATTTTGTATATAATTAAATGAAATTTTTAGAATATGTGTTTATGTATGACTTGTTTATAATTTTTAAGCTATCTTTCAATTTGAAGCATGTTTGTAGTTGTTTGTGATTTTGAAAAGAGGGTCTGAGGCCTAGAAATTAAGATATACAGGTTGTTTTTGAAGTGTACAGGTTTTTAATGAAATTTTACAAGGTGGAATTTTTACAAAAACAACCATTGTGTTGTCAAAATTTTTATAAACTGTGTTTGTAAACATGTGATTTTAAAAGAAAAAGTTTTCACCTAATTCCATTCAAAAAGAAATTTCTAAAAGAGTTTTGAAATGTTTAGCTTCATGGAAACCTTTCAGTCGGAGCAATTTTTTACTGAAAGGCCACTGTGGGGTTGTCGAACGGGCTGCTGTTGTATAAGGAACGGGGTTCGTCATCCTATACGTGCAGAGGGCGGCACACTGGATTGGACTAACTGACACAATCCATCCCACTGTTAGTAACAAATGCCCCTGACACTACCATGCATAGTTAGGATACTCGATTGATAATATCGGAGATACCTATAAGGCGTACCATAGATTTAAAAAACATGTTGTTGTTCATCATATAATTCATATCTCACACGAAGTTTCCGAAATCCATATAGGATGTTTTTATATTGAACTTATTTCACTTTAAAATCAATTTCCAATACTTTAAAACATGAATTTATACATAACACATAAAATCATTATGAATAAAAATATAATCATATCAAAATGTTGTGAAAGGACACTCATATTTTCCTAACTCATGATAAAGCACAAAGATCAAAGGAATGGTTCCTTTGCCTCCACTTAACCTACATATTTTCATATTCTATTTTTAGGCAACTCTACAACCAAACTCATTCGCATATACATTCTATTTGAAATTCACATTAATGTGTTAAACGTATTTTTTGCATTATCTTGACTCATATTGGCTAAATCTTCACCAAACTTTTACACCATTAATCTCATTCAATTTCTCATCATAACCATGCTCAAGCATATGTAAAATGGTGTCAAATTAAGTCAAATTCATAAAACTCACGCTTGAGCTAACAAGACCCAAACCGGATTCTCATAGGCTACTATTTGGTAGGCCTCACCCGGCACTCCGATGAACCTCCCTTAAACCCTACTAGGTGGGCTAAAAGAATCAGCAGAGTGAGCCCCTGAACTTACGCTTTAGACTTTCTTCAAAACTATTTAAATTCATTAGTTGAAACTAGTTGGGTTGGTTTTATTCAGAAACATAAAAATGATCATTTATCAAAAACCATATTAAAGAAAATCCGGCAGTATAACAGTTGCATTTCTAAGGTTTCCAAAATAACCTGTAAAGAAATTACACTCCCGTATAATTTTAACCACAACCCAACTTCATTGTTCGCAAACATGCATCTTCCAGTTTTATCAACATTCTCATAAATCCACAATAATAGCCAATTTAAAAGAAACAATTATACTAACTAAGAGAAACCATACAAATTATATCTTAAGAGAACTTTACAGAGTCATTTTTCATCACAAAAATGTAATGTTATAAATTCATAATGGGTAATGCCAAAAATACAAAAATTAATACATGCAAATGTTTGGTTTCTAGTTTTAACAAAATGCAATTATGGTTCATGCGATACATTCGTCGAGTGTGCCTCCACCCATATTGACGAAGGAGTTCTTCAACCAATTTCACCCGTGCTAGTACCTACGAAGGAATTTTAGGAAGGAAACAAGGAAACAGTGAACTCGTAGAAGCTCAGTGAGTGCTTTATACTTTTTTATTCAAAATTTATACTTTCTTAAATCATAAGGAGGCTATACAAAGATCTCGATGTAAAAAGGATAGCAAACACAATCTCAAAACGACTAAAATAAATCTCATGATCAACTATAAACTCATTTCTACGTGCGTTAAGTTTCAATATAAATCCTCACTTTTTAAAATACCATTTGTACTCCAAAATGCTCTATCCACACGGCAATTGAACTAATGCCACAAAATGTGGTATGTCACGTGGCAATTTTTTAACTAACACCAATCGTGATGCTACTGAAACCCCTCGATAACTATATATAGAATTTTTCTGCACTGTAAATCGTAGTGTGAGATAATATCCCAAGGCTTTGCCTTACTAATATGGGATACCCCTATTGGGTCTAAATTTGTAAATTTGAGGATATACTCATGGCCTTTGAAAAAACATCTTTCGCTAAGTGCATTATGCAGCAAATAACTTATTTTGTCAAAACTTTAAATTCAAAGCTTTCAATTTCAATTCTTATAAAAGCTGCTTTGTTCACAATTTACATTGTAACAAATACAATGATCTTCTTAACTGAAAACTGGCACAATAATAATTCGTTCATGATCTATTAACAATAATACTTTACCTATCGTAAAACAATGTACATAAACCAAGTTTTAGCACGTACTTAGGCTTGAGGCTTATTGAAGAGTTTTATAAGGCTTCTCTTGCTCCGCTTGCTTGCTCCTCACCTACATATCATGTAAGCACCTATCTTTGATTTTAGACTTTATAGTGTTATAAGCTAGATAATAGGATGAGAATGTTAAACTTCATCAATATGATCCTAGTGAGTGATATTAGAGCGCTAGCAAAGTTTTTAGAAGTGAATTAACTCTAATAGTAAGATAAATATAAAGAAGGGCAAAATGGTCTTTTTACGAATAACGGACATAAATATATAAATAAATGGCAAATAGTCTATTCTCAATATAAGAGTTAAACATATATATTTGAATGATTGTCACATAACACTTATTCAAATTAAGGCTATTAGTGAGATAATTATCAAAGAGGGGCATTATGGTCATCTTCACCAAGTGACTCCCTATATATATGAGAGTGTTAGTGTGTTAGTCATCCATACTTAGCAAAAATTAGAAAAACAAAAGAGAGGGAGTGAGGGAAGTGGGACAGCAAAAAGAAGAAGAAGAAGAGAAGTGAGATCCAACCTTCCCAAGGCCATTTTGAAGCTTCCCAACCAAATTCCAAGTAGATTTAAGCAAGAACATCAAAACCTAATCAAGCTTAAGGTTAGTTTTCATAGTTTTCTTTAAGATTGATATTGGTTGGAAAGATATGATGTGATGATGGATTTATTTGTTTACTTGATGTGTTGTTGATGGAATTGTGATGTAAATCAATATCATAGTTATGAGTAGTTAACAAGGAAGCTTGAATGATAATAAACCATGAAAGAACTAGAGTTAGGGTTTATGTAGAAAACCCTAAGACTTGATCAAAAATGATTGGAAGTGAAATTAATGGTAGTTATGGTGTTCGATTAAATACTTAAGAGAGTAAATTAATGAAAAAGTTGAAAAATGCAATGTATGGTGTATGTGTGTGGGTCACGGCCAAGGAAGAGGTATGTGACTTCATTGAGCCTTGATCCCTTTGAGCTTGAATTCATGCTTATTAGAGCTTAGAAAATGCAATGGAAAGAATGGAATTGAGAAAAACCAAGTGTAGAGACAACGGAGTGTGAGTAAGCTTAGTTGAAGGGCATTAAGGGATTTCATGTTAAAGCCTCTTTTTAATGCACGAAATGAATATGTTTGATTATATTGGAGTAAAAAAATATTAGACATGAAAGAATTAAATTTAGAATGTGAAAAGCGCAAATTTTGACATGAAAAAATGTCGAAAAATAAGGGTATTTCATAGGTTTCACCCCCCTATACTAGGAATTTTTCAAAACCGTTTTACAGGTGACCTAAGTAAGAGATAGGGAGATGATCCAAGCAAAAACGAAAGCAAAACAGCCCGCAAAATAGGCTGTGAATAGTATTCTGTCAAAGGGGGTTCGAAAATTTTGACTTTTCATTCCGGACCTCTGAAAATTATACGGACTGCATGGGGATGTTCCTAGGGGTATATAAGTTAAAGTTTTACAAAGAAATCATAATTAAAAAGCTTTGGTTGAGTTAGAACCTAGAAAAAAATATTGTAGTAAAAAAGGGTATTGTAAGGGGTCTTTAAGGTTAAAAGCAATGTGTGTAACTTTATGTAGCACATTGTGACATATTTTAAGTAAGAGTATGTTGGGTACGTGACGCACAAACTAGTGGAGCAAAAGAGACTCATTAAAGCCCTCTGACAAGTTTGGAATCAAGGTAAGTATCACTCTCTTACATTATTTCAATTTTAATTGAAATATAAATATGTATTGTCAAAAAGGAATTTGTGAAATGAATTTCAAAATCTAAGTTCGTATTTTTGTGTAAAAGATCCTTATATCGGATTCAGAAATGAAAATCGAGACTAAAGCATTGCAAAAAGATTTGAATTTAAAGTTCAATTAAAGGTTTTTAAAGATAAAGAAGTTTGGTGCTTAACACACTCATTAGAAAAGTTTTCAAAGGTCATGTATATTCCCAAAATTTTATATGTTAGTTAGCACTACATGGCGATGTAGAAAATGCCACTCGTAGTTGCTAAGATTTTCATATTTTCTAGCGCTATGTTTACAATGCAGAAAATTTCGTACATAGTCGCCTAGATTCATAGTTACCTTACACTGCGATGCGATGTAGAAAATTTTACACGTAGTTGCAAAAGCTAAAGTATTGAGCACTATAATATACGATGCAGAAAATTTCGCATGTAGTTACTTGGAGTGTAGATTATTTCGCACTACGTTTTGCGATGCAGTAAATTTCCTGCGTAGTTGTTGAAATATCTCAGCAGGGTCATGGTTGGCATCAGTTGAAAATCGCCACGTGATTTATCACATTGAGCGACGTAGTTGGTCGTCGTGTGGTTAGATTCTTTAAGGGTACACATGGTGCTTTTAGTAATAAAGTTTCAATTTAAACTTTATGAGTATCAAATTGAGTTATAACTACTTATACTACAATTTTTATATCTATTATATTGATTAAACTAACGAATTTTCTCTGTTGTAGTGTAAAAATCTGTTCAGATATTTTCATTAGAGAACGAAGTAAAAGAGTCGTCTCGTTAAAAATATAGGTAGGCGAAATCGAAGGAAACATCATATATATATCATGTTTATATTTTGAATGTATTAAACTGAGGGAGTGCATGTATCATATTGTGACCTTGGTGACATACATTTTGAAACTAGTAACTTTTATAAATTTATGTTGTATGTAATTATAAACATTACATATGATACATAGATATATTCCTTTATGATTATCATGCATGATGGTGACAAAATTGATTGTGAAAATGCATGTTTGTGAATAAAAAGAAGTTGGATGGTGATTGAGAATAGTTCGAAGTGTATTTTCTTGCAGAAAAATTTTGGAAACTTTCATAATACAGTCGTTATGTTGTCAAAATTTTATTAAAAAGTGTTTTAAATCGAATTCAAAAAATTTACACCCACCCAACTATTTTCAAAAGAAATAGAAATTGATATAGTTAAAGTAAAGTAAACGGGCAAAGCTTCTTAGGGGTTCACTCTGCAGATTTCTCTTGACGGTGAGTAGGGTTATAAGAGGTTCATTGGGGTGCCCGATAAGACCCTCCAAATAAGAGCCTAGAGAGAATTTGGTTAAGGTCTTGTCACATCACATTCTCGTTTAGAATTTGCTAAAATGAACTACACAAAATTACTAACAGAGCTTCCAATGTGACTAACATAATACAATGCCCTTTTGACTACAACTCCTCCATCTTGGTTTTAACTTAACTAGAGCTTTAAAGTTTCGATTTCTTTTCATGGATCTCATTTATTATCACCTAGGAATGCTCCCATACGCTCGAAATATTTTTCTAAAGCTCGAAACGAAAATTGATCTTTTTAGACCCTCTTTGGCCGAACCTATGCTAGGGAGAAATTTTTAACTTTTCTTCCATCCATTTTTGCTTCAATCATCTCCCTAACTCTCATTTAGTAAACCCATAAATGAATTCGAAAAGAAATAGCCGCCGGGTGGAGGTTTCTAGCCAAAAACCCCTATTTTTCACTACTTTTTTATCCCACACTTCACCACTTTTACATTTTATATTCAATTCTCTTTTCATTAAGGTTCCTAGACTCATGCATGCTCAATTATGATCGTACACCACATGAAGATGCAAAGAGGAAGTGGCATTGCATGATAGTCATCAATACCCTTCCTCTAGTCGAAAGCAACACATTGGGTTCTTTATCTTTCTTTTCAAATTCTAACATTCCTATATAATTCTCTAATCTCTAACATGCATAAATTCAAGCTCATTCGCATCAAAACTTAATGGTGTCACCTACCCTTATTGATGCCGTGAACTACACACACACACACAACACATTGCTTCTTTCACTTCTCAAGCTATTCTCTTGATTAATCTCTCAAACATTTCATCAAACACCTTAAATGCAACCCAATTACTTAAAACAATCTAAAATCAAATTCTAGGGTTTTACCACACAAACCCCAACTCTAACCTCTTATGTGATTCCATCTAAATCAAGCTTCCTTTTTGGTGTTCTAGGGTTCAAATCTTAGTTTTAGATCAATACCTCCATCAATTACCCAACAAAAATGCAATCCAACAATCAACACTTCACATAACCTATCTATCACCATTTTAAAGCAAAGTCGTGGAAACTTAACTTAATCTTGCTCAAATCTTAATTCTCTAGCCTAATCCAACCTAAAATCTTGATTTGAAACCTGAAATGACTTGGAGTAGCTTCAAGTTTCCACTTCCTTTTTTCCTCCCCTTTTGTCGTTCGTCTCTCTCTCTCTCTCACAATCTATTTTGCTCAAAATTTTTACTAAGTGTTGGAAGCCAACACTTATATATAACTCTTGATTGGAGAAATGACCATAATGCCCTTCATACAATTTATATAACTATTAGTTCCAATTTTACTCCTAAAGTTTCCTAATAATTCATAATGGTGCTAAAAATATAACACTCATAAAAATTTATATTTTACCTCATAATTCATCTACTAATACTAAGGAGTCCACCCTTAGGGATAAGGGCTTACATGAGCAATAAGACAAGGTTTGGCCTTGAGATGTGTCATTTGACATCCAATAGATTTCTTTTCAATTTTATGTTAAATTTATCATCAACATGACCTATAAAATCATTTAAAGCGTCCAAAAACAAATGTTTATCACTTTAAACATCCTATGGCCAAAACATAGCAAATGGATATTGTAAACCCCTATTCTTAACATTTCATTCCCTAGTATTGAAAGTTAGAGTATATGAATGGTCAATATTTATAATAAGAAAATATAATAAAGGGTAAGATAGTCTTTCTCTACAAATAAAGAGATCAATATCAAAGAAGAGTAAATTAGTCAATGATAAATTTAGGGAATATTATATAGAAAAGTGAATAGAATAAATTATGTGCATGAATTGTGCAAATTGATAAAAGTAGTGAGGAGGATATGAATTTAATGCATAATTGGAAGACTATTTAGTTAAATTTCATGTGATGACATAGTATGTAAATAACTAACAAACTTCAAGGGCAATTATATAAACTCATGCCTATATATAAAAGGGTTGTCTTCCAACACTTAGAAAAACTTCAAAAAAGAAATTGAGAGAGAGTGAGGGAGTGTAACATCCCGATAATTGCTTCCGTATAAATAATATTATTTATTTAAAATATAATTGCATTAAGTGGGATTAAAAATTTAGTTTATTTATAATTAATATAAATAGTAAATTAATATAGTTAATTGTTAGAAAATTTATTTTGAAAGTAATTTTTAGGAAAATGATTTAATTAGAATTTTATTGGGAGAGATTTGATGAAAATTTATTATTGGTGAGTTGTTAGTATTGTTAAATAGGAGAGGGGCGTGTGTCAGAATTTTTGGGCCAAAGTGTAATTTTAGAAAGTTTTGGGGTCAAAGTGTAAATTCGAAAAATATGTTAGTATAAAAAAAGGCTGAAATTCTGAAATTCTGTAGCTCATCTTCTTCTCTCTCGCCGACAGAGTTGCTGCAACTCCTTTTCAATTTTTTTTTTCATTTTCCAAGCCAAAATTGCTCAAATTTCTTCCATTTAAGCCTCTATATATATCTATAACCCCATTTCTTGCAAAACCCCCCTAAAATTCAAGATAGATTTTCGGATCTATAGTGATTTATGGAGATATGTACTGTTTTGATCAAAAATTTTATGTTCAAATTGATTTTTAAGCTTATAAATACATATATAGGCATGAATAATTAGTGGGTTTTACATTTAATTAAGTTATTTTGGTTTTTATGGTTTTAAAAGTATAAATGTTAAACTTTAGGTGATAAATTAGGGCGTGGGGAATCTAGTAAGAGCAAGGAGAAGCTTTGAGCTCTATTTGGAGAGCTAGAAACTTGATTATAAGCTCTAAAAGGTTGATATACACTTATTTTCGAAATTTAATTTTTTTAGTGGCGAAAAATTTATTATTTCGTTTCGTATCTTTGCGATAATATGATTTTTATGTGATGAGTTGTTATTTATGATATGTATGTATTGGTAGAAGAACAATAGAAGAGATTTTATGGGTTAAAACCAAGTGAAATACCGTTTTTGTGTAAAACCACCTTTAAATCCGAATTTGAATTAATTAAGGGTTATGAGGTATTTTCGTCTTTTAAATTTATTTACGTATTTAACGAATGATATTAAAGTGATTTGTGACATGACTTTTGAAGACGAAATCAATTTTTGAAAAATATACCCCTCGGTCGAAATTGAAGACATAGAGAAACCAATGGGTATTTTTATCGTTTCGCTTATTTACATGCTATTTAAATCATGTTGCGATGAGATGTGTGATGAATGATGAGTTCGAAGAGAAAAATTCGAAAACCAACTTTTGGAACCAAGAGGAAATGTGAAACGAATATAATTATGTAATAAAGTTTAATTGAAATTGATAATTTTCGTTATTAATAAAATTATAGAGAGCCTGAGTAAACTTGTACATTGGTAAGTGAGGATTGGTGTTTGGCATGCCAATAGGATATTATTAGCAGTACTGCGCTGTTACGTTTATATATGATGTGATTAACGGACTTTGAGAGGCACCGAGTGTCCGGTCCAGAATGTGAAATGATTGTGAAATTGAGCTCCGACGGGTAGGCACCGAGTGTCCGATGCCGAAGATAGATGTGAAATTCGTACCGATCCATGATATCGTGACAGCATTTACGAAAGGCTCTTACGATATAATAATACTCGATAATGAATTTGAGTGGAATCTATGTTTTTGAATTGCATTTTATAAAGTTTCGATTGGTTGTTTTAAAATATATTATATTGAACGTAATTGTTTTTATGAAAAGATAATATGTACGTGCGGTGTTTATAAAATCCTGTGATTTCGATATGTTATGTTTGTGGGATTTTGTGATTGATATTATTTTGTGTGTACCAACTGAGCTAGTTAGCTTAGCGCGTTGGATTTTCCACACGCAAGTAGTTGAGGTAAGCTGAGAGAGAAAGGCTAACAAGAAGATCCTTCCATTGCGCTTCCAAAGTCACATCAAAAATTCAAATCCTTTTGGTAGTCATTTTTGATATGTGCATATTTTTGTTACATTAAAGAAAGTTTATGAATTTACATTTTGTCTATTTAAATGCATATATGTGTAAAACCTTGTAAATTCTAATGTATATAAATTTTGAATTATGGTTCTAAATGTTTTCTCAAAAAGATGGGAAAACTAGTTGATGTAATATTTTAAATTATCTATGTTTACTTTGTTTTGAAATATAATTAGAAAATGTTTACTTTGGGTTGAGATTGTGTGTTGAAGTGATTTTGAGACGGACGGGGTGTTCGAATATAGAAGTTGAGAAAATGAAAATTATATTTGAAGTGTTTTTTTTTTTTTTATTTATACAGGTTTTTTAAAAATTTTGGTTTTCTTAATTAAACAGAGAAAACTCTACCGGATTTTCAATAAATTATATTAAATTAGTAAATGAAATTTCATAAATAAGTAATGAAAATGTCATAACGTCCTCCGTCTCGATTATCGGTGTCCGTGACGCCGAGGATCAAGGGGAGGGTGTTACAGGGAGAGGTTCGGTGAAGCTAAGAATGAGCAGAAAACAGCCCATTTTCAAGTGGTTCTAGGCCAATAAAAGGTGGAAAACAAGCTTAGAGGTGTTATACAACTTGGGTAAGTGATTTTCAAGTGAAAAACTCATAGTTTTCATGATGTTTTGATGTCAAAATCTGGGTGCAAAGCTATCCACCTACTGTTTGCACTTCTAATCAAATTTTATGCATGGATTTAAGGTTTTAAAGCTTCAATCTTGTGGGGAAAGCAAAACAAGGGTTCAAGGCAGCTTGGTAAGTATTTTAGCAAGGTGAAGTCTTGATTTGAAGTTAAATTGAGGTGGTTTGAGCTTATAAATTGCTGCCATGTTTGTTAGTGTTGTTTTGAGTGAATTTTAAGTCAAAAACTTGAGTAGAACATGATGTATATGTGATGGGCTGCATGGCAAAGGAAGATGATACATGATTCAAGTTGTGTTGATGTAATTGAATGAAAAGTTATGCATGGAATGAGTTTTGGATGGTAAGAATGTTATTTTGCAAACTTTATGCATGGGTTATGTGAAATTGTATGTGTGGTGTTTGATGTAAGTTCCAAGTGAGATATATATGAATTTATTGAGATTCTTAAGCATGGATTTAGTGGTTTTAGACTTCAAAATTGCATAGGAATTAAGTTAGGATGTTGTGGGGATTTAATGAGCACACTAATATAAGTGGAATTTTGATTAAAGCTTAAGTGAACCTCTAATTGCGTTCAAGCTGTCTTGATAAGTTAAGAACATGATTTTAGTGTATTTAATGGTTATAAAAATGTGAAAGATGATGTTGAAAGCATGTGTGTGTCATGCCCATAGGAGGGGTATGTGATATTATTGTGTTTTGATCCCTTTAAGCCTTAAGATATGCATATTTAATGTTAGAAAATCATATGGGAATGTTAGAATTAACAAAGGATACTAGATTGCATTGTTGATACTTTTTGACTTGATGAATGGCAAGAGGTTATGCATGTATTTCGTCGATGTTTATGGTATATCTAGAGTCCTAAAAACATGCATGAATGAGTAGGAATCAAGGTAATTAATATGGATTAATATGGGTGCATAATGGCATACAATCTAGTAAAGATTGAAATAGTAGTAGAATGAGAAAATAGGTACTTGAAAGAGATATAGAGACCTGCACGGAATGGGCTTAATTGGGGTTGTTTTAGACCTCAAAACATGTATAAATGTCATAGCAAACCATAGAAATTTGAAATGAAAGGTTTGGATAAAAATTGAAGAAGTTATGGCTTAAATAGTGCACTTATATAATCGTAAAGTAAGTTGAGAATATAAATGCATTCCTTGATGCATGAAATGAAGGTATTCAGTCATAATTGAGTAAAAGAACCTTAGATACGAAAGAAATGATATCGTCACTTGTTTGACGCAAAAATGTGTATAAAAAAAGTCGAAAAATAGATCTTTTTCATAGGTTTTACCCCTCAATACTTGAAATTTTTTGAAACCATTTTATGAGGAACCTAAGTGAGAGATAGAAAGATGATCCAAGCGAAAATGGAAGCAAAATGGAAGCGAAACAGCCCGTAAAATGGGCTATGCGCAACATTCTGTTTTAGGGGATCCAAAAAGTTGATTTTTCGTTTCAGGCCTTTGAAAATTATATGGACTACGTGGAGATGTTCCTAGGGGTGCATAAGTTAAACTTTTGCAAAGAAATCATAATTAGAAAGCCTCGGTTAAGTTAGAACCTAATAGAGAAAGTTATAGTCAAAAGAGCATTGCAAAGAGTTTTTAAGTTGAAAGCAATGTGTGTAGTTTTTGTAATACATTGTAATGTATTTTAAATAAGAACATGTTATGTAGGTGACGAGCAAGCCAGCGGAGCTCAAGAGGCGCGTTGACAAGTATAGCTCGTTTGGTTAAGTAAGTGTCTTATCACTTGCATCTGTTTCTTATTTCTAATTTAAATTCTGAGTTATGTAATCAAACGAATTTAAAAACGACTTTCAAATCATAAATCTGAGTTTTGAGAGTAAGTGATCTCTTTATGAGATTCAAAAAGGGAAGAAATCAAAAACTAAGTTGATTTCAAAATATTTGGATCGAGAAAACTTTTAAGAGTTTGAAAAATTAAAGGTTTTGTACTTTTGCACTTAGTGAAACCATTTTAAACACATGTATATACCTTCAGTTTAATCAAGATTTAGCGCTACGCGATGATGCAGAAAATTATGTCCGTAGTTGCTCAGTTTTCAAAATATCTAGCGTTACATGTATGATGCAGAAAATTTCGTACGTAGACGCTAAGATATAGAGAGAATTCTAACGATGCGTTGGGATGCAGAAAATTCCGTACGTAGTCGTTTAGATCTACAGTTTTGGCACTACATTGCGATGCAGTAAATTCCGCTCATAGTCGCCTAGAGTTATAACACTACAATTGTGATGCAGTAAATTCCACATTGTAGATGTTCAGATTTGAGATTGTTTCACACTACGTTTGCGATGCAATAAATTTCGCATCGTAGTGGTTGAGATATCTCAGTAGCTTCACGTTAGGTGTTAGTTGAAAATCGTCATGTGATGGTTGAGTTTGTTAAGGGTATACATGGAGTTTTCAGAAAAGAAAGGTTGAAAAAGAATTTGATTCCAAACGAAGATATGAATTTTGATATAAGTATATCTTGATGTTATTATCATTTGTTGAACTAACCCTATTTACTTTTGTGCAGTTCATATATTATATTAGGTGCTTGAACAGGTGATTTTGTGTTCAAAAAACCTTGTCGGATATTCTAGGTGGCGTTGCATAGATGTATTGATTTAATGCCAAACATATTTAGTGATTGTAAATAATTAGCTAAGTAATTGTATGGTTAGAATGTGGATATTCGAATAATTGTAAACCCATGATATGATATGCATAAACATATATTTTGATGCTTGCATATGAATCGTATCCATCACTAAATGTTTGATAATTTAGATTGCATTAGGAAAATAATAGAAATGCGAATTGCGGAATGAATCAAGTATATGCATGATTGTTGTGAAAAGTATGAAGAAAATGCATGTTTGTGTCCAAAAGAAGTTGGGTGGTGAATTGAAATAGTACGAAATGTGTTTCTTTTACAAAAAAAAAATTGGGATTGTTAAAAATACAGTCGTTATGCTGTCGAATTTTTTTAAAATCGTTTTAAATCGAATTACGAAAAATTTACACCAATCTAACTATTTTCAATGAAAACGAGTTTTCTATTTTAAGTAAAGAAAATAAACGAGCAAGATTAAGGGGTTCACACGCAGATCTCTTTTACCTGACAAGTCGGGTTAAGAGCAGTCCGTTGGAGTGCCTGGCGGGACCCTCCAGATAAGAGATTAGAGAGAGTCTAGTATGGGTCTTGTCAAATATATGATACTTTTGCTTCTTATTTCAACATTATAACTTGACATCTAGCACATTTATATGCATGGAAATTACTTAAATAAATTAAACTCAAATTAGACCGTTGAAACCCTCTTGGCTGTGAGTCACATCCCAACACAACACCAACATTCCTTCAAGTTTTATGCTTGAATTTATATTAAAATCACATCATATCTCATGGCAAGGCAACTAGTGTCCTAAACAACATCAACTTAAATTTAAATCAAAAAGTCATTCTCACTAATAAGCTTACCACTTGCTCTTGGATCACTAGCCTTGCTTTCCCACCAATTTAAAGTCTCAAATCTTTAAATCCATACATAAAAATCACAAATAATTCATTAGGAACCATTTATCTAAATATTTAAACATACAAGTCATGGAAACTTGAATCTTACCACTTGAAATCAACTTGATATTGATAAATTTCACTCTTAGGCTTGTATACAACCTTTATATGACTTGATAACTACTCAAGGATGATCTCAAAATCACCAACTTGAGCTGCTATCCTCTAGTTTCTCTCCAGGCTGTGGGATATACCGGTCGGGTCTAATGCTAGAAGGTCTGCCTATCAACAAACTTGGGTCGTTCCACTAGTCCTTGAAAATCTCTACTCTTTTTTTTTTTTTTTAATCATAGAACACCTTAAAATTCTCTCTTATTATTTTATAAAATAAAAATCATCTTGTTCCATACATGGATACAGTACAAATTCGGGAAAGGGTGTCACAGTGAACCCTTAAAATCGATTGATGCTAAACATAAAATTTATGAAATTTTAAGATTTTCTTTTTCAAAAGTTATGATTTTCTTAACGAAATTTCAGCAGTATAACTGTTGTTTATTGAATTATGCCACCCTATAGCAAAGAAAAAAAATACACTTCTAAAATCTCATACACATTCTCAACTTCCAATTTGGACCTCGGGTCCATCTCAATCCAAAACCTAGCCACAATTATTCTAATTTAGCGAAATCATTTCAAAGTTTGAAAATACATTTTCATACATGCAATCAAAGTATTCACCCATGTTTCAAAGTTTACATCACGCATAGAAATTTATAATTACATGGTTCGGTTACTTTAATACAACATGCTATTTCAAATGTGGTAACTTTACAAACTCATTTACAATCAAAATCATATATATGCACATGATTTTATACAAATCAAAATATGCATAAATTTCATTTCACAGTAGCATCGAACATCTTCAACCCACCTAATCTAAAGTAGGAGAACGGGCACCTTGGTCATGCGTTCTTGCACCTGGGGAGGTTTTCTGAACATAAAACCAAGGAAAAGTGAGCTAACGAAGCTCATTAAGTGTATTATGTTTTCTAATTAAACTATTTCTTTTAAAACTACCTCCTAAAATGTTTTAACGGAAATCTCTGTTTCTTAAACATTTTCATTTATAAAACCATAAGCTTCAAAAATTCTAGTAAGCAATTTCTAAAAGCTCTCATTCATATATAAAACATAATATGGCTTCATACTAAAATAAGGTTATAAGATGCTAGAATAGTTCTTAAGCTTTCATGTAATAACTCAAATATCGTTTTTCTAAAATTCATATCTAGTAGCATACTTTCTTTCTAAAACCATACTAATGGAACCCAAAGGAGCTATAATCACATAGCGACTGACCTTATACTGCACAATGTGAGATACTAGTCACGTGGCGAATATGCTAGCAGCACACAACGTGACAATGCTATAAAGACATCTCTCCACTATGCAATGGAGATTTACATCTCATGTGTTGCATATGTAGAGCGAGATAATAGCCCACACATGTACTGACAGGACCCGACCCGAATTCTTTCTAACGAATCCAACGATTCCACCGGGCACCCCACGAAACCCCTCTGTAATCTATCTAGCAAGACCCAAAAGGATATCGTGGAATGAACCCTCAACTTTTAATCTTTTGCAAAATATAGAAAACATAAATTTACAATCTCATTTCAAGTTTCAACTAAAATTTTAATAATATGATTAAAAGCATTTTTCATGTATTTCAAATAACTATACCATGCATGCATTTAATCAAGGAATACTTTATATATATAATACCATAATGTTCCACCATAAATATAAAATTTTTATAAAACATGCTCACAATCCAACATATGTTCATGCACATGATTTATATTTAAATCGAAATATTAATAAAAGGGACTTTGTAGCATCATCAATCGTTCTTGGCCTACCTAATCTAAAAGGGGAAAACGAGTACCCCAGTTGCTTGCTCCTGCACCTGGGGAGGTTTTCATGATATAAAACCAAAAATATTGTGAGCTATAGAAGCTCAATGAGTGTGTAAGCATTTCTTTTTAAGTTAATCTTTAGAAAATCTACCTCCCAAAAAAACATTTGAAAAACATTTTTATTTAAAACGATTTCATTTTTGAAAACTTATGTATTATAAACTTACTATGAAGCTTCAAAAACTTGTGCTAAAATTAAGTTCATAAAACGCTAAAACTTTTCATAAACTTCCGAGTATGTCTAAAACATTTTCTTTCTAAAATGTACTAATGAGAACTTAAGGGAAGCTATAACCACATGGCGACTAAGCTAGCATCGCTCAATATGGGGTCACGTGGCGTAAAGTTAGCATCGCACACCGTGACGAAACTACAGAGACATCCCGCTACTACGAGATGGATTCTACATCGCTCATCGCATAGCGAGATAATACCCCACAAGTGTAGAGGGTGACTTGACAGACCCTACAGACTCAATCCCCTCCGATGTTGGTGACACGCCCTCCCAACACTTGTCAGACACTGCGGGGTATACCGGTCGGGTCTGAATTTATAAAATCTATAAACGTGGGTATTTAACTAGCCTTTGAAAACTTTTTCTTTCTATAATTCAAATTGAATTCACTTCCATAAACATAAAATGTACTAATATATTGCACAATATTTCATAAACATAAAAGCTCAGGCTAGGAAATTTAAAATCATTCATGAGCTAAAATGATTAGTAGAATTTATAAAAATGCTGGCGAGATAAGCTAAAAAAATATTTAACATTGATAAAACTATTTTTACCGCTTGCTTCCCAATTCACTCGTAATCACTCTCCCGCGTCCTCCACTGGGTCGCTTCGTCACCTACATTTAAATACAACACAATTTCTGCTTAGAATGTACGAGCACATCACACACCTCACTTTCAAGTCAATTCAGTTATCGATATAACTTATAATCTCATTCAAGAGGTAACGAACTATACACTGCCCAGTCCAGATTGAGTTGCAAGCTCGGTCAGCTCGTCCAACTTATCCCTTTCTGTGAGCTACTACCTTATTCCAACCTAGCTCAATCCATAGGCACTACCCAGCCCGCCTTTTACAAGCTATTGCCTTAGTCCAGTTCAAATAGGCACTATAATGGGCTACGGTATCACCCAGCCATCTTTGCAAGTTGTCGTTCTAGCCTAGTTTGGACAAGTGTGGTAAAAAAGAAACAAGCATCGCTCAGCTCGCTCTTTGCGAGCTCTCGGGCCCTAGTCTAGTTCGATAGGCGCTGAAATTGGCTGCGGGTATCATCTAGCTCGTACTTCATGAGCTCCCGCCTTAACCCATGTATACTCAATTTTTTTTTTCCAAGGTTTTACACTCCACTAGGCATTAACACATCCCGACCTCATTAAATTTCACATACATAATCAGATCGTAACCACAACATGACAGGACTCAACCCAGACTCTCTCTGATCTCTTATCTGGAGGGTCTCGCTGAGCACTCCAACGGACTTCTCTTAATCCGACTTGTCGGAATTAAGAAATTCGCGGAGCGAACCCCTTAATCTTGCCCGATTTTCTTAACTTAACAAAAGCGTCTCCTTTACCTTTGTAAATAATTTGGATGGATAAAAATCTTTCTCGATTTTATTTTAAAACAAAATTATAAAAATTTCGGCAGCATAACGGCTGCATTTTGAAGGTTTCCAAAATTTTTACCTGCAATAAAACACACTTCGACTATATTTCCATTTTCACCCAACTTCTTTATCCACAAACATGCATTGTCATCACACTTTTCTCAATTAATATGCATGAACTCATACTAGAAAGTGTATATATACATCATACAAGCATACATACATGACAATATACAAGCATATTTACATATGTACAGATCCAAAATGCAAGATGCTATAAGTATAATATAATACAAGTGTGTTTCCATGATTAGTATGTTCAACCTACATACATGTTTAATACAAGCCTATTTCATAACTTGCCCACCTATATATATATATATGAAATGAAAATGTCGTCGTCTCACCATCCTACAATAACACCCAATGGGGTATATAAGCTACACAACAGATAAACAAGTTAGTGCAACAAAACCATGTAATATAATATGCACTAATGTAATAATTTATAAATTTATTCATCTTTAGAAATTTCAATATATTAAAGTTTTCTTTCAAAATCCTCATATATACCCTTAAAGTACTCTAACTGTCACGGGCGATTCTAACTAACGCCAACGTGAAGCTACTACGGTATCTCGACCACTACAATACGGAATTACTACATCGTAACGTAGGGTGAAAAATCTCATATCTGAGCAACTACAATGCAGAATTTTTTGCATCACAATTGTAGTGCTATAACTCTAGGCGACTACGAGCGGAAT
Organism: Litchi chinensis; assembly: GCA_019925255.1. Lineage (NCBI taxonomy): Eukaryota > Viridiplantae > Streptophyta > Magnoliopsida > Sapindales > Sapindaceae > Litchi > Litchi chinensis. The sequence continues at coordinate 16,339,188 of CM034471.1, forward strand.
GTACTGCATCGCAACATAGTGCCAAATTATAAACTAAATAACTACGTGCGAAATTGTCTGCATCGTAACGTAGTGCTATATATTCTAGGAAAATTGAGTAACTACAGACGGAATTTTCTGTGTCGTCACGTAGTACTAATTACTCTATAAGCTAAGCGACTACGGACGAAATTTTCTACGTCGTCACGTAGCGCTAAATCTCATATGATCTTAGACATATACATGAGTCTTTAAAACTAAATTCACCAAATATAAAAGCATAAAACTACGTATTTTTGAAACTTAAAAAAAAAAAACTCTCTTGATTCAATTATTTTGAAAACCACTTTATATTAATTTTAATCACTTTATAGATTCCATAAGAAACTCACATCCTCAAACTTGAGTTTTGAAATTGGGAAATTGTTTTCATTCTCATTTAACAATCATATACAACATTTAACACAAAAATAGGAAGAGACGCAAGTGGAAGTGCACTTACCTTACTTTCTAAGTTTGTTAAAAAACTCTACAGAAGCTCCTTTGCTCCGCTAGTTTATGCGTCACTTGCACCGCATGTTCTTATTTAAAATATGCTACAATGTACTACATAAACTATACACATTGTTTTTAGACTTTTAAAAACTTTTTACAATGCACTTTAAGCTACAACTTTCTCTATTAACTTCTAACTTAACTGAGGCCTCCAAATTCCAATTTCTTTACAAAAGTTTCAGTTATACATCCCTAGGGACACCCCCACACAGTCCGTATAATTTTCAGATGCCCGGAACAAAAAGTCAAAATTTTAGACCCCCTATAATAGAACAGTGCACACAGCCCATTCTATGAGCTATTTAGCCTCCATTTTTTCTTGGACCATCTTCTTATCTCTCACTTAGGTCCCCTGTGAAATGGTTTCGAAAAACTCTAAGTATTGAGGAGTAAAACCTAGGAAAAACGCCTATTTTTCTATACTTTTTTATGCACTTTTTCGCATCGAACAAGCGATGATATTATTTCTTTCATATCTAAGGTTTTTTTACCTAATTATAATCGAATATATTCATTCCATGCAATAAAAATTGCATTTACATGGACATCTTACATTACGACTCTCTAAATGCACTATTTTGGTCATAACTTGTATAATTTTTATCGGAATCATTCTCTTCCAAAACCTATGGTTTGCTATAATTCCTAGGCGTGATTTGAGGTCTAAAATAATTCCAAATAAGTTAGAGTAGTACAGGTCATCACCATCCCTTTGTTGGGCTCAAAATTCTCCAATTTGTTCAAAACTACTCCTTTGACAATCCTATCATTTCCATATGTTTTCCTAACCTCAATTATGCTTAAATTTGAGTTCAAATCAATCAAAACTCAGAGGTATCTTACTGTCCTTCATAGCCATGACACACACACATACACATCAAAGAGTAAATCTTGTCAATTCTACATGTCAATTTCACTCAATCCTTTTATCAAACAACTTGTGTACAACTTATTTAACATTTTAGTGCTTTAAACCATACTTTAAAGTTTGTTATCCATGAACCCTAACCTAAGATTCACACACAAGAATATGCCATCTAAGTTTCTATATCATCTAGGTAGGGTTCTACACTTGTTTGAAGTGTAGAACACCCATCACAACTCACAATAATCACATAGTTATCACCATACCCATACAACCCCAACTAACATAAAGGCAAAGAGAAAAGATGATATCTCACTTTGTTTCTTGCTTAGAATGGTGGGTTTAGCTTTAAAAGCACTCTAGAATAATGGATTGAAGCTTGAAAAATGAGTGGGTAAGCTTTCTCTTCTTCTTTTGCTTGACTGTGCATCATCCTCTCCCCCTCTCTCCACTCTCACGTTTTTCTTCTTTCAATTTTCTAAGTGTTGGCTGACCACCAACACCTCCCCTCCTCTATTTATAGTGACATTTAATTGTTCAATTACTATAATAACCCTTTGTTAGTTATTTAACTCCACTTAAGTTCTAATTGTGTGTGAAATGCTAATTACTTATCTCCCAATATATATATATATATATATATATTCTTATTTAAATGTTATCTATCTTGATACTTAATAATTTATCTTTTATTGGTTAAAGATTATTTTACTCTTTCTTAATTTTTCTTCTCATAATGGTCACACACTTCCTAAAATTTGTATTGTTATTGCAATACCACTTGTAATTATATTATTGACGAACTTCATCCTCATTATTTCATTAATTTATTTCTAATACTATGAAGTTTAGGAATTAAGAGTAAAGGCTTAATTAACTCCATAATCTAGCTTCTAATATTAGGGAGTTCGAAATTGAGACTAAGGGCTTACACAAAAGGTTTTGCAACGGAAACTCAACACCCTAAACAACCATCAAACTATTACAGATCAATATTATTTTCTTAGCTTCTTCACTGATCACTTTCTCCTTGATCATTTGTCTTACTTTCCCACCTACTTGCTACTTCAAATCACCAGATCTAAGCATGAAAATCTCGATCACATCAAGCACAATCCGTGGACTGTTCTTGATAGATTTTTCACTAAAAGTGTAAAACCCAAAACCTTAGCTATTGGAAAGTAATTGTTTTTTCAGATGAATAGTTTATTTAAATGGAAGTGTTCAAGTGAATAGTAATTTTCAAAAATCAGACCTCGTGAAGCAAAAGCTCCAAAATTAATATAAGAATTAATTGAAACTGAATAGAAGTGAATGTAAAACCCAAGACTTTTGGAATAGTATTTTCGGATGAATGGTGTTTCGGATGAATAGTATTTTCATGTAAATAGTATTTTTGAGTGAATAGTAATTTCTAAAAAACAAAAATTTCCTCAAGTTTCGTGAGATAAAATTTTTTTGACGAATAGTGTTTTTGGATGGAAAGTATTCGTGTGAATAATGATTTTTTAAAAAATGGACCCCAAGCATCAGAAGTCCCGAAATAAGTATTAGAGTTATTAAAAACTTAAACAGATCGAAAATGAGTTCATTTGAATAGGTTTTAAGCGATCCGAAAGTAATTGACGAAAATGCCCTTTTCGGAGAATAATAGGAATTTATGATTTTACGGCCATTAGAATTTTTTTTAAAGCATGGAACTAAAAGTTAAGACACCCAATTAGAGTATTACATGGTCAATTTAACGATAGGATAACCATAGAATATTTTTGGAATTTATTGAAGGGTGAATGACAATTAATTTCATTAAAGGGAAAAATGGACATTTCAATTAAGTATACATGGATTTGGTGTGAGTAACCGATGCAATGAAGTTGAACAAGAAACACAATCCATGTCATGAGATATTAGCCAATGGGAGGATGACAAATTAAAAATAGTTAAGTGGAAATTAGTTGTCATGCATTGTAATGTCATAAATGTGATATTGATAAATTGAATAAATTGACCTTGTTACAAGTTAACTTGTCATTTATTTTAATGAGTGGCCTTACTATCAATTTAAACTAGGGATTTCATGGTCATTTTAAGGTTGATGGAGGGTATTTTTGTCAAGTAAAAGTGGGCTATATATAAAGCGAAAGGAGATGAGAGTTGAGAGAGTGTAAGTGGCGGTCAAAGAAGAAGAAAACGTGAAAGAAGAGAGCAGACCCGTAAGGAAGAGCAGAATTGGAAGAGAAAAAAAAAAAGGAAGTGTAGTCGTGAGAAGGAAGAAGAAGAGGAGGAGATTCCAAGTGTGTTCAATCCATCCTTCTCTCTAAAACCCATCAAGAATCTTTCAAGAAAAAGAGTGAAGAGAGTTGTAGGTAAGTTCATTAAATTTATGTCTAGTTAATGGGTAATTTTTTATAGTTGATTTAAATGAGTTTGTGATGGATTTTATGGTTTGATTAGAGTTAAATCATCATCAAATTAAGCTTGGAAGTGGAAGGAGAAGTGAAGGAAGTATTGGGTCAAGAATTTAGTAAGGTAAGGGTTAGGGTTTGATACCAAAAGTTGATGGAATTTAATTGATTTTGAGTTTAAGGCTTTAGTTGAGTAATTGATGCATTTAGGTGTGATTTTTGAGTTTGGAATGAAGTGAATAGCTTAGTTGTGTTATATACTAGTGTGTGCCTAACTTGGAAAAGTTTATGTAATTAGATGGTTTTTAATATCTGGATGAATTTCTATGAGATTTCATTGTTGATTGAGATGAAAATTTTGAAAAGAAAAGCAAAGGAATGAAATTATGAGCAATTATACTAGTGTATGAACAAGTTATGTTTAAGCATGTGTTTGTGTGGATTTTTAATGCTTGAATGGTTGGTATGATGTCGTGGAATGAATTTGAGTTGGTTGGAATCAAAAGAATGAAAGAAAAATTGGAAATGGGAAGTTTGGATGTTAAATATGTCTAAGGTTAAGAATGGGTGAATAAATTGTCATTCTATTCTTTTGAAGCGTTTTAGTGATGTTTAGGATGTGTTTGAGTGCAATTGTGCAAAATAAATTCAAAGGAATGGATGTTAGAATATTGATTGGAAATATGGTGAAGTTGTGAAATTATTGAGCTCATATATTGAATTAGAAATAAGTGGTTATTTGATGCTTATTATGTTGAAATTAATTGGGGGAATTGTTGGATACTTGAATGATTTTAAATGAAAAGTTGTGGTTGGAATGTTAGTTTGAAAGATTATGTCAATAATTGGAATTATATTGCACATGATTATTGAAGTTCAAATTGGAAGAATAATTGTGATTGGCATTGAATTTAAGTGAAAAATGTGATGAAATTTATGGTGGAATGCACTTGTAGGTGACTTGGAAGCAAGAAGATCAAAATGGAGGTTTTGAAGAGTGGTGAATTAGTATTAAAAATAAGTCGTGAGTGGATAGTTTTATTTTAATTAAATTGATTGAGTTATGGTTATTTATATTTCTGATTTTATTATTTATTTTAAGTAAGTAAATTTGTTGATGTATGTTGATTTTATAGATTATAAATTAGGTTTTACGATTGAAATAAAAATTTATTACGAATTTGTATAAGAAATTTCGGAAAGAATTCTATGTTTTCTGTCCGAGTTATTATTAGAAAGATTTCATATTGTTTTAAATAATATGAATTTATGCTTTGAAAAAGAATATTGATTTAATTTTTGGAGAAAATTATTTATTCAGAATTATATAGATATTCGGAAAAGATTGGAGAAAGGCAATAATTAGGGAAAGTGAGTGTGATTTATTTTCAAAACTTTTACAAATTTATAAGTTGATCATCGATATTTGCAAACGTATATTTTAGTATTCAAATTACTATAATGCAACGTTTATTTTAATATTCAAAGTTATTATGCTTAATCTAATTTCTAGCATGTTATTACATATTTTGTTATGCATGTATAATTCTTTTAAGTTATAATGAAAATGTATTTATTTTAAAAGTAAAGTGAATTAGTAAGTTTATGATATTTACAAGTATAGAAAAGATTCAATAAGGTTGTTTTGAAAGTATTTCGAGTATAAATCTTATATTAGAAAAAGAATGTTTATTAGCGAAAACATATATTTTCAAGCTAATAAAAATAAAAGAAAGTTGTAAGTATATTGAAAGAATTTTTAATGTCTTTGGTTTCCCATAATCCCCAGTATTACCCGGCGAAGGTACCCTACGCGTGTATGACGAGAAGAATCAAAATCCCAAGTTCCCGCATTGCTTGATGATGGGGGGAATCAAAATCCCCAGTTCCCGCACGGTCTAATGTTTGGGGGGAATCGTAATCCCAAGTTCCTGCATCATCTGATGTTTAGAGGGAATCGAAATCCCAAGTTCCCACATCAGCAATTATGCAAGGTAGTATTCACTAGTCCTAGCGACGTGTAGACGTACTGTCACGTAAGGACAAGTTTATCTGAGTTACCAGTAAAGGCAAGATAAAGAGATAAAAAGTACGTCGTTCGACGTAAGATTCAGAAAAGAAAGAAAGGTATGTTTTACGAAATTATTATGAGATTTTAAGTGTATGAAATTTTAAAGTTTTATGCTAAATTTATATTTTCCAGTAAATAATATTATATTATTATTAGCTTTCAAAATTATATTAAGAGGATAGATATATGTTGAAAATGAAATGTCAAATATAAAAGTTTAATCGCTCACTAAGTTATTACTCACTGCACTTTTTCCTATTTTCCATAAAAACTCTCCCCAGATACAGGTACAAGCCAGTAAGCGAAAAAAGCTCCGTCAGACGTGCAGACTGACTAAGGACGCAACGCAATTGCATTAATCTACATTTTGGAGATTTTCATGTACATGTATACTTTCATGGTTTTATACATGTTTTGTAGATGTTATTTCGGATGATCTTCATATATTCATAGCTTATATTATGTTCAATGAATTTAAGAGTAAATATTGCTTTTTATACGATGTTGATTTTAAGTTTTTTTAAAGTAAAACTATGTTTGGGTTTGATTATGGAAATTGATTTGAGGGCCTAAGGCCCAGTAGTGGAGATTTGATCAATATAGAAGTGTTAAACTTTTAAATTTGCAGGGTGACATGTTCGGAAAACAATCGTTATGCTGTCCAAATTTTTTTATTCCGTTTTGTAAATATTTGAAATAAAAAGAAAAGAAAAAGAAAAAGAAAAATTTTCTCACGTTTTCCACATTAAAAAGAAAATTTAGAAAAGTTTTGAAAAGTAAACGGCATAGCTTCACGGAAACTTTCCAGTTCGATCAGATATCCACTGGAGGGTTACTATGAGGTCGTCGGCAAGCCAAGTAGAAAGAGGAGTCTGTCAGTGAAGATGAGTTCATTCGAAGAGATTTTGAAAAATTCTGAGCTTATTGGACAAAAATACCTCTTTTGGATAATAATAGGTATTAATGAATTTACATCCATAAGAATTTCTTTTGGTATGAAATGGGATGATAAAATACCCAATTAAAGTATTTTATGGTCAATTTGAAGATTTAAGGGTCATCGAATATTTTGGAAATTTTTGAGGTTTAAATGTGAATTAAAATTATTAGATGGCCAAGTAGATATTTTTCTTACACAAGTACACCTGGATTGTATGTGAGTATTACATAGAATGAGATCTCATAAGAAGCACAATCCATGCAAAATGAAATGGGTCAATGAGAGCTTGACATATGGAATCCACTAACTTGGAAAGGTCTGTATAAAGGGGACTTGATAGGAAATGAGAAGCAAAAGTGAAAAGAGATAAAAAGAGTCGGTCGAGAGAGAGAAAGGGAGGCATTTGGCAATTAGAGAGAATAAGAGTGAGTTGTGATTGAAAGCATGTCAGATCTAGGCGCAATATTTATGTGGATCAAATGAGAGCCAAATTGAGAGAAGTCCAAGAGTAAATCAATAGGAGATGAGCTCGAGCAAGGAGGAAGCTCCTACCGAGAGGAGGATGTAAGGTAAGGTTGCTGTCCTTGTAGATCTCGAGTTGATTTTGGGTATTCTTAATGCCTGCAAATCATTTGGTTTGAGTAGGAGCTCGTGATCAAGAGTGTGCAAGAAGAGCAGTAGCCTTACTTATCAGTTGTAGTGATTTCCAAGCCTTTTGATGTGGCATGTGAGCTGAGGTGGAGTAGCTGCTCATTTGAGATTGATCTGAAAAGGTAAGTGCAAGACCTCATGATATTCCTTATGTGAAATGGAATGTGAATGTTAAATCTGATTAAGTTGATGATGCAAACTACCATGTATTGGTTATGAGTGCATTAAATTGTTATTTTGGATGGGGTTGTTGGTGTAAAACCTAGAAAGAGTGTTAAAGCATTGTTTGCATGAGTTTGGGTCGATCCAGGCTAGGACAACAACCCGTCAGTGAGCTGAGTGCTGCGACAAAGGGATGTGGCAGTCCTTGGTAGCACCAGTCCAAGTTGGGCAAGAGACAGCAACTCATAAGTACAAGTTGGGTTATGCCCACAGTCCGTAAAGAACCTGAAGGAGCTGAGCGAGGAAGGCACCTAGCAAAGGGCGAGTTGAGCTAGAGCAGTAGCTCGCAAAAGAGGCGAGCTGGAAGGAGCTCGCTATCCAAGCCAAGCGAGCTGGACAGTAGCTCCCAGTGGACGAGCTAGCAGTAGCTCGCAGCTCAAGCTCGGTCCTTTATAAATTGGAGTGCAGTGTTTTGTATGCTGAAATGTGAGTTTTCGAATGGATTGTTATGTCTAAGAAATCACTCTAGTATTGAAGTGTAGGTGAAGCAACGAGCTAGCAAAGGACACAAAAGAGTGGTTATACATATTAGACATCAAATTGTGTGATGGGCCCCAATCTCTAAGCTACTACTGTACATTGGGAAACCCGTCGGCAACCCAACGGTAGCTCTCCAATCGATATCTAAATCCGATTGGAAAGTTTCCGTGAAACTAAGTTGTTAATTTATTCTAAAAACTTCTTTATATATTTTTATATAGTAGAAGTGGTAGGAAATTTTTTTTTTTTTTTATCAAATCTTTTACAAAAATGATTTTATAAAAATTTCGACAACATAACGACTATATTTCCAACTATGGCACCCTGCAAAATCATTTATAGAAAATAAACACTTCTAAAATTCAATCTTTCTCCACTTCCAGGCCTAGGCCAATCTCAAATCACAATTCCTAGCCATAATTTCCTCTAAAGCAACAAAAAAATCGTTTCTAGAATTGAAACACAATCTCATGCATTCTATGCAAAAATATTTACATCAATTTTAGACAAACATATCGAATAATTAATAGTTAATAATATTCAATTTGTTTATAACAATTTCATTACACTAGAAAAATTCATACAAATTTATAAAATTTCTTTAAAATCAAAACATTTATACATCACACTAATTTCGATTCAAATCACATTTACAAAACATGGATTCACATAATCTTCTTTCCGTCCATCTCATCAATCAAGAGTAAGAGACTGAGCGCCTTGATTACCTATACCTGCACCTAGGGAGGTTTTTGGAAAAACATAAAGGAAAATATTGAGCCAAAGCTCAGTGAGTGCATAGGGTTTCTATCTAAAGCATTTCTTCTAAAATCTAGCTCTCGAAGAAAACATTTTCTTTATTAAAAAGTTTATTTCTAAAATAGTTTCCTTTCAGAAATCATAAACTTTTGAAAACTTTTCTTTTAGATGTATACTTTATAAAACTCAAAATATAGTAACTTTCTAAATCATTCTAAAATGTTTCTGAAAACTTTCTTTTTGAAGATCTCTTTTTTGGAAAGCCTTTTCTATCTAAAATCTGAACCAATGGAATTCCCCATAAAATCTAATCACATGGCGACCAGACTAGTACCACTCATGTGACAAATCTAACGGCCGAAGCCGCAATCTAAGCCACGTGATGACTATCTAGTGTCGCACACTGTGACCAATCTATCTGAGACATCCCCCAACCACACAGCGAAATGCTACATCACAAATGTGAAGAGAGACAATATTGCGTATATGTAGAGGGCGACACGACAGACTCGACTTTGATAGACTCTGTCCCCCCAAAGTTAGTAGGACGTGCCCTCCTAACAACTTACCATACACGATGGGATATATGGGTCGGGTCTAAATCTGAATCTAAAATCTAAGATTCGAAGATCTGTAATCTATATCTTATAGGTAGGCCACTGGCTTTTGAAAGCATTTATCTTTCTAAAAATTTTAAATTCGATTTTCTAATCTCAAAAGTATAAACTAATAAACTTTCGTATTAAAATATTTCTAAATTGAAATATTTCATAAATTAATGAAATCAATTAATTATAACTTGCAATATCTAAACACATTGTTATTTAATATAAATCGATTTAAACTAAAACATTTATAACATTTTATAAAAGGTTTCTAGCACTCACTTGGCTTGTTCATTTTTTAAGTCACGCTTCCCTAGTTCACCTTCAATTCGTCCATTCCGATCGCACCTATTAGATGCATTTTAAATTTTAGAATTCAATCCAATTCTAACTTAAATCATTTCAAACAAAACACTTCACAATTTTATCAACATCATCTTCTTATCCATAACTAAACCTAGCATGCACATCAAATTCAATTTCACTCATTCTATTTTGTCATGGAGTTCACCACATGCTGTCCCTAATTTCAACTAGTTCTCTAATGCAATTTACACATTCAAATTACATTATTTCTTGACCAAATTTATACATATTCAAGCTTAACCTCTTCACTTTATCTTCACATAATTTTCAATATCATAACAGCCCCTAAACTATCCAAAATCTAGTGTATAAAAGTTATGGGCAGCATGCTCCCTTTTTGATCTCTTTAGGCCAAATGCTACTCATCTTCATTACTATGGACTCATTTCACCTTTCTAACATCACAAACTAGTATCCTAACACATATTTAAGCTTGCAATTCATCAAATGGAAGCAGGCTAAGTTAGAACATTTAATTTTCCATTTAACTGAATCACACATGCAAAACCTCAAACACTTTAACTTCATTCATCTTTCATGATTTTACACATCCAAACCAATCCATATTCAAGCCAATTCACTCATATTTTGTTTACATCATTTCACCTCAACATAGCCAAATTGCATCTCATAATATACATCAACATCTCATCAATTATTTTTACACCAATCAGTCCACAAACTCAATCACGTCTAGTAGAATTTGCACATCATTAAACACCATCAAACTCACTCAAATCATAATATTTTTCAACCAAAGCACTTACCAAGTGTTCCTTGATGTCGTGCCTTGCTTCTCCACTTGTTTTATGTCTCAAAAACCTTGAATTAAACTATAGAAAATTGATTAAGATTACAAGCTATCCTGAAAACTGTTTTTGACAGCCTTTACCCAAAATCTTCAATCTAAAACTCAATCCTACCTCTTCTTTTTGGGTTGATTTTTCTTAGAAAGTTTCCTTGACTTGTTCTTCAACATTTGATGGGTTGATCAAGCTTCAAAAATGATGGAAATGTGGCTGGAACAAGCTGTTGGAAACTGGTCTGAATTTGCCCTGTTTTGCCATGACATCCACCCCTTCTTATCTAGATTTTTCATGACACTTCTCCTATATATATATATGGATTCATTTATCTTGTATATTTACCTTAATCTTTGTTAATTATTTACATGCCACACCACTCTTCTATTTTGATCAAAATGCCCTTCTTTTATTATAAAGATTTCCATGTATGTCATACTAATTGTTTATGAAATTTTACTATTCATGAAAATAAATTTTTCTAATCACCTCAAGCTCTCTTTAAATGTCTTTTGATCATGAATTTCACCTTATATCATTTATTAATCATCATGTCACTTATCGGATTCGAATCCGTTTCTGATCCATTCGAAAATTCTATTAAAATTCGATTACGCAATTCCGAAAAATTAATAACTTTATTAATTCTCAAATAAAAGTATTTTTGTACATTCTATTTACATGTTTATACATCTTTTATCTACAATAGGGAATTCGGATAAGGGACATCACATTATAAGTGTGGTTTATTTCAAAAGCATTTTAAAAGTTCATTTAATTATGACACTTGGTTACTTTTAAATTATTTATATTGAAATGATTTATTTTTTCATGTCTCCAGTTTTGTATTTATATCACATGCAAGTTTTTGAATTGTATATTAATAATGTTTAGGCACTTTAGTAGCAAAGCAATTTATTTATAGACATGCTAGAAAATATTTTTGAGCTAAATTAATGTATTTACTAGATAAAGAGAAAAAAAAGTTTAAGTAGCTTAAAAAAAAAAAATTAATGTCTATGGTTTACCCTAGCCCCAAAGATTACCGGTTGAAGTACCGTATGCATGTATGGCAAGTATGGTTGGGAGCGTAACTAACTATAGGGGGTCTAAATCATAGTCAGTCAGTCGTCCTTTGCACGTATACGGTAATGTAGATCTGTCTAATGTTAGGGTGGGTATCGCGATTCCTAAGGTCCCTCATCTGCGACTACACAGAGAGATTTACCCAATCCTAGTGACGCGTGCGAGTTGTATTACTGTTATGTATAGGTACCATCAAGAAGGATAAGTTTTCCTGGGTTATCAAATAAGGCAAGTTTCAAAAAGAGAAACATGTCATTAGACGTGAAATCGTAGATATCAAGAAAGCTATACTATGACAAAGATTTATTAACATTATTATCATTTTCAAATAAAATTACATTTATATATTATGCTTGATTTATATTTTATCAATTCAAGTTAAAGTATTAGTTTCTTATAAATATTTTAGGAGGTGTATTCTTATTTTGAAATAAGTTTTAAAGTTGATAAGTACATGCTCACTGAGTTATTACTCACCACTCGTTTCCTTGTTTTATTAATAAATAAATAAATAAATAAAACCTCCCAATGTGCAGGTGCGAGTCAGAGATTAGAGGGCGCTCCATTGGGTGTGCACAAGGGCTGATACGTGACGCTACTGTACTAATTTGTTTGCTTCCACACTATCATGTACTACATATCTTTTGAACATAAGCGTGTTTCATAAATTTGATTTGAGAACTTATACTTGGTGCATTTTGTATTATATTTTGTGAACCTTATGTACACTTTGTTTTATTTAACTTCAACGGATTTTTAAGTTATCTTGAATGAAATCGTATTTAGGAATATTTGTAAAAACCCCCCTGAAAAACAAAATAATAAGAAAATACCCCCACTTTTTAAAATATTAGATAAACTACCCCCCACCGTTAAAATTCATACAAACCATTAGAGATTTCCATCCACAATTGTTAAAAGTCCAAAATGCCCTCAATTTTGATAAGTTCAGAGAGGAATATTATGAAAAAACCCCCCACCCCCCAAAACTGATGGCATTTTAGACTTTTAACAATTGTGGATGGAAATCTCTAACGGTTTGTACGGATTTTAACGGTGGGGGGTAATTTACCTAATATTTTAAAAAGTGAGGGTATTTTCTTATTATTTTACTTTTCAGGGGTGTTTTTACAAATATCCCTCGTATTTATGATTAAGTGTGAGTTGGATGAGGGCTTGAGGCCCAGAAGTTGGAATTGGAATAATTTTAGAAATGCACAGGTTTTCTTTCATGTTTTACAGGATGGATTTTTCAGAAAAGCAGTCGTTGTGCTATCGGATTTTAATCAAATCTGATTTACAAACGTATTTTGCAAAAGTATTTCGAAGAGTTTCATAAAGGTTTCAGTAATAGATAAAGACTTAGTTTTACAGGAACCTTTCAACCGATGCAATTCCCATTTGAAGGGCCACCGCGGGGTACCGGGCAGGCTACCTAATGTATAAGGAAGAAAGGCCTATAAAAAAGAACACTAAGAAAACTAAATCTTACCACCTGATTCTTATCAGATCCGGCTTGATAATCCTCCTAAACTTATTTTTCACCTCTTTGAGGCTTGAAATCTCTTCAAAAATGGTAGAAAATGGCTTGGATCAATGTCTATTCTTATATCTGTCTTTAGCTCTTGATTTTCGACAGCTTCTCTCCCTCTCTCTAGATTTTTCTTTTATTCAATTCTCTCTCTCTCCCACTTTCACGAAAACACTCACTACACACATATATATAGACGTAGATCAAGTTTAACATTTACCCTTAAACTTCCTTAAATTTACAAGTTGACCATTTTCTAGAGAATTCTTTACTTTCCTAAAATATCGTTTGACATTTCACTTTATTTATAACTTTACCACTTTTTAGAAAAATCTTTTATTCCATCAATTACCCTTCAGATTTTTATAATCCAAATTTATTTTCGATCCTTCCAAAAATTCTACAAAAAATTAATTTCATCTATGAGCACTTTATAATCCCTTTATTATTTCATAAAGGATGGTATACTAGTACAATATACTATTCATTATATATGTACAATAGTAAGATCGGAAATGGGGTATTACATGTAGAGGGCGACACGACAGACACAATGGACTCAATCTCCCCGATATTATCAACACGCCCTCCCAACACTTGTCATACACTGTAGGGTATACTAGTCGGGTCCGAATCTATAAAGCTATAAATTTAGGTTTATAAATTTGGGTAAACCACTAGCCTTTGAAACTTTCTTAATGGATGTATTTCAATGTTAAATCTTTCATAAAAAAATCACGAAGATGTGGAACGTATTTCATAAAATTTTTGTTAAAACACAAAATATTCATCATTTCTATAAGATAATATTTTCTTTCAAGCTAAACAATAAGACATTCATAACTAGTATGTTTGCTAGAAATTCATAAAGTAACTTATAAAAATATTTGAAAAGTAAATTAACGAAGTATTGAACCTTTATAAAACATGGTTACACTCACTTGTTTCCAAGCTATTAGAATGCCCTCAAATACTCTTCTTATAAAACCTAAAACTTTTGGAATAATATTTTTGGATGAATTGTATTTCGAATGAATAGTATTTTCTTGTAAATAGTGTTTTTGAGTGAATAGTGATTTCTCGAAAATGAAAATTTTTTCAAGTTTCGTGAGACAAAATTTTTTCGATGAATAGTATTTTCGGACAGAAAGTGCCCGTGCGAATAGTAATTTTCGAAAAATGGACCCTGGACATCAAAAATCCCAAAATAGGCATTAGAGTTATTAGAAACTAAAACGAATAGAAAATAAATTCATTCAAATAAGTTTTAAGCAATCTGAAAGTAATTGTTGAAAATGTCCTTTTCAGAGAATAATAGAAATTGATAATTTTACGACCATTAGAATTTTTTTAAAAGTATGAGATTGAGAGTTAAGATATGTAATTAGAGTATTTTATGGTCAATTTGATGATAGGATGATCATAGAATATTTTTAGAATTTATTGGAGTGTGAACGACAATTAATTTCATTAAGGGCAAAATGGACATTTCATTTAAGTATACATGGATTTTGTGTGAGTGACCACATGCAATGAACTTGAGCAAGAAACACAATTCATGTTATGAGATATTAACCAATGGAAGAATTACACATCAAAATTAAATTATGGAATTAATGGAAATTAGTTGTCATGCATTAAAATGTCATAAATGTGATATTGATAAATTGACTAAATTGACCTTGTTATAAGTTAACTTGTCATTAATTTTAATGAGTAGCATTATGGTCAATTTAAGCTAGGAATTTCATGGTCACTTTGAGGTTGATGGAGGGTATTTTTGTCAAGTAAAAAGTGGCACTATATAAAGTTAAAGTGTTATGGATGAGAGAGTGTGTGTGTGTGACGGTTAAGGAAAGAAAAAAAAAAAGAGAGAGAGAGGACAGTTGATGTGTTCGGCAGTAAGGGGAGAGGAAGATCAAAGGGGTTTGAATCATTTTTCATGTCAAATTCAACAAATAAGGTGCTAGGCAAGGATTAGACAAGAAAGGTGGAGAAAATAGGTAATTTTTGTTAGTTTTTATGATTTCTTTGATAGATTTTCGTGGGTTTTCATGATGAAATTATTAAGTGATATGCTTATGGAAATTTTGGTGCTATAAGAGGTGGATTACCTTGTATTTGAGCTTGGAATTGAAAGAAAACACAAAGCAAGCAAGTTGACAAGCAAACTAGTGAGGTAAATTAGGGTTTATGTGAATTTTCTTAGAAAAATTTCAATTGAATTGATTTTAGGATACTAAATGATTATTGGTATGATTTTAAGGTGTTGGATGAGCATGAAATTGAAGAAAATATATTGAATACATTAGGGGTGTAATTCGGTCAAAGCTAGTTTGTTAGGTGAATGAGTGGATTTTGACATTTGATGAATTTAGTTTATGTTTGACTTAATTTTAAATGATATGGATAATTTGATGATTAATTGATACAACTGGGTGTTATTATTGAGCTGGAAATGAAGAGAATAGATTGGTTATGTTATATACTAGTATGTGGCCAATATGGGGTAATTGATGTAATTGAATGACTTTTGATATATTGATGAGTTTATATGGGATTTTATGTTAAATTGAGATGAATTATGGAAGGAAAAGCAAGTGAATGAATGGATGGGCATGCATGCTAGTGTATGGCCAAGTTAGGTTTATTTATGTGTTTGTATTGATTTTAATGCTTGAATGGGTTGTATGATGTTTTGGCATGGAATTGAGTTGATTGGTATCAAAAGAATGGAAGAAAAATTGAAATAGAGAACTTGGGTGTTAAATTCGGCTAAGACCAAGAATGAGTGTACAATTTACCATTCAATTCTTTTAATGTGTTTTAATGATGTTTAATATGTGTTTGAGTGCAATTGTGGAAAAGAAATTAAAAGGAATGGATGTTAGAATATTAGTTGGAAATATGGTAAGGTTGTGAAATTGTTGAACATATATATTGAATTAGAATTAAGTTGTTAGTTGGTGCATAATATGTTGAAAGTTAATTGAGTAAATTGTTGGATACTTGAATGAGTTTCAAATGAAAATTTTGGTTGGAATGTTAGTTTGGAAGATTAGTCAAGAATATGGTATTATTATGCATGGGGTGTGGAAATTGAATTAAGCTATTAATATGGTGTATCTATAAATTCTAAATAAATATTGTGGTTGGATGAAAGTGTAGGAAAAGTTTAAAGGCCAAAGAAGAGCTCGGATGAGTGGTGTTCTAGTTCAAGAAAGTCGTAAATGTGGTTAAATTTAAAAGCACTTTTTGTAAGTTTTATAATTTAGCTATTGATATTTGCAATATTAATTTTAGTATTCAAGTTATTAAATTGATTTAATTAAATTCCTAGCATGTCGTTTTATTTTTATTATGTATGTATAATTCTTTAAGTATGTTGTAAATGTATTTATTTAAAAGTAAAGTAAATGAGTGAGCTTATGATATATACATGCATAGAAATGATTTGATAAAGTTGTTTTGTAAGTATTTCAATTATAAAGAAAAGAATGTTTACTAACGAAAATTTTACGTTTTCAAGCAAATGAAAAGAAAAAAAAAAAGTTATAAGTAAAGTAAAATAATCTATAAAAGCAAGGTTCACCCTAATTCTCAGTATACCCGACCGAAATACTCCAACATGTATGGCAAGATGGTTGGGAAAGTCACTAACTTGGGAGGTTGAGTCAGTGAGTCACACTCTGCACGTGTGGAGTAGTGTAGATCTGCTTGATGTTGGGAGAGGATCATAACCCCAAAATTTCCCACATCTACGACTGCATATGGTAGCATTCCCGAGCTCTAGTGGCGATGAGAAATTCTGTCACGACAGAGTAGCTTCCCTGGGTTGCCTTAGCGAGTTTTTGAAAGAAAAGCGCATTCTTAGACGCGAAGTTTAGAAATAAAAGAAGTTTATAAAGCAAAGCATTTTATACTTTACTAAAGTTATTATTATCTATTTAGAGTAAAACTATAAATAGTTAGCTACATTAGTTTTTAGTTTTATAAAGTTTAATGAGAAATTATAAATTTTTGAAAATTATTTTAGGAGGATATTATTATATTTAGAAAAGCAAATCATTGTTTGAAAAGTTTATCCACTCACTGAGTTATATACTCACCACTTTAGTTTTTATGTTTTTTGAAAAATCCTCCCTAGGTACAGGAACGAGCCAGCAGTCAGACACCACTCCATTAGACGTGTAGGTGGACCATGACATGATACTACTGCACTTGTTTAATTTCTTCAATGTTTGTGCATGCATCACGTTTCATGATTTTGTATTTTTGTAAATGTTATTTTTGAATGTTTACAAACCCTTTAAGAATTATGTTTTGTAAATGAAATTTTTGGTGGATATTATGAGTTATGTAAATAATTTTATTTTCAAGTTTATCTTACACTAAAAGTATGTTTGAGTTTGATTGTGAAAATGAGGGTCTGAGACCCAGAAGTTGAGAAAGATGCTTGTTATAAAAGTGTTTTTCTTCAAATTTGCTGGGTGACATTTTTAAAAAACAGTCGTTATGCTGCCGAAATTTTTATAACCTTATTTTGCAATTTACCCTAAAAGAAAAAGTTTTTATTTATTTCCAACAAAAAAGAGTTTTAAAGTGAGTTTGGTACCTCTACGAGACCCTTTCGAGCCAAAGTGAGGGTTCGATTGAGTTCCATCGGGATGCTCCGTAGGGGCCCCGTCGGGTTCAGTAGAGGATTTGGGGCCGATCCTTACACCTCCTTTGCTCCTTTTTTACCTACAATGCATATTCTACTTTAACATTCATCACCAAATCAATTTAAATCAATATTAGTTCATCTAATTCTACCATCAATCTAACATGCCTTTCATCTAGGTCATTTTACACATTCTTTCACATACTCATTATTCTTTTGATTTTTCTATGCACTAATCCTCTTAAATTCATCTCATCATCACCTTAATTCATTTAAGTAACAAAAACACAAGTACACCCCAAACCCCTCATCTTGGCCAAATACATTATACAACCAAATCCAAACTTTTTCTTTTCATTTCTTTGATACACATCATTCTAAGATTAGATAACACATCACATAAATACGTCAAACTAATAAAATCAATTCATATAACACAAACCCTAGCCTTAGCCAAAATTGACATCATGCATCCAACCTCCTCTCTTTCATTTTTATGGCCATCAAACACACTAAAATCACTCATTTTTCATGGCAAGACAGCTTATATTCCAAACAATATTCATTTGAACTTAGATCAACAATTCACCTATACTAGTAATGATAGGACCTGAAACCAAACTCTCTCTAATCTCTTATCTGGAGGGTCCTACCGAGCACTTCGACGAACTTCTCTTAATCCAACTCGTTAGATTGGAGAGATCCATGGAGTGAACCCTTTAATCTTACCCTATTCCTTAACTCAAATTAATTGTATTCTTTTCTTTTTTAAATAATTTGGGTGGATAAAAATTTTTCCGCAATTTCATTTTAAAATAAGTTTATAAAAATTTCGGCAACATAACAGTTGTATTTTTAAGGTTTCCAAAATTTTTACCTATAATAAAATACACTTCGACTATTTTCCATTTCCACCCAACTTCGTTTATCCATAAACATGCATTTTCATCATACTTTTTCACAATCCATATGCATGAATTCATAGTAGGATGTATATAAATATATGTCAAACATGAAAATGCACAACCACTTACAACAACATTTACAATATATACAATCCAAAATGTAAGCTATCAAGATCATGGTGTAATATATGTTACACATGCTTTAGGAATTACGCAACCATACATACATCGAATATACATAGATACATTAAGTGATAAATGTGGATCATGTGCAAGTGTTCAAGTACATATATATATCAAAATCATACTACAATTTCCAAATCATCAAGTACTTTAGATTTATTATTTACAACGTCAAAATATGTTTCATATTTATACAAATCATCCAGTTGACGCCTACCTAAATATGTAGTGATGACCTCTTTGTCCCACAGCTACCTACAATGGCACCCAATAGTATATACAAACTACACAACAAATCAACGCGTTAGTACGATGGAACAACGTAACATAATCATAGAATTACATAACAATTAATAAACTTAAGTAACTTTAAAATTTTTTATTTTCAAAATATCTTTCTAAACACTCCATGTATACCCCTAAAGTACTCAAACCATCACGGGCAATTTTAACTAATGCCAACGTGAAGCTATTGAGATATCTCGATCACCACGAGCGTTGCAACGTAATGTGAAATAATCTCGTATCTATGCAACTACAATGCGGAATTTTCTGCATCGCAATTATAGTGCTATAACTCTGGGAGACTACGAGCGGAATGTGCCGCATCGCTACGTAGTGCATAACTATGAATCTAAACGACTACATGTGGAATTGTCTGCATCCCAACGTAGCGCTCGATACTCTAGAAAACTGAGCAACTACGGACGAAATTTTCTGCGTTGTCACGTAGTGCTAAAACACTCTGTAAACTAAGCGACTACGGACAGAATTTTCTGCATCATCACATAGCACTAAATCTCATATATTCTGAAGGTATATACATGGTTTTCGAAACTATTTTCGCTAAATGCAAAAGCATAAAATCTCTTGCTTTTTAAACTCTTAAAACTTTCTCGATTCAAATATTTTGAAAGCGACTTTGAGTTGATTTCCTTCACTTTATGAATTTCATAAGGAACTCACAAGCTCAAAACTTGTATTTAGAATTTGAAAATCATTTTTGTTATCATTTAACAACAATATATAAAGCTTAAAATATAAATCGAAATAGACGCAAGTGGTAAGACACTTACCTCAATCTGCATAAGCTCTAGTCAAGCATCTCAACGAGTCTCTCGTGCCTCGCTCACTCGCTCGTCACCTATATGTAATTTCTTATTATTACATGCTCAATTACATAACTCAAAACTCAGAATAACTTTTCCACTACAATTCTCTCTATTGATAACTCTTTACACTATAACCTTCCCAACTCGATTTTAACTCAATCGAGACTCTCTAATTTCGATTTCTTTGCACCGACCTTATTTATTATCACCTAGGGACACTCCGGAATACTTAAAATGGTCGCCGGAAGCCCGGAACGCAAAATCACTATTTTTGGACCCCCAAAACCGAGGCTATGCTAAGGCCCATCCTAGCAATTTTCTTCACTCCATTTTCACTCTAATCATCTCCTAACTCGCACTTAAGTCATCCGTAAAACAGTTTCGAAAAATTCTAAGTATAGGGGGGTTGAAACCTATGAAAAACGTCTATTTTTCAACACTTTTTTATGCATATTTTTGCATCAAACAAGCGACGATGTCATTTCTTTCGTATCTAAGGTTCTTTTACTTAATTATGATCAATTATATTCATTTTATGTATCGAAGATCGCATTTACATTCATATTTCACATTACGACTTCATACGTGCACTATTTGAGTCATAACTTGCTCAATTTTTATCAGAATCATTCCTTTCCAATTTCTATGGTTTGCTATGACCCCTAGGCATGTTTTGAGGTCTAGAACAACCCCAAATAAGCTTGAAGAGTGCAGGTCACCACAACCCCTTCATATAGCTCGGGATTCTCAACTTAGCTCTATATTACTCCTTTGACAATTCTATCACTTCTATGAGTTTTTCTAACTTTTATTATGGGTGAATCTAAGCTTATTTGGATCAAAACACAAGAGTATTACACATTCCACATATGTCGTGATACCCACACATTCTCTTGAATGTATAGTTCTTTTCAATTTTACATGTTAATCTCTCTCAATCATTTTATCAAATAACTTATCTACAACTTATTTGACATTTCACTTCCTTACATCACACTTTAAAGGTTGTCATCCATAAACCCTAGCCTAACATCCATACACTATAACATGCCGTCTAAGCTTCCATATCATACACTTAGGGTTCTACACTTGTTTTAAGTATAAAACACTCATCACAACACACCACAATCATCACAACTATCATCACAACCATACAATCCCAATTTCATGTTTTTACTCATTCTAATCAAGTCTCAACTCAAGAAAAACCATGAAAATTACCTTTATCTTACTTGGGTTTTGTGGTTCTAGCTTGGAAGCACCTTAGAGTTGTGATTTAAGGCTTGGAATGAGATGGAAATGGCTTGCTTCTTCCCTTCCTTACTTCTGCCGTCCCACACCCTCACACACTCACGGTTTTGCTTCTTTTTTTTTCATCAAATTTTCTAAGTGTCATGACTAACACTTACATATATATATATATATATATATATATATATATATAGACTTTCACTCATTTACAACCCATGTCATTACTTAAAATTTTATCAAAATATCCCTCTTTTTATACTAATCTCATAACATCCTATTAACTTTTATGAATTCTCATAATCCCCACAACTAATTTATTCTAATTACTTCTATTTATATATAGGACTATTCGTTTGGCAAAATAACCCTTTTACCCTTCCTTTAGTTTTTTGCATTCATCGAGGGTTAAATTAATTTCTTAAACCTTTATTACATTGTATTCTCACTTCTAATAAGGTTATTTAGGAAATTTAATATTTTTGCCACTTAATCTACCTTTCAATACTAGGAAGTTCAAAGAAGAAGAATAAGAGCTTACAAGTAAGCTTATCAACTCTTCTTGAAATCCTAACTTAGCTCTCCCACTAATTTGAAGTTTAAATCCTCTAAATCCATGCATAGGAATCTCATTAAAATCACAGATATCTCACTTTAAACTTTAATAAAACATTTCACACACAATTCAAATATAAAAGTCTATGGAACATAAACTTTACCACTTGAAAACCACTTGATTTTGGTAAATAACCTTCTTGGGCTTGTAGACAACCTTTAGATAGCTTGGAAATCACTTAAAATTGCTTCAAAGTAGGTCAAGTGTAGCTACTACCCTGCTCTCTGGTTTGGCCAAACTGCACCTCTCACCCTCTCAAATTTTCTCTTTTGATTTTTCTTCTCTTCACTCATCTATGCATAGTTTTTGGTTAGATTAATAAATGCCCTCAATTATCCTTAAATTTAGAAGGTTGACATTGATATTTGCCCATAACTTAACCTCAATTTCACAAAATTGCCATTGGTTAGCATTGCAAGCTTGTGATTGGTTGATTCCTAAAAACTAATTCCATTCTAACTACCTCCATTACATTCCAACTAAATACCAATTAACTCATCCTTATCTCTACACATTAAGACTTTCTCAAAATGCCCTTGCATATCACTTTATTTACATCATTGCCCCTTTCTAGAAAATTTTTCAATTTTCCAAAATACCATTAACATAACACTTTAATGACCTCTTTACCACTTTCTAGAAAATTCCATTATTTCCACCAATTGCTCTTCAAAGTTCTATAATTCCTTCCATAGTCATTCTAAAGAATTTCATCTCCCTTTTTACATATTTAATCTTAAAGGGTTGTAATTAGAAATCCAATTGGTTACATTTAGAAAACAATCTACCATACTAATTCTTATATTCGAATTTATCTCCAATCTATCCGAAAACTCTACTAAAATTTAATTACATATCTGGGTACTCTAAAATCATTTATCATTCCATAAAGAAGAGTACATTACATTATAGGGTTCAAAGTACATATACAGTAATAAAATCGAGAAGGTATATTACATCCAGCGAGCAGGACCTCCGATCTAGGAGTTCTCAGATCAACAAAGTGTCGATCTGCGAGAACCCGATAAGAACTTGGCGAAACCGAGTTTTTAAACAATGGGTGCGAGACAAAATCTTAGTATTAATGTTTTTTTATTTTGTTAGATTATTCATATAATTCTAATAAACTTATTTTTTAAATATTTATTTTTTTAAATTTGTTCCGAGTTATTATAAGTTAATTTTATCAAACATAAATACGATAAATTTTTTAAGTACATATGTTTTTTTTTTTTTGGTGGTGATTACATTATCAGGTTGAATTAACGTTTTTACTATCAAACCACGTTAGATGGTGTATAATAATTATTAATGATATTTTAAATGTTATACATTAATTACATTTATTTTGGGTTTGTTTTTCATTTAAATTTGTGTGTGCATGTGTATATACATCATTAATTTTTTAAGGTTTAAGCTTAACTATTAAATTATGTATTAAATTAGTTAGAAAGATGTTATGAATAGTATGACTTTTTAAATATATAAAATACATTTTATAAATATTATTTGAGTTGACAATTGATGGATTTTACAAAAAAATAAAAACCTCATCAGTCCACTCATCTTTAACAACATCTAAAATTAATTTTTCAATTCTGAAAATCAATCCACAAAATCTCCAATAAATAATATTCACATTTGAGCTTCTAAAAATTCATCTATGGAATCTCCAACAAATGATATTAACATTTTTGTAATAGAACAGTCCGACCCGCCAGCCGTCTAACCCACACTGCCTCTCGGGGGCTGCCATGTGAGCAGGTACTGTCCCTGAGGCCCACAGGGTTTTCATACACCTTCCCAGGTGCTCACTCAACTCGAACTCAGCCCTTAAAGGGTAAGAGAAAGCACACCTAGTATCATTATGGCAACTACGCCCACAGGCCCCGACTCTTACTCTCCAAGTGACTTGCCCGAAACCCCACGATAACCCTCCAAACGGGATTCCCTCCAGCTGAAAGGTTCTCATAAAGCTAAGCCTTTTTAAAACTTTTTTTAGAAAATCTATTTTTGAAACTCTTTTTATAAATCGTTTGCCAGCGGAATTTGGTAGGAATTTTTTTGATTTAAAATTGACATTTATGAGAAGAATTTTTGTAAAAATTTTGACAGCACAACAACTGTTTTTTTTAAAATACTCCCCTATAAAAATCATATTCAAAAACTTGTACACTTCAAAATTTAACTTAATTTCTCAACTACCGGGCCTCAAACCCTTCTTTCATAATTCACACATAATCCCAACACAATTATTAATTCAAAACAAGTTTAAATCCTAAAACATGGTATGCATGATCAAATATATACAAAACTCAAATACGAAATTTATATTTACATATAATTCAAAATGCCCATATGTTTAAAATCTAGCTATCATACATAAAATTTATGAGGAATCACAGTTGCACCCGACGGTATGTGTAGCTACTCTTGATGAGAGGTCCCTATTATCTGATCACCTACATTAGTACCTGATCCTGAGAGGTTTTTATTTTAAAAACAACAAAAATAGGGTGAGTAAGATAAACTCAGTGAGTGTTATTAATTTCTAATCAAAACATTTCTAAAATGTCTTCCCTAAAAACATTTTGTAATCTTATTTCATAAACAAAGTCATACTGTAAAATATAAATGCTTATATATCGAGAACCAGAAATATTTCAATGCATGAATATTCATTTATATTTCTCATATGTAACATAAATTCACATAAATGTTGTAATAATTTGAAAAGCCAATATTTAATTCATCACTCACATTTTCATGCTTTTAAAATACTAAAATGTGAGTAAATATGCAATCCCATATTCAATTTCTCATTTCATACATGTAATCTATTAGTGACGGCGATTTTCTTTTTGAAAAGCTTTTTATTTAAAACATGTCATTCACTATCACTTTCGAATCATACAGTACTAACACACTAATACATGGTAGAGCGGAATCCCACATCGTCTCAGGCCATGCCGTATAGGAGAGCAAAATCCCACATCGTCTCAGGTCATATGTATCTGGTACCACATAGCGAAATCATCCCTCGCTACAGAGCGGAATCCTACATCATCTCAAATAGTAAGCTAGCTTAAACCCTACCCTATAGGGAGTAGAATCCCATATCGTCTCCAAGACGGAATCCTACATCGTCTTTGGGTACTCTACCGATACCGGAAATCAGATAATATACATGTGTACATACCATATGCTATAAATAATCTCATATCATAAGTTTCACATTTCAAAACTCACATTTCACGAAAAATTTTGTAATTCACGCAAGTTGGTTCTCATTTAAAAAACTTGTTTTTCGTGTGAAAATCGTTTTACAATCAGTAACAGCATGAATGAATATTATCATACAATCATACATGAATAGCAACAAAAATCATTTTAAAACACATTTTCATTAGAACACTCACCTGGATTTCCTAACTCACAATATATCTCTACTCAACAGGGTATTCTCTTTTTGCCTCTGATCATCCTACATATTTTTGTAATCTATTTTCAGACTACGATATCATTATTACAACTCGCTCGAATATATTCATACATCAATCCAACGAATCACCCAACCAATTCATAACTTTGAAATACCTTATTTTAATCTGCTATAACTTCGATAACTCACATTTAACATTCGTTCGTAGTGCTAATTATTTAAACACGAGAAACACATTGATTTGAAACTAAATTCATGTGAACGAATTTAAACAACAATTTTGAACCTCTACTTCCTCATAGGTCAAATTCATTACAATGTCTTATCATCATTCCTATCGCATTTTTACATTAATTTACATTCAAACACATCACGAATTCAACACAAATATCATTTACAACATTTAAATATCACCTCCGAACAATTACGAAATCTTAAATCTCGAAGTGACTAATTAATATTCAACGATTTCATTTTCGATTTCCGAACTTATCCTAACATTCAAATATTCCCTAAAATCACATAATCCACTCAAAAATAATTTTTCTAAGACAATAATGCCCCTGGCCGAATTCAATGTAAGCCTATAAACTAATATTTTCTTCACAATTACACTTACATACACATCACAACTTATCATAAATCATACTTAAACCATCAAACAATATTTTAACAATAATATGTCACCTTGACCGTGACCTCTACCATACACAAACACAATTTTTCCTTCAATTATCATACCAATACAAATGCAACACAACCTCCGCACTAATGAGGTTTTAAATTCTAAAACCCAATCATGCATTCACTAATATCTTTCTAGAAACTTAACGAAATTCTTTGAAAACTAAATGTTACCTTCTGAAATCGATGGAAATACCTCTAAAACCACTCCAAGTCTCATGCATGTGCCTTATTTCTTCAAAACTAGCTCCATCACCTCATGCATAGGTTCGGCCTTCACTATCCTTGCTTGGCTGAGACCTCACTTTGGTTACTTGCCTTTTGTTTCTTGACCGAATTGATGAGTGATTCTTGCTTCATGACAACTGAATGGAATAGAGACAATTGAGAGAGTTTGTGAGATTGTGAGATGAGAAAGTGAGCCGTGGATGAGAGCTTGAAGAGAAAAGTGAGGCATGAGAGAGAGTTGAAGGATGAGAGAATGCCTAGAGAATGCAAACTTGACTGAGGGAGAAAATGTGTGAGCTATGTGTGACATGCCAAAAAAAAATGAAATGGGAAGTGGTGTTGATCGTGCATATCAAGGGAGAATAAAATATATTTTTGTTTGTTTAAAAAAAATCCCTTTTAATCATCATTTAACATATAAAATATATATTATTCACATGCCTTGGCACTTGTCTCCATTTTTATTTTGTTTGTTCAACACTTGGCATACATGTGCTGCTTCTTCTTGACAAGTGTCCTCCATTCGCATGCCACTTGTCCTTCCACTCTCATGCGTCCTTCCGAGCTCCTAAAAGTCTCTTTTCATATCTGGAATCCTCTCGACTCTATCTGAAAATTTTATTGAAGTTCAATTTAAAATTCAAAAACTTCGTTAATATTCGATTTATTGTCCGAGTCCGTTTGTTTTAATAAATTTTTGGATTTCAAAATTATAGACCGTCCTCGGACCCATCCAAAAATCTTACAAAAGTTTAATTATTTATCCGGGTTTGAATACTTTAATAACTATACTAATCCAAACATAGGAGTAGGCTTTAGGAGGTTACTTGCATTCGGGAGAGCATGTTACAATTTTAGTTTAGAAAATCAGTCCATAAAATCTCCAACAAATAATATTGACCATATTTATTTTATATCAACTTGAATACTTATTTTTGGTTTGAACAACCCCTCACCCCCCCCCCCCCCTCCAAATAAAATTATTGGTTATGCAATTGTTAATATGCATGTATTATTAGAATTGAATAGACATCTAACAAGTTAAAATACCTAAAACATGTTTGTGATAAGGGATTAATTTAACATCATGATGGAATCTTGATCGGACTACAATATGGCACAATTTGATGCCCTTAATCCCATCTTTTGTGATGATTACTTGAGCAAATTATGAGTGTTTTTGATGTTTTTGTAGTTGTTTTGTGCAAGTGAATAAGTTTTGGGGACTCGAAGCAAGTTTGGATACAATTCGGGTCAAAATAGAAAGAATGTCAAATCTTGAAGAAATCAAAGTCAAAGAAGGATGCAAGATGCAACACGAGGTGCACCTCACAACCTATTCTAGCAATTTTCAGGCTAAGGGCATCATTAGGTACAACACAATATGCATCCAATGACCCATCAAGCGACTTTCAACCCGAGATGAATGTTACTTGCATCACAAGGTGCAACCTACGTTGCAAATAGCAATCGTTTTCTCGAGATGCATCCCATAATGCAATTTGCGAAAGATGGATAGAATCATCCTTTCAACCCGATTGCCGAACCTCAATTTTGGGAGGTTATAAAATGAGCACTTATCATCAGTTCTGGCAGCTTAAAGGGAATAAAGATGGAGGCCTAGTGATCCTTCTCTACCCTTTGATGTTTATTAATCCTCCACCTCTATTTCCGCCTTCCAAATCACCACCACCATCACATCGTCTTCACCCACCTTTCAGAAATGAGACTTTATAAAAGAAGAGAAAAGAAGGATGGGGCTCAAGCTTGAGAGAAGAAAGCTCTATGGCATAATCAACGTTTGTAAAACTAAACTTCTGTTTTGTAATTGTCATCATTTCCAATTTTTATAAATACTATATTTTGTGTTGGGGTGATGATGGATGCTTATGAAATGAAATTTTCTTTTTTCATTTTGTTATTTCTAGTTTATGTATTGCTTCATGTATGCTAGTAGGTATTTGGGTTGATATCGAAAGGGCAATGCCCACAACATTCTCAATTGGTACATGTATGTTGAGTATATATTTTAGAACTTAACGCTTGTACATGCTTGACCATCATATACATGATTTGAAGCTTGTGTGTTGAGACCCAAATAGAATACACATTACACGTTCAACGAAATGTCTATCGTAAGCAGGGGTGGACCTAGCTTTGGGCCAAGTAGGGCATATGGCCCTCTTGAAATTTCTTAAAAATTAATAAAGTTTGTAAAATTAGTTATTATATAATTAAATATATATAAATTATTACATATGGATGTCAAAGTAAATAAAGTAACTAGGATTGAAATGTACTATGGCAAAGAGTGTGAACTTTATGTCCTAGTGTAAGAGTTTGATTCCCTCCCCTATTAAAACTCAGGCTTTTTTTTTTTAATTTTTTTCCCAAAAAATACCATAATGTGGTGGTATGGGTTCGAACTTGCTATGCAATAATAACTCTAACAAAGTAGGCTGAGCTACAAATTTGATACAATTCGACTTCAGTAATTCTTATGCTTATTGCAAACTTTGAATAGTTATATAATCATCGTGAACTATTTTTCTTATCGCAAATTATATCATGTTTATACTAACTACTAACTAATTTTTCTTAAATTTTTAATCTTGTAGGTCTCTCTTACATCTCGTTATTACTTGGTGAATGTTGATGATTTATTTAAAGAAATTATCAAACATTTACATTATTTGAAAGTAGATTGAAGTTATTTTAAAATATATTTCTTTTGAATTTTTTTTTTCTTTATTCATGTTGATCAAATGAGGTGGTATGACTAACATTTAAAAGTGGATTAAATTTTAAATAATTGGTACTATTTTAACATTTAATTTAACATCAGATAGGAAAAAATATTTTGGAACTTCTTTTATTCTTTTGCAATAATTTAATTTTTAAAATAAATAAATATTTATTTATGAATAAATATATATTCAATAAATATATTAACTCAAATCTTGAACATTATTGTGTGTCCTACCTAAACAAATTTTCTGGGTCTATCATTAATCATAGGTGTGGCTAGTTGTCTATGCTAACGTCATTATTGGTATCACCATCGAGAGATAGACTTGGTTAGGTGAGGATATATATGTTTATGCGTATCTCAAAAGGGAACGTATGAGAGCATTCATGATAACTGGTTATTAATATATGCAACCCATAGGAGATTATCACGAATTGACTATCAAAATATGCAACTAATAGGACTCTAATATGATAACAACTAAGTTGTATAATTAAATGGAAACCAGAATCCCAACACCTTGTACTTGTTTATTTTCAACTAGAACTAGTTTGGTGACCAATTCACACATCTCTATGAAGATGATCCTCACTCATCATTCGTATTACTTATCACGACCTTGTGTGCTTGCGAGTCAACAGCCCGGGAGCGGGTCAAATCTTTTGACTAACTTAATTTTGATACATAATTCAAAAAAAAAAATTATAATTATATAATGTTTTTCAGATACCACTTGAAATGGGACAACTCAAACACATGAAAAATTTTAACCTTCATGTAACTATGAAAATCATCTTATTTATGTAATTTATATTTAGTTGAATGAACAAAATTATTATAGTGTATATCATCGAAGAGGTGAAAGTACATGTATACATGTATTAATTATTTTAACTTTTGATAGTATGTATATATATATGTGTGTGTGTGTGTGTGTGTGTATAGGAAATTATACAAATGTCCATTAAGGTTAGATGAAATTGCACCAATATGGGAAGATTGGTCATAATTACAAGAAATTACCTTAAGCTTTCAAAAATGTGACACAAACACTCCTTGTCGTTAACAAACCATTAAAGGCCTGCCATTAAACCGAAATAATTAGGGGTAAAATGGTCCATTCAAAAATATTAAATATTATTATTTAAAAAAATTTCTTTGAAAAGAAAAAAATTAAGGGTCTAATATAAGATTGGATCTCCACCCAGTGGGAGATCTCCATCTCTGATGGAATTTCAACGATCGGATCGTTAGAATGCCATCAAAGATGGAGATTAGATCTCTAGTCTCCGTGCATGGAAACCACCATCTGGTCTCCATCGTGTGATGGAGACTAGATGGGTCTCCACCAAAGGAGTTGAGGTCATGGAGAGAGGTTACCATCTCTAACATCCTATTTTTTATTTTCTAAATTTAAAAATATAATTTATTATTTAAATTAAAAATAATTAAGATGTTTTTTATTTGCTTGACTTTGATATTTAAAATTAAAAGGAATTTTAGTTATTTCATATCTTTGACTTTGACCATCCAACACTTAACAGTAGATGACTAATAACAAGGGGTGTTTGTGTCGCATTGTTGAGAACTCTAAATAATTTGTTGTAATTATGGTTAAACTTTCCATATTAATGCAATTTCATCTAACCTCAGGGCTGTTTATGCAATTTCATATACATATATATATATGTAGAGAGAGAGAGAGAGAGAGAGAGAGAGAGAGAGAGAGATTACAAAACTTATAAATAAAACATATATAAAAAGCAAAAGCATGTGTAGTTACACCAATTTTAGGCAGAATTAGTCCGTGTAGCATGTTAGATGATATGACATTCCAGACAAAATAATTGTTAGTGATTGCAAGGATCCTCAACTTTTATAAACCAGTCAAGCTAAATTTACATGCTTCCCTCAACAAATTGGTAACCGACAAATACTTTTCAGACAGATTTGTCCAACAAAAAAATCATTCTTCAACACACTTTATTTTCACAATATATTTATGTAGTACATTTTTTTTTTCAAAAAACTAAATTTTCCATGTTCTATATATACAAGCTACAATTTAAATATCAAAAGTACTAGAAAAGTTCATTTAGATGCACTTTTACAGAAATGTTCTACCGAAAATTTTAAACCTTTGTTTAAGTTTTACACTTACTTTTTGTAATAGCTATTTTTATATAACTATACGTGTTTTATTTTTAAATTGTAGGTCTTACATAACAAAATAGATATAATTTTATTTAAATTATTTGTTTGAATAATATGATAAACTTATTTACAACAAACATAATAATTATAAAATGACATATTGATTATATGATCATTATTATAAATTAAAATATCATATTATTTAAATAATAAATTTTTAGATATTATAATATTATTCAAAATTTGACTGTCTAAAATATTTTGAAAATAATAAAAACATACTTAAATACAATATAAAAATGAGCATAGAGTACATAAAATCATAAGTATTTAAAATAATTGTTGAATCTATTTCATTTTGTCTTTAGATTTGATAAGAAACATATTTTTGAAAGTATAAAAATAAAATCTTTTGTGATATAAAGAATATAGATAGAATTTTTAAATTTTGAAGTAAGTTACGAATATCTGAATTATAAACTGATATAAAATATTAAGAGAATATAAGGGATAATCTCATCTTCTCCTATAGTTTGATATAATTATTAATTATCTCCTGTAGATTGTAAAAATCTCATTTCACCTCTTCACATGTCAAATGATTAAAAAAAAATTAAGGGGTTTTTTGGATATTTTCTTAAACTATAAGGAATTAACGAGTTTTTTTAAATATTTTCTTAAACTACAAAGAGTTTTTTGAATATTTTTTTAAATTATAAGAGATATTTTATCTATTTAATTAAATAATAGAGAGATTCTTAATGATTTCTCATATGATGGATTTTGACTATCTCGACAAACTATTGAGAAAAAATAGGATTACCTTTATAAGTTTTTTTAAAAGAAAAATAAAAAAAGGTTAAGAGAATATTATAATATAATATTTGAAAAATAAACACACACATGGGTGGCCGTTGGATTGAACTGTGACCAAAAATCATGAAGACAAAGTAGGCAAGATGTGCACGCATTAAAAAGTCATCTTTTCATTTTAACAATAAGAAAAGTCATCTTTTCAATCCCCTAATAAAGTATGCAACAAATGTCCTTCTCTTCTGTCTTTTGGAGACTAGTCTCAGACGACACACAAAAGCAACTGTAGAATCGCTTTGAATCTCCTGTTATTTGTTCCGGGTAAGTCTGTTTTATGTGTCTTTAATGAATCCTAGTATCTAATAAGATTTTCAGTGGTGGGTTTATGTTTGTTTTAGTTTTAGGCGGATATTGATTATATATAGTCGGTGGTCAACTTTTGATATGAGGGAAGAATTAATATTTATATCTTAGGAAGAATTGATGGTGTTGTATGTGTATTACCTTTGTTGTCTTGGTGTTATATTTGAAGACATGTTTCTACTTTAGTGGCTCATTTTTCTGGTAAAAATGAAGTTGCAATTGAATAGATGTAATGTTTGTTTGAGGTTATAAGAAATTAGGTGATATGTTGTTGGTTTCATTACAAGTGAATTGATACTATCATTGTATTAACTTGAATTTTGTTTGTTGATTTTGTGTGTGTATATTGATGATTATTTTTGTGGCAGGTGTGCAAAAGTCTTCAGCTATGGGGAATACGGAATCAGCAAACGATGATCCTCACGATGATTTTCTGCATCATCAACCACATTCGTATTCAGGAAGTTCAATGAATCATAACTATCAATATCCACAGCAACCTGCTTCGTATTCTGGATATTTGGCTGATCATAACCATCTACATCCGCGGCAGCAACCTACCTTGTATGCAAGAAGTTCGATGGATCATAACTGTCAACAACATGCACACCATCCTTCACGCATAACTGACAATTTCAACTCTTTGGATCAGGTTTTGCTTATCGGTTGCTTTCTGGCTCTTGATTTTCTTGATGACAAAAGGTTCTGGCTTATAAGATGCCTGTTTAGAATTTAATAGCGTGTAAACAAAACGTAACATGACAATAATTGATAACATCATTGGAAAACAAGCCCAGACTGGGAAAGTGAGAACAGACGCGCCCACAAGAACAATTTTTATTTTAATATTAGGATGCAGATGAAGCTACCTACTTTTTGCCTAGGTCATTTGAATTGGCAGAAATGTAAGTCTAGTTGAGATATCAGATGTGAGTAAGCACACCAGGATAATGCATGACTTGGAGAATGAAAGGGTATTGTTTAAGATAATTGTAGATTGACTTGTACATGTCTTTTTTTTCTTTTTCTTTTTTTTTTTTTTTCCTTATATCAAATCCCAATGTTAACTGCTTTATAACTGAAGGTTTTTTTTTGGCATTTAATTAGAAGAAACTTGCTAGATCAATAAGTGAAATAAAAATCATTTACTTGGTATTAAGGGAGTCCTTCTTTGGTTTTATTCATTTTAAGAGTGGATAAGTTTTGAAAAATGAATTAAGGGTTGATACATTACAACTTACAAGAACAATATTTCTATGCAATACATCATGTCATTAAGTGTCCGCAACTAAATATTTGTATGCATAATAAATCTTGTCATATCAAACAAGACGGGGAGAGGCTACAGAAGTTTAGGATAGTAGTGCAGAATGGAGGTTGCCGGATTGAAATGGGGAAATTGTTCTGCATTTGATGTATCCATCATCATACCAACACAGTCTCTGAGTATTGTCAAATTGTTGAGTTGTGGACATCATAATGTATGATTAAGGGTGGACATCAACTGCCAGGAGATACATGAAATAAAATGGATTTTGGGTTTTCGAATATGTTTGCTGTTTAGTTTATCACTTTATCCTGTTATTGGAATATGCTGAATAACAGGAATTTATATTGTCTGCGTGTCTAGGTTATTTCTGCACTACGAGATGCTGGCCTTGAGTCATCAAATTTAATACTTGGTATTGATTTCACAAAGAGTAATGAGTGGACAGGTGAGATTTATTGCCATCAAATATAATGAATCACAACTTCTATAGATTGTAGAAAAGTAATTTAACTTATCAATTGTAGGCAGGCATTCATTCAGCAGGAAAAGCCTTCATGCCATTGGTAGCAGCCCTAATCCTTATGAACAAGCAATCTCTATCATTGGTCATACTTTGTCTCCATTCGATGAAGATAATTTAATACCTTGTTTCGGATTTGGTGACGGTCAGTGTTTGGTTTAAAATTATGTTTGGTAGAAAATAATGTAGTTTTTTTCTCATGGATTACCCACATAATTATATCTTCTTTGGTAGCATCAACGCATGATCAATATGTATTCAGCTTTTATCCTGATAGTCGGTCCTGCCATGGTTTTGAGGAGGTACTTGTACGTTATAGAGAGATTGTACCATACTTAAAGTTGTCAGGTACTTGACATCTCCCCTCATTTATTTTATTATGTTTTAATTGCTATGAGCACCTTGAAAGCTGTTTGTAATTTGTTTTACTTGCATGTAAATAACTTTTAACTTCCTTGGCCAATGAGGTTCTGATTTCATTTTCTGGAACTATTCTCAGACTTGTGACTGCTAAGTTATAGATTCTCACCTGTTGATTAATCCTACGAAAATCACTCTTTGTTCATGGAATAATATTTTCATCTATAATCTTGTGTTGTTCACCAAAAGACCTTTCATTTTCTAGAATCAAGAGAATCATGTAAATCTCACATTCTCTCCCTAACAATGTCGATTAGTTTTTGATGTCAACTTAGCTATCTTCTGAAGAATATCGGGTTTGATAGTTGGCTAAAATAATTTTGTCTATGGAGTCATTTTTCTTATAGGAAACAAGCATTTTATCAATATGATAGAATTTGACTCTTAGCCTCACTATGGGTATCTCTTAAATAAGGAACTCCAAGATCCTTTTTCTTTATCATCAATTTGAAGTTCAGTAGGGGTGTTAGGATGGTTTTTGAATGTTTTAGGAATTAGATCGGTGAATAATTATTTTTTGTAAGTTTTGGTCAAACTCTGATTTCTCCAGATAGATAAGAGAACATTATATATTCCATTTGCAGTTATTCATGATATTACATTTTGTATCATGTTTCATATTATTCTGGTGGATTGCTTGTCCTGCTGTCTGTCAGCATCATCATTGTTTAATCTATATATAGAATTTATAAAAAAAAAAAAAAAAATGGTCATAAAACTTAAGCATCGCTACATGTTGTCACGTTTGCCTTTTAGCCATGCACTTTGTTGAAATGCATCTTGGGCTTTCATTTATTGGCAATGCTGTAGCTTTATGACTATGATCATGTCTGTCTATACTTTGTAGGTCCAACCTCATTTGCCCCAATTATTGATGCCGCAATTGACATTGTTGAGGACAGCAACCGGCAATATCACGTTCTAGTCATTATTGCTGATGGCCAGGTTCATAAAACATGTTTTCTGTCATCCTATTATCATGGATCCATCTAATTTTTTTATATCGTTAACTTGTAACTTTTGAATGTTTATTCATCAATATAGGTCACCAGGAATCCTGATATACCGCCTGGAAGGTTCAGTCCACAGGAACAGGCAACTGTAAACTCCATAGTGGCTGCTAGGTAAAGCAATACTGTTTATAATCTTGAGTTGTAAAAATGTGTAATTCTAGCTGTCCTGATCAGTGGAATTTTGTAACAGCCATTATCCTCTTTCAATAATTTTAGTTGGGGTGGGGGATGGACCATGGGATGCAATGCAACAATTTGATGATAATATTCCTCAACGTTCATTTGACAACTTCCAGGTATATGATAAACTCTGGATACTGATGAAGTGTCTGCTGTGACTTCTTATCTTAATGACGTTTACTAAATATAATTGTTGCACCTATCTGAATTAAGAGTTTTGTAAACGTGATTGCTTTCCCCAAAAATTAAAAAGAAAAAGAAAAAAGGAAAATGAATCCATCTCAGATTTTGGAAGCCACTAATATGCTGTAGTATACTCTTAATGAATTTCTGTGTGAAACGTCAAAATGTTAGCTTGTTACTCAGTTGTGATGGGTTGCAACGCTGGATATAGGTGATGACTGTCTAATTTGCAATTTTATGATGCAAATTGTATGTATCAGGTAAAATGACTTGGCCTAATGAAGAATTTGGATTGTGATTGCCTCATCTGGAATTGATATGACTTCAACGAGCATGCATGATCATTCTCTATTCTTTGAATATTCCCTTAAATTAATTTTACCTGTGCCTGTTTCTCTTTTTGTAAATTACTGTGCACTGTAATTTTAGTGCTGCTTATTTTTTTGTGCAAAGTTTCATTTCATTATTTAGTTTGATTTTATAAAAACATTGTCTGCTTACTTTCTTTCCTTCTGTAGTTTGTCAATTTTACAAAGATAATGTCTGAGAACACAGACGCGTCAAAGAAGGAAACAGAATTCGCACTTGCTGCCCTAATGGAAATTCCTCTTCAATACAAAGCCACACTGAGCCTTCAGTCTGTCCAGTAAGGCCAGGAGCTGCTGTTTCAATTAATGTCCAGTATCATAGGAATGGATTCATTTACTATACAGGATCTGTATAGTTATAGGGTGGTTATTAGAGTTATTAATTATCACATCATTTTAATTTTTCCTTTTTAATTCTTAAACATTTAATTTATGTGGACTTGTAGATTAGAATCTAATTATCAGTAACCAAGTAACCAACCCTGTACCTATACAAAATTTGTATAATAGGATGACAACATAGTAATAGTTTAAGCTCTAAACCCTTTTACTTATGCAGTGGAGAATCAGTAGCTGGTCGACACACAAACCCACGTCTACCTCCTCGTGAAGTAATTGATCACGATAATGCAGTTAAACCGGTTCCACACATGACCACTTTAGAGACAGTAGAGCCAACAGCTCCATCAGAACCGGTATTTTGTTTTTTCCCAAATCCTCTTACTGTGGTTTTCTATTCACATGAGCATATGGTTTTGAGATATTGCTTCTGCTGTCTAATAAGGTGTGCCCCATTTGCTTAACAAAACCGAAGGACATGGCTTTTGGTTGTGGTCATACGGTAAGCACATTTCAGTTTAGTTATTCTTGTAGGTGTTTTATTGCAGTATAGTCATGATGAAATATGTATGGAGTGTTCAGATCACATTACAGGAAAAACTCTTCTGATTAAACTCACTTCATACTATATCACCTACATTTACTTATTTAGACATGCATTATAGGAAAAGCTTTTTAGCAGTAAATTTTTGAGAAAGAACACCGAAATATATATGTTTCCCGTGTATATGGAACAGGAGAAGCCCCAAGAAAAAAAAATGATTACAATAGCATTAAAAACTAAAGAAACAAAGAAGCATAGGAAAAATTTCTGTTTTTCTAATTGAATAACAGGTAGAGAATCCGGAAAGGTCAAGAAAGATTTAGAGCTTGTATGGGCAGCAAGCACAGTGGACGGCAGTGTAGTGAACATTACCTATAGTTTATACATAGAATCTACGTATGCTTGATGATCCTGCAAACAAACATACTGGACATAAGAAATCTTTTCTAATTAATAAGAATTCATAGACCATGTTATACTGGCTAGAGCCATGAAGTAAATGAGCAGCTGTTTCCTTTGCATTTCAAATAATAATTGGTGGTAAAATGCCCTTCCTAGTTAAATTTTATGCTATAAGCAACCTTACTTCCAAGGGTGGATGACTATAACTTTTTGTCAGTTGTGTTCAAATAACTACCGTATCTGACAGTTATAGTCAGGTATTTTTCTGAGTGCTATCTTCATAGTGTTTAGATTTATATATTTTTTATTAATAAATTGAGGGCTCAATTAATACTTGAGTAGATGATCCATAAACTAGTCAACATTAAGATGGTCAATTTTATCAGAAAATTTGGATGCTCCAATAAATTGTCTTTACATAACAATGTTGATTCATCGGGTAATAACAACTTGTATCTTTTTTGTTTTCATCAAGAAATTGAACGAAACCAGAGATTGAATAGTAAGAGTTGCAATTCCAATTCCCATTCAAAAGGCAAAAGAAAATGAATGTTTAGTCAAACATTTGCAGTGTTTCAAAAAACATTTGTATGTTGTCAAGATAAAGACTCATTAAAATCGTAAGAATATCAAAATTCAATCCTCAGATGTGATTTGCTGTGTGGTTGGACTACTTAGGTATGTGGTTTGCTTTCATCCTGTGATCCTGATTGATGTGATGTTGGAAATAGAAGTGATACTCAATTTTTTTACTTCCTAGACTGGCTGGAGAATGTATCCATTCATATTTATTCTCTTTTGTTTTCTTGCTCAAGACTTGCAAGGACTGTGGCACGAAGATTACATCATGCCCAATATGTAGAGAACCCATAACACAGCGCTTGAGACTGTATACTTGATTGGCATGTTACTTCACTGTCTGGGACAGTATCAAAGTCCTTGTATCGTTTCAAGTTTGAGTATAGAAACACAAGGATGAGAAGATTTTGTCTTTCAGTTTGTATATTTGCAAATTTACTAGACTGCATAGCATATAAAATTGTATATTGACATAATTATTTTCGTTTCATCTTCTTTTCTTGGTACATCGTTTTTAACCAGCAATGATTGGCATTAAACGTTTGTGATGCAAATTGATTAGATCAAGTTTTCATTTACTTATTCACATATTTTATTACTACGAGAAGAATAACTGCAAATGAAATATGATTGGATAGAAGGCATTAGTCAAATTCCAACAATTAGATTCTCTGGTTCCAAAATGCCAGAAAATCAAATTATTATTAATGATAACAATTGTTTTTCCTTTAGAAATACCAACTACCCTAATGAACTAGTGCCCCAATCCTAATGTGAATGATGCTCAAATCCATGACCTTTAAACCTGTGTTAATGATGAAAACTGATTTGTCAAGGGAAAAAATGGATGAACTGATACCATCCATACATGTGGTAACTCATACAAACCTTAGGCCGCTAGTGTGTTATTTGGCGAATTTGCTGATACAAAATATATTTACAGAACACTGCAATGCCGGAATATACCTAATCCTACATTTACAGAAATCATGTTGCACTAGATGACTTGTATCCATATTAACATTTCATTTGCTAATCATTGCCATACACAATTCAGGTGTTTAGAGCTCTTTAACATGACAGAATAGAATTGAGATCCCATAGTGTGTATCTATATCCAAGTTAAATTTCCCAATTCCAAATCTATGACCGAAGAACTATCAAACGTGGCCGTTAAGTCCAGCAAAAACTTTCCCAACTCAGGCCACTCTGGCAAAATTGTTGTGCATGAGCTACGTCGAAGCCAAACAGGCTTGATGCACCTGTCTTTCCCTGCACTCATAGGAAAAAACCATTTTGTAAATTATTTGATTTTAAAATTAGAAACATATTTTATCATTAATACATATTCGTACATTAGTCAGGTAGTCCCTCCTATCCTATGTACGTATATATTCTGATGTGCTATCAGGTGTCAACCAGAAGGCTCAAACTTACAAAGACTAATATAGGAAGGGGAATGAGGGGCAAGCTTGATAAGATTCTCAGAATTCCCACCGATTTAATTGCTGCTGGGCTTCAGACATGTCTTTTTGTGCCTTCTTTCTCCGATAAAATATTGGACAGTCTCGACTGTGGAAAGGACAAAAAAGACTATTGCTTAAAAATAATATAAAGGAAACAACATATGAAAGAAAGAAAGAAAAAGTAGAAAAAAATACGCTGACAGCAATAAAACGATTGCCATTCTAAATCAGAACCATGAAAGTTATAATAGCACCAAAAAATTTGAACTTCTACGTGTACACACAAAGGGAGTTGCTCCTACGCTATGCATGGTCTCAACTGCATAATATTTTCCAGGAATGTGCACCCCGAAAACAATATTAACTTTATTCACGATAAAACTATTTATGAGTAAAGAAACCATATAACCTAGTGCAGAGCACATCCTGATGAAGAGAACCCTGGCACTCTTGACACTGGACCCACAGATTCTGAAAAAGCTCCTCTACCGCTGCAACTGCATCCATTCAATTAACTATTAGGTTCATCCAGTACAATTTAAGTTTATCTCAAGAAAGACGACAGTAAGGACCAAAAACAAAAAAAAAAAAAAAAGTAGCTTACCTTGAGAAACAGTTTTGCAGTACAAATCTGCTTCTCTTCCCTTGCAGTGTGAGCAGAGAGTTCCATTGCTGGCCAAAATGATAATATGGCATGAGATTTTTATAGGTAGTAAAGGCTGTACTTAGGCAGAAGAGAATTCAGCCTTAATTGGAATATGATAGGTTTGGAGATCTTTTTATTTGAAAATTTAATGACTAGTTTGGAGATCATTTTATTTGAAAATTCAATGACTAACATCAATAGTTTAACTCAATCTAGAAATCACAGCCAAAACTCCATGCCAACAAACTCAATTTTACTGTTGCTGCAGCAGGTACTCCATTTGCAGGCAAAAGAAGGCTAATATGAAAAGGAAAAGGGAGTTTGTTGGAGATGAATTTAAAGATGTAAAAGAGAAGAAAATGCTGTAGTAGAAACTGAAAACTTGCCTCACTCAAATCTATCTGTGTTAGTGCGCACAAAGAGAAGACAGACATAGAGTAGCACAATCCAGATCGTGAAATAATACTATAATCCAATCCAACATATAAAAAGAAGCTAGCAAACCAAAAAGGAGACATAAATTATACCTAATAATGGCTTTGCAACCAATGCAACTCAGTTGTTTCTTAGCAAATTTCATTATGCCACTGTTTGAAGGAGTGGAGATGGAGATAGATCTTGTATGACTTCCATGAAGAAGTTCCCTGCTAGCATTCTTCAAAATGGGCTCGAAAATTCTTAAAAGCGGCTGTTGTGTTAAGAGAACAATGTAACAGGCATGTAAATTGAGGAAAAACAATTGAATAAATAATTAAAGAATCACAAATCAAACAGGAGAATCCACTGATCTAACCTTGCTTATCTGATTTTCAAGATAGTACTGCGGGTCTATTGGTATGTTGTTTTCTAACACATAAATGGGATCCTCTGACCTCTCGTAAGCCTGATCATGATTGAACAGATTAATTTTGATCAACCAGAATAGAATTTTCAAAATATATTGGTCATTAGAAAGATCACCTTGGCACCTTTTGCAGCTTTTATAATGACGTAAGGTACGCGATCCCCAACATTTGGAGCAGTTGCAGCATCTCGCTGTCAGTTACAAAGTTAACATATTTTCTTATACTCCATAAATAACAAGGTACAAATAACAAGGAACTCGAATGCACTAGAACCGTGACACAAAATGCAGTCCTGTAGTAAAGATTTATACAATTGGGTACTAATTCAAAAATAGCCACCAACAAAGATAAACCAGGAACAGTTTATTAAATAAACCTTATCAAATTACCACAAAAGAAAGGTAATTAATCAAGGTCATCATCATCAGCATGTTATAACAAATGCAACTATAGCAGAATATCTTATTTTTTGCATCATGTCTTGATCACAACCTCAAACATTATTCCAGAATATAATGTATATAAT
Organism: Litchi chinensis; assembly: GCA_019925255.1. NCBI lineage: Eukaryota > Viridiplantae > Streptophyta > Magnoliopsida > Sapindales > Sapindaceae > Litchi > Litchi chinensis. Next base: position 16,380,967 of record CM034471.1, read on the forward strand.
TTTGTACTATGTTTGCACAACTTTGACCATCCAAGTGATTGTAACAGAAGAAGTAAAAAATTCTATAGCTCGATTTATGTTATAAAATATATACGTGTATCTTGTACATAAGTACCTGTGTGTATATGTATGTAAATATATCTGACACATGATACTGTTTCAACAATAAAATAATAGGACAACCGACAATGTTCAATAGTACACTTGGTCAGGTCCTTATTCTTTCCCCATCTTCCAGTCATTAATTGAGTCAAGCAAAAGGAAATCAGATAATGGCTCCATTGATATTCTGCTCAGTCATATAACTGTAATAATAATAAATAAATAAATAAAGATTATGCTCACTATGGAGCTAAAAATCAGACCTCTCTAAGTTGGATCTCTCTGCATTAAGAGGATACCAGTCAGGGGGCCCGTTATTAATAATCAAAATTGAAGGGGTTTGCAAATAGTTGTTCAAACTATACATAGGTTTTCGAATAATTAGCTAAAAAAATTGCATGATTAGAAATTATAAACCAGTAAATAAAATAAAGTACTAGAGAAGTTCATTGACTCTAAGACTTGCAGTGACTTAAATAGAGTTTTGTCATGTGCCACAAATTCAAAGTGTGTTGTTAATGGAAAACACTTGATGCTCTCAAAAGGGAACCTTATTGTGTGCTATTAGGCAAGAAAGAATGGTAGGAGATGAAAACACCAATTATTCATGGGAAAGAATTTGCTTCTTATTATTGTTATAGGCTACCATATATAACAAATTTAATACACACTTCTTTATCCAATTGAACTATGAACAGATGGTTAGTTTTGTATATTGGGGGAACATGTTAAACAAGGTTTCTGCTTGCTTTTGTTTTGGTTAGATTTGGTTTGCATATTCACAATATAAATGGATTTTGACACTTCAAAGAAATCCCTTACTTTTTGATATTTCTAAAGGATTCATACTCGTAGTCTTTTCACCACCAATAAAGTTTTACTGTTTTCCATCAGAACCACTGGATTGGCCCAGAATTTTAACTTCACAACAAACTAATAATGCACATAAGTGTGGACACACACTTATGAACGGATCAGAATTATGGACAAGACATCAAACAAGCTAATAATGCACATAAGTGTGGACACACACATGCCAACAACATAATAAAATCAAAGTAACCAAATAGTTTTAACAAAGAAATGCATAGAGGGTACGGCATGCTTCTACAAGCATGTATATGATAGAAAACCAATTTCATGTATGAAAAAAAACAGTTGCTCTCAAAATCATATCTACTTATCTGCAGATAATTTGAGATATGAAGATACCTTAAATCATTTGGGATACTACATAGCAGCACGAGAAGATGTGACAAGAAGATACAATCAATTATATGATCAACTATAGTATAAATGATTTGATGAAGCAATACCAACCTTGCGCATCCTTTCGGCAAGTTCAACATGAGCTGCTTTTACGTCATAATCGTCTCCTGCCTTTGTCAGACCCTGTTACATAAGGGTGGATACATAGCATTCACATCATAATATATTCATGTAAATTCAGATCTGCGCCAGTATACTTTCAAATCAAACACAAGAATTAGATGCAAAAGCCATGTACAGAAGCATTTATTCCGACCTTGGTAATCACCAAAAGTGACAAATCCATGCGGTTCATGAGAAGATCTGAAATAGTATTCTTGACATACTGAACTGCACCAGGAATGTCTCGGTCAATCAATATTTTGTGAAGGCACTCATTCACAAGGTTTTTGACCAATAAACAATTGTCTCTTCGAACCGTTTCAATGCCTGTCCATAAGTATCATGATGAGTCACAATTTGAGGAAAATGTATCAAGATCATATTATAGAGAAGCCTGTCCATAAGTATCATGATGAGTCACAATTTGAGGAAAATGTATCAAGATCATATTATAGAGAAGCTCTATTGTTTACCTTTAGTATCCATTTTGTCATACTTTTCAGGATTTGTCCAGAATAAACCAGCATATCTCTTCTTGCTGATCAATAAATACGGATAATAAACCTTCTCGAACTCTAGTTTGATTGGCTTCACGATACATGTCCAGGAACAGAATGAATATTAACAATAAGAAAAAGCAGTCTAAATTGGTTACAGAACAAAACTATGCAAATAAATTTCAAGATACAAGTCTCATAAGTGACTGAATTTGAAAACTCACTGAATATCAAGAAACTGAAATTAAACAACACAACAGATTTTGGGAGTCTGGAAAAAGAACCCATGTCATTTGGCAACTTGAATAAACTTGGATTCAGACAAAATATTTGCAATATGGAAATTAGAAATTTCACCATTTTCCCCTTGTTAAGAAATTGTGGAGGTCCAAGTTCAGTTCAACTATTTGGCAACTTTCAAATTTATGGCTAATAAAATAGCTAATGAAAAACATTTCCTATCACTCATTCTACTTATTTTCTTATTTTCTTTTATTATTTCTTCTTATTATTGTTATAGGCTACCATATATAACAAATTTTAAACACACTTCTTTATCCGATTGAACTATGAACAGATGGTTAGTTTTGTATATTGGGGGAACATGTTAAACAGGGTTTCTGCTTGCTTTTGTTTTGGTTAGATTCGGTTTGCATATTCACAATATAAATGGATTTTGACACTTCAAAGAAATCCCTTACTTTTTGATATTTCTAAAGGATTCATACTCGTAGTCTTTTCATCACCAATAAAGTTTTACTGTTTTCCATCAGAACCACTGGATTGGCCAGAATTTTAACTTCACAACAAACTAATAATGCACATAAGTGTGGACACACACTTATAAACGGATCAGAATTATGGACAAGACATCAAACAAGCTAATAATGGTCGAACGTGAAGTATTAAAGAGTGAACATCAAAGTAAAATATGAAAATGTTTACTTTAATGAAAGTTTCACTGATATACCCAGCAGCTTCTCTCCCCAACTTCATTGCTTCTTCTACAGAAGGTACACCAAATTGCACCATAACAGAATCTGTATCTCCATAGATAACCTGAGATTATAAAAGTATGTTTCTGGTCAAAGCAATATATAAAGATAATAAAGAAGCAAAGCTATCATCTGCAATGCATGTGCAGCAGGGGAATGGAAACTAGTACTCGAGTTTTTACATACACAATATTAATGAACTCAAAGAAGTGAAGTACTATTACAACCATAGACATTAGTTTTTTTTTTTTTTAATTTATTTATAGTGAATCATATTCTGAATTGATTTCCTTATGCTCTGTGATGTACCATACCATGTGTAGTAAGATATATGAATAATTTAATAACACCAAAGTTATAAATAGAATATACGGAAAATATATATATTGGGTATTATCCTAAAATCTTAAGATATCTTCAGGAAAAATGTAGTAAAGAGATTTGAAAATTAAAAGGTATGAGTTTATTTTAGCAAATTCAGGAGCTAGAACAAGCAGATATCTTGCATTTTGCCATAATAAGAAAGATAAAAAATAAAAATGTATTCTTAAGAGCTCTATTAGATTTTCATATAATTATTTGAGCTCTTACTTGATAGCTTTAACATTTGAGTCTAACGCCAACTAATATGGAATTAGAGTTAATTATATTAAGGAGCTTGGGTTCAATTCTTCCTAGATGATAATGTTTAATTTTGTTATTTATTATATGTTTATGTGTGAGCTTAAGCCATGCAGCATGCCCCATAAATTTTACACATGACAAGGTGTGCTAGAGAGTTTCATATTATCATTTGGGCCCTTACTTGATAGCTTAAACTTTTGAGTCTTCTAGTTAACTAACAAGTTCACAAGACAAATTACAATCAGAAGTGCTCACGAGACTTAGAGAACTTAAAACAATTCATTCAATTACATGTTCAAAAGTAAATAATGTCCATGGCTTACATTCAAGTCAGTTAACCTTCATACTTATCCATTCTTATATCATTGTTTGTGTGGCTTCAATTTGAAGTTGTGGACAGTTATTTTTTATCGAACTAGTAGAGTTGCAATCGGTTAACTGTTAGTGGTAGAAATAGGTCGATAGAAGTGCTATGATTATTATTATTATAATAGTTAGTATTTTATGTATTTAAAGGTATGAATATAAAGAAAACAACATATGCTTGTCCTGTTGATTTCTTATCAACGGTGGTTCCCTTGTTCAACCAATCCCAATATTTCATTTTATTACAAATTCAATTTGTAAAATCACATATCATTTGATAGATTCGAAAGAACCACCAGACTGTTTTGAGAGAACTACAATTCAAATGACTTTCAAGAAGAAAACCAGTAACTAGAAAAAAAAAACTCAAAAATGGTTTTTCTGAAGAAAAACATTCATACCCTTAAATACATAAAAATGCTAACTACTACAATAATAATTGGAACAGTGCTATACCATTAAAAATGTAAAAATGCTGACTGCTACAATAATAATCGGAACACCAATATCTACCATTTTCTGCAACTAACTCCTAGCCAACTATAAACCCACTAGTTAGATAAAAACTAACAATCCACAGGGAACTAAAGCCAAGCAAGCATGAATCCATGGTGGCTAATTACCAATGCAAGTGGACATGAAAGTGGACCATGACATTATTGACTCCTAAACATATAATTGAGTGACAAAATGGTCAAAGCATAAAATTTTAAACATAACATAAGCAGCAGCATGAGGATATGATTACCCTAATAAATTTGGTAATCATCCATCCAGTTTAAAGTGTGTCATGACTCATGACTCCTCTATCTCATAATCTGTCATGAAGTTTCCCTAAACCTTAATGGTGTGACAGGACATTGAAATCAATTCATATAATCAGACTACAAACCAAAACATCCATGCTACTGTTGTTATCAACTTCATGCATTCTTGCATTAATCAGGCCTAACATAATACTCCTTCAAAAACTGTAGACTTTCTGTTGAGATTCTGTTGTAATGAGTCCTAGGTCTATGAGTAGTGTCTAGAATAAAGGGATTTTGTTAATTAGTTTTTCAAATCTCATCATTTATTATTCCTAGTTTGGCAGGATGCTTATCTATATTAGGCATATAATCACATCCCTTAGTTTTTGGCAGATTTAGTGGTGCTGCCCTTATCTTTTCCTCTCAAATCTCTTCACTTTCCATCAAAACGGAGAGTCCAGCAGCCATACCAGTATCCAGTATGGTGGCATCCAACTCTGGTACTCCTAGCTAAACTAAAGTGAAGATTCCACATAAAAAAAGAAAGGTAATTTGTAGAGAAGGGCAAGTATACATTCTGCAGATAGTCGGTATAAAACATTTACTTACTAGAAAAAGAAATTATCAAATAAATGAGATATTGACAACAGCAAGGGCATTAATATATGAAAAGGCTTTAAAGTCCAAAAAGTCAGTTGTTTTTAATGAATTTAAAATTTATGATCAATCTTCAAAAATACTTAAATGCCAGAATACCAGACTACCAGATTATTAAACACCAAGAGAAAATGCCAAATCAATGTTATCCATTCCTAAGACAGCCTAGACCAGAATACCAGATTATTAAATATCATGTTAGAAATAAACCTTTTCAGTTACGTACCTCTGCATTGTGCTCATAGCCCCCTAATATTGTAAATTTATCTTCCACAAGTTTTTTGGTGTGCTCAATCATCTGTCGACCTTTAAAAAGGTAACCAGCTTATCAGACCAAACTGAACAACAACTACAGAACTAATCTTTTAGACATTAATGGTAAGCAATGCATGCTTGAAATACCATAGCTTGTAACACTTGAAGATATCTCTATACACGGTAACTGACCCACAGTAGCTCCCGTAAATCCATATACAGAATTTGCACTAATCTGGAAATGGAACAAAAACAAATATATATAGAACAGCACATAAAAATACAAGGTATTAATATTTTTAAATTGTTAGCACAATAGAGTGACAACATATTATATATAAAAAAAAATAAAAAAATAAAATAAAATAAGAAGAAGAAGAAATCATAAAGACAAGTGAGATGGTTACCTTCAAAGCTAGCTGCCGTCCATCTAGAACAGCTTTCTCAAGTGGATCTTTTGCTTCCTAAAACAGTATAATATAAAAAGTGAGGCCTAGTGGTGAAAAAGCAAGCTAAAAGGTAGATGACTTGACAACACCTTATAATGCAATGATACAACCAAAAAAAAAAAAAAAAACCCAAAGATCAAGCAAAAAGCTAGTGCAAGAGGTACATACCTTCAAATCCGCTTTTGCTCTTTTACGAGCAGTTAATAATTCTTCAAGAATTTCAGGAAGTAAACCCTGAAAGTATATCAAACACTTATATTAAATAGAAATGTTGAGCAAACAAATTAAAGAACAAAGACATCGTCATAACAGGTGAATTAACCTTCTGCAGACTTGATTTGACAAATGTTTCACCAGATGGAGTTTTGTTGATACATTCAGGAGGAAGATTGAGTTTGCGAGCCTCTTCAGGGGTCACCTTCACAAGTATCACCATAGATAAAATCTTTGCCAGAGAGCTTTGCAGTTGTTACCAAGTAAAGAGAGAGAAAGCAATAGCAAATAGAAATAGTCATCAGAAGAATTACTAGAGTGCTGTAACATAAATTATACGCCATCATAATGGATGGATACAACGAAGCAAAATCTAATGTTGCAATTGGCTTCTCATAGAATCCTGCCCTGGCCTCCAAAACCTGAGTTGAAACATCCATAAAGTCTTAAGAACATAACAATTAAAAATATTATTCACTAAAGAAAGACAATCTCCAGGATATAGTCCATGCAAGAAGTAATATGTTTGTGAAAAAGACATTAAATTTTTTAAGATAGACAGGTGTTCTTCTTAATCATAAAACAAAGTACAATTGCAGGGGGCTGTTTTGTAAAAAAAATAAATAAATAAAATATTCTTTTTACCACTTAAATCTTAATTTAAGATATTTTATCTTGTTAAGTTTTTTAAGGCTGCATTTGGTTGAGCTCCTTTGAGTAGAGCTTATAGTAGTAGACCTTTTAGAAGTAAACCTTTTATAAATAGAGTTTTTAAAAAGAAATTGTTGATCATTTGGTTGACAATTAAATAGCTCTTTAGATCATGTAACTCATTTGGTTGCTTAATTTTAAAAAAGCTTTTATGTAGTGAATTTGTTAAATATATATATATAAGAATTATGATTGGACAGGTTTATTAAATTTTTGTATTTGGAATAAGTACAATGTAATGAATAAAATATTGATAATTCTTATGACAGTTTAACCTATTTAAGAAAGCTGAAAAAAAACATGTACCTAAAAAGGCAAAAAATTTAAGCTTCCCCCAATATGTAAACAAGTTTTTTAGTTCTCCAAAAACTCTACTAAAATGGCAACCAAGCGACAAAAAAGAAATAAAAAATAAAATTGCATTTGGGATTAACAAAGCTCTTTTGGTCAATAGACAAGTTATACCAAACGTACACTTAAAGTGACATTATGAATTTACGATATTTATGTCTGAAACAAAAAGCCAGATTTTCTGACCTTTTACACCTGAAAGTAGGAAATTACAACAATCCCCTATAAAATTAAAACAATTATACTTTTCTTTTGGTTAAAGAATAGAAAATAAAAACTGTAAAATGAAGTGGAAACCAATCGCCTTCATGCTGGAGGAGACCAACAGCCTCCTTGCTGGAGGCCAGTGGCCTCCCCCATAGCATTTGAGAATTTTGCTGCCTCCTACAAGAAGCATCAATGTCCTCCATCAAGAAGGCTTTGTAGGCCTGCTGGCTTCCTTTTCTCATGAGGAAGCCAGCATCCTCTGAAAAAGGCTGGTGCAGTCTCCTAGTACAGGAGACAGAAGAGCCGCACTCCTGAATTAATTGTCTTTTTTAAAAAAGAAATCTTAAATTAATATATATATTACAATTTTTAATATTAACAAAATCAAACAATTATTAATATTTCTATATTACGTCTTTAGTAATTAAACTTATAGTAATTTGAATTTGCTTATCCAAAAAAAATAAATTTAAATATTAAATATAGATATGTTTATCTCTTATGCTCCCGCGAATAGGATCTCATCATAGGTCGATTCACTAGGAAATCTTCTTTTTTTTTTTTTGACAGTAAACGAAACTTTATTGAAGAGAAGGAATAAGATACAAACGAAGCAATAGTGAACCAGAAGTCCACCTACACACAAAGGAATCTAAAAAACTAGATTGGAGAGAACAAATCACAAACAATCAACAACCAACTGCCTTCCAATCTAACATAATGAAAAATAACGAAAAGTCTTTAAAATCTACACAAGAAGATGACCAAAGGGAAGCTAAATAATACGCTTTATCCCATAAAAAATTCTCCTCCTCTTCGACATCATTAAAGATTCTTTTGTTTCTTTCTTCCCAAACAACCCATATAATGGCGAAAAGTCCACACCGTCAAAGAATACTAGCCTTCTTTCCTCCTCCAAGAGCTTGAAATTCTTCCAACAAGAAAGAGCCTAAAAACTTAGGAGTAGCCCATCTCAAACCCGCCAAAGAAAATAACTTACTCCATAATTTACCCACCACCGCACAATGAAGAAAAAGATGATCCAAGCTTTCCCCACTACTCTTGCACATAACACACCAGTAGGGAGAGATACAAAAGATAGGATATCTTTTTTGGAGAACATCACAAGTACTTAACTTTCGATGAGCAATTAGCCAAACTAAAAACTTAACTTTGTTTGGCACCTTTGATTTCCAAATAAGATTATCAAAGACAAATCTTGGATGAGAGTCATTAAGAATCAACTTTTCAAAGAAAGATTTGCAAGAAAAGGCGCCACTAGAACTTAGCCTCCAAACCCTTTGATCTTCCTTTCCTGAATTAATGGGAACACCTTCAAGTAAAGAGGAAAGAGAAGAGAATTCTTCAATCTCCCTATCATTCAAGTTCCTCCTAAAATCAAAAGTTCATCCCTTATAAAGAGAAGAACTATCCAATCTGTTTGAAACTAGAGCACTCTGAGAAGATGCGAGCTTGTATAACCTTGGAAATTTTGAACAAAGAGGCAAAACATCCACCCAACAATCCTCCCAGAACCGAATTCGAGCACCGTTTCCAACCACTAACCTTATGTTATCTGAAAAAGCTTGGAAGCCTTGCATAATGACTTTCCAAGGACAACGACTAAATCCTTTAATAACCACGTTAGAATCCCATCCGTTTCTATGCAACCCATACTTGCTTCTAATTACTTTAAGACACATGAAGTTAGGTTCCAAGGGAAACCTCCAAATCCATTTTCCGAGCAAAGCCAAATTTTTCAAGACCACGTTCCCAATCCCTAAGCCTCCTTTGTCGTGAGGACGAGAAACAATATCTCAACTAATTAGATGAGCATTCTTTCCGTCTCCGAATCCTTCCCACAAAAATTCTTCATAATCTTCTCAATTCTCTTAGCCACCCCAATTGGAATTTTAAATAAAGAAAGAAAATAAGTGGGAATACTATGCAACACCGCTTGAATCAAAACCAATCTTCCTCCCTTGGATAAAAAAGCATTTTTCCATTCCTCTAATCTCCTTTCTAGTTTCTCTACAACTGGCGCCCAAAACTCTAAAGATCTAGGATTCCCTCCCAAAGGTAAACCTAAATATTTCAACGGCCAACAACCTACCTCACATCCAACAATTTTGGCCAAGTCCACAATCTTCCTTTTGTCACAGTTTATACCGGCTAAAACGCTCTTGGCCAAGTTTACCTTAAGCCCAGAAATTCTACAAAATAAATGAATCAACTCAACCAAAGAGTCAAACTTCTCTTCATTAGCTGAAGAAAAGAAAACAGTATCATCAGCAAATTGAAGGTGAGAAACCATAACGTTTTCCTTTCCCACACAAAAACCCTCCACCAAGTGACACTCCTTAACTCTATCAATTAATCTTCCCAGACAATCCGCTACAAGGATAAACAAAAAGGGTGACAGAGGGTCTCCTTGTCTAAGTCCCCTAGAAGTAGAGAAGTTTCCTTTAGGTTTCCCATTTATCATAATCGAGAAATTTGTAGACCTCAAGCATCCCCTAATCCAACTTCTCCATTTTGACCCAAAACCTTTTGCTTCTAAAACAAAGTCTAAGAAGTCCCAATCAACATGATCATAAGCTTTTTCAAAATCAATTTTGAAAACAACCCCTTCTCTTTTCTTCATTCTATACTCCTCCACCACCTTATTGGCCACCAAGACAGCGTCAAGAATTTGTCTGCCTTTAACAAAAGCAGACTGGCAACTATCGATAGTGAAGTTCAACACCTCTTTCAATCTCAAAGATAAGACTTTAGCAATGATTTTGTACAGGTTGGAAACCAAACTGATTGGTCTGAAATCACCAATCTTCAAGGAGTTGGATTTTTTTGGAATGAGACAAATATAAGTACCATTGGTGATTCTATTGACAATCCCATTACCAAAAAATTCTGAGAACACTTCCATCAAATCTTCCTTGATAATCTCCCAACATTTATGAAAGAAGTCAAAATTAAAACCATCCGGACCAGGAGCTTTGTCTTTACTACAATCCATAACTGCCTTCTTAATTTCCTCTTCTTCGAAAGGTCTTTCCAATCAAGCGGCTCTATCTCTACCAATGCAATCCCAATTAAGACCTTGAATTGAAGGTCTTTCCACATTTTCCTTAGAATATAACTTCTGGAAGAACCGAATAATTTCTTGCTCAATGACCCCCTCATCTTCTATTATAGAACCATCGCATAACTCTAACTTAATAATACAATTTCTAGACATTCTACCATTGACAACCTTATGGAAGAATTTAGAATTGCAATCTCCTTCTTTAACCCATCTAACTTTAACCTTTTGTCTCCACAGAATTTCCTCCTTAGAGATCAACTTCTCAAGCTCCAACTTCAGCTGGGACCTTTCTATCCTCATCGGTTCACAAAGTTCCCCCTTTGCCTCGGCCCTATCCAGATCAAAGATTCTAGACTCAATCTCTTTCTTTTTCTTGAAGATGTTTCCAAATACCTCCCTATTCCAAATTTTAAGCTTCCCCTTAACCCAATCAAGTTTCTTCATAAATCTGTAACCCTTCCAACCTTGAGCTTCCGCTTCATTCCACCATTTCTCCATGTTTTCCTTAAAAGAAGGATGTTCCAACCACACATTCTCAAACTTAAAGGGAATAGGACCCCAGGTCCTATGAGAAGAATCCAACAAAATTGGACAATGATCAGAAACCGATCTCACCAATGCATCTTGTCTAATCTTCCCTCCAACATACTCTTCCCAGTCACTTGAGAAGAGAAATCTATCAAGTCTACAACAAACCACTCTTTGTCTAAAGTTAGACCAAGTGAAATCCGCAAAATTTAAAACTAGGTCAATCAAATTAGTTTCGCGAATGAAACAGTTAAAATCCTTCATGCTTCTAGTTTCCCTTCCCTCCGTTGACTTTTCAGTCCGTTGACTTTTCACTAGGAAATCTTCTTGATTCCCTTTGTTTGCTTTCGACCTTTCCTAAAGGAACCTATTTTGAAAAATAACAATGGAGATTTGTTCTTAAGAGACCACCCAAACTCTCCTTACTTTTTTTTTATTGCAAAAGGCAGAATGAATTGTTTTATTTCATAACCTTCTCTTTTATAACAAGAGAATGGTTTCAATAAGGATACAAATTATATATTACCATTCTAGAGATCTTGAAATTAAATAACTACCAAAACAAGTCTCTCTCTCAATAAGAAAACAAGATATTAAAACTAAAGGAAACTAAATACCTCACAATACTCCAAAAATAAAGGAAAATAATTAAAAGGATTTATGTCTATTTATACATTCCTATTCCTTCTCTTATATTGCTTTCCTATAAAGGCATCCCTAACATTATCCAATCAATACCTAAGTTTTCTAAAAGTTTCTAAACTTGACTTTCATCAACAAAAGGTACAAATTGGCAAGGATGCATAACTCCAGCAAGCTCCAACCATTTTTCTTTTGCTTTTTCAGCAAATGATAATGAATGAAAAATTTAACATATTCAAAAGAAGAATGCACAGATTGGCAGCTTCTTGGCACTACTGCCAAGGAGTCCATGAACGGACTAAACATGTTAGCAGATCTCTTTCAAACTCACCGGCTTAACTTGATCAGATTCAATCTCAATATTTGAACCCATGAGTTTCAACCGGTTGACACAGAGATTGCAATGACAATATTAATTAGCCATTGTACTTGGTATAAACAATTTCGTCAATATACAGGGCCCTTATAATTATATGCTAATCTGTAAGTGACACAAACAACATACAAAATAAAAAATTAAAATAATAATAATAATAATAAAGTTCTTGGCCTGGGCATGGGTCTATATTGTAAAAGCCAGAAACCTCAAACACTTGACATCTCTTTGATCTAGTTTTGTCTATCCACTCCCGTACTCTCTTACATGAACAAAGAAGAAAGAGAAAAAAATTTTAAGTGAAATTTACATCCCAAAAACTGATCAGTCAAGTTCACCGAAGGTTGGAGGTCTTCTAAATTAATCAGAGACACTTTTTGATATATTGCATGCATGAGGACAACTTTAATCAGTACCTAATGATAATAGCGGTACACAAACAAAAAACTTACAGTTGCACCTTCATACGTCCCTTGTTCAGATCCCGCCTGTTTAACATTTGGAATAACAAGATCTTTCTGCTTCGCCTTTCTAAGAAGTTGTGAAAGCACCTGAAAAATGGGATTAAAATCCCAGAGTTATAGCAGGCCCATTAACTTGGGACATCTATAGCTAACCTATAAACTCAATATATAGATCTAACCTTAATGCTTTGCCCCCTGGATAGAAGAAAACTGATAGGAACACCCGTCACCCGAGCCATCTCAACATAGTTGAAAATGAACATTAATTTCTCTAAAAGCCTCTGTGGAAGATAAGCATCCTGCAATTCAAAAGAGTACATTGATTAAATTAAACAGGATTTTCAACTGGTTCTTGCTGTCAGCGTGCTTGTAGTTTAAAGTAATGAATAATGCATTGTAACTATATAAATTTAATTCAATATGCATCATTCTAAACCAATGTAATGCCTAGTGCATACTGATGGCATCAGCCTACTTAACTTTCAAAAGAAAGAAAGGTTAACTGTGAGGCAGAAAAATCATAATAAAAAAGGAGCCGTGTCTAAAAATAATCATGATTACACGTGTTTTTTAACCCAGTCAACATCATAGAATTTTTTATATGTAACTTAGAAAACATTTTGACATAAGAACTTGAAACAATTTTACAATGGAAAAACATTGATGAAACAAGCCCCAACATATGTTCAAAGAATATTATAAAATGATGTCAATGACAAGTGGGTCTCATGTGCACACTACTTTTTTATCCTCTGAAGATATTTAATAAGCTCCTTCGGTATCGCTTCCAAAAGCATCAGAAGTAATGTATATTACTTCCTCCCAAACACTTTGACAAAGAAACAAAACCAGTAACCGGAAGAAATTATATCAGTAACTTAGATACCACTACATCAAACTCTCAAATAAGGATCATAAGGAGTTTCTATGGATAGTGCATAAAGACATAAAACTGAGAAAATTCAGGTATGAAAAGTACATGCCAATGAAGCATCCATTCCAAGTAAGGAAATAATTAGGAATTTGAATGATAGAGAGATTGAGGAATCTTCTTCTCTTGTTTCATAGTGTAATGGTGGGAGTTGAGGATAGGAGAGTTTGGAGCTTGGATTCCCATGGAATTTTTGCTTGTAAGTCTTTCTTCAAATGGTTGATTCATGATGGTTCTCATTCATGTTTAATCCTACTAGTGTAATTGGAAGTCAAAGGCACCTAACAAGATCAAGATCTTAGTTTGGCTAATTGCTCATGGTAACATAAGTACTTTTAATGTTATTCAATAGAAACATCTTGATTCTTGTTTTCTTTTGTCATGGTGTGCTATCTGCAAGAGTTATTGGGAAAAATTTAAATCATCTTTTTCTTCATTGTCCAATGGCCGTTAAACTTTGAAGTAAATTGTTTTCAATGGTTGATTTGAAGTGGACTGCTCCTAGATCTTTGTTTTCTTCTTTTTTCAAAGGTTTTAAAATTATTATAGATATCTAAGACTCTGAACCAAGTTCCTAGAACCAGCATATGGACCTAAACCCAGAATGTCCCAGCATTTGGACACTAGAGCAAATTGCACCCAACCCTTCTGAGGTAAGACTTTAATCAAGCGAAGTCAAAATTTCATTATTGTAACAAAACATCCACATACTATTAGTGCGTGTTAGTAGACATTAGTTTGACCAAGGGTATTTGCCATTGGTTTAAAAAGCAAAGCGAGGTGACGGCTCATCGCCTTGGGCCTTAATGCGCCTCAAGGCAACCATGTAAGGTAATAAGGATGGAAAATCACGCCTCTAGAGGGGAGGCAGTCAATCGGTTAAATGGATAAAAATGTCACTTTATAAAAACATCCTCAATCTACAACAATCAAGTAGCTTCTTTTTAAAGAGAGAGAATAGAGAGAAGTAAAGCGACAACTGTGGTGTTGAACAGGATCGATAGTGCCATGGTGGAGAGTAAATGTGAGGAAACTAGAATCGATATTACCATAGGATGTGGAAGTGACAATCAGTGGTGAGTTAAAGAGTTAGGGGTGGGTAAGAAGGTGAGAGATGGGTGATAGATTGAGAGATGAGGTGAGTAAATGTGAGGTTGGTTGAGTGTGAGTTAGTTTACATATAAATAAAATGACAAAAACTTATTAAAAAAAAAAAAAGTTAGTGGGGTTCGGTGGAGTGATGACAAATGAATTGGTAGAATGAGTAAATGTAAGCTAGTTATATAATAATTAAATATAAAAAAATAAGTTAGTCCTGGTTATTTAATAATAAAATATAAAAAATAAGTTAGTGGGGTTGGATTTTTGTGTGTGTATATATATATAGAATGATAAAAATTAAAAAATTAGTGGGTGGGTTTTTATAGTTCATGTATAAAATGATGAAAAATAAAATCCTCTTCATCACTCAAAGTCTCAATATATGTTCTCCTCCATTCAACAACAGTTCAAGTTAGGGTTTTTTTTAAGTTTATTTAATTTTTTTTAATTTATTTTTCATTTGAAATTGAGGCGATCATCTCAAGGCGACCATTTTGCCTCGCCAAGGCTTCATCGCCTCGCCTCACTTTTCGTCTTTTAAAATTTTGCTATTTGCAGCAATTTGATTAAGGACGCTAATGTGTCATGCATCTAAATTTAAAAATGAATTTGACATAAAAATATATTAAAAATAAATAAATTTCTACCGTCCATCTTTAGAAATGAAAAAAAAAAATTAAAAATTTCAAAATTTCAAAAAAAAAAAATCTGCACCGTCCATCTATGACAGTGGAGATCAAAATTAACTAAAAAAATTAAGTAAAAATGTTTCCCAAAAAAGAAAAGAATCTTAAGAATATTATATATAAAATAAAATAAAATAACCCCTTCATCAGATGAAGAAAAATGGAAAAAAGCCTCCATCCATTAATCCATCTTGATAGCCTAGTCCTAAACCCTAAACAAAAACCGAATTGAAAAAATCATCAACCACCCATCTTGATCATCAACCGGTCCTCATATTCAACCTTTCCTCCCTCTTTCTCCATCTTCAACCAAAAACAAATCCTCCATTTCCAAACCCTCCATCTTCAACCCAAAAAAAAAAATCCTCCATCTCCCTTCCTCTCTATATATATTTTTTTTTCTTTTGTTTTTAGCACGAGACCTAGATTTCTGAGTCTCCACCACCTGCAAAACCCATGTTTGAATATATTGAAACAAAAGAAAAAAAAAAATCTCTTAGCCCTCTCTCTCTATCTACTTTCTTCCTTCATCATCAACAGCCTTCATCTTCACATTTTTGTTTTGATTTTTTGTGTTGGATGTTGATGTGGGCATGGCGATGAACCTAGACGATGCCTTTTTTGTATTGATTTTTGTTTTAATTTTTTTGTGTTGGGTATTGATGTTGGGCGTTGATATGTGTTGGGTGTTGATGCTGGTTTTTTGTGTTGGGTGTTGATGTGGGCTTGGCGACAAACCCAAATTCTGATTTTTTTGTGTTGGGTGTTGAAAAGAATGAAGAGCATTACATTGTTCCTCAATTTTTTTTTCTTCATTTTTTTTTCTGGTTTTCATTTTTTCTTTTGGGTGTTTGTTGCTAAGAATGAAGAAGAAGATGATGAATGAAGAAGAAGAACAATACACTGTTCTTCAATTTTTTTTTTTCAATTTTTTTTTTGGCGTTTGTTGATGGGAATGAAGAAGAAAATTAATTTAAAACTAAGGGCATTTTCGTCTTTACGCTTTAAACCAAAGTCATCAATCGTAGTTAACACTCTTTGACTGTTCTCATGGGGTTATTTTGTTATAAAATGAAACTTTGACTCCACCTGCTTAAAGTCTTACCTTAGGGTCAAGTGCTCTTGGACCCTGACATGGGTTTCTAAATACCCCAGGCTGGGAATTCTTTTATTTATTACAAGTCTGCGTAGGATCAAAGCTGGACCACAGTGGGATTTCTTTTCCTGGAGATACATCCTTGAAATCCATAACTACAGCCTAAAGAGGTGCCTAAAACTGAAATTCTCTCCCATAAATTCTCCGTATCATTCCTGTTAGCATCATTGAGGATTCTAATATTCCTCTCCTTCTAATTCCTCTCCTTCAAAATAACCTTAAAGGTAACAATCCTAGCAAAATCTCACAAGACTCTAGACTTCCCCCATTGATAGATTTGTTTCAAGAAATAGCCTTTGCTTCAGGAAGAAGGTTCTGCCAACAAAGTTTGGAGGCCTTATATAGTTTATTCCAAAACTGCCAAGCTAAGGCAAGGCACCCCTGGGAAGATAAAGCATTCCCAAGTTTCTTTTAGATATTGGCACAGAGCAGACTTTCCCTAAAGCTACTGACGAAGCTAAAATTTTATCTTTTGGACAACTTTAGTCTTCGACTAGAAGTCTAGAACTTATCAACTTAATACTAATTTTTTTATTCCAATGTACAAGGTAAAGCTTTTGATCTTGGGCAGGTTACTCAGCACCTTCCATGTTAAATTCAAAATATTAAAAAAGAGCGAGTAGAATCTTCTATTAATAAAATGAAGATTTAAAACAAGGAAGTCTATAAAATTATCCAACATCCAAGTTAGTTATGGTATTCATTGCCTACCATATGCACTAATCATCTTAATGATTATAATTCTATAATTACCAAAAACTGCAGGTGAGAAGCCGAATAAGTGTATTCCAAAACAGCAGTATAACAATTCTTTGTAGACCTAATATGTAGTAAGTGTTTTGCTTAAAATTAGAGACAGGCTTGCATAAGCCATAAGCTGGAGTCAAACAGAGTCAACTTTTTCAGTCAGTTTATTGTTAAATGTTCAATCATATTAATTATTTCTAGTCGGCACAAGAGGATAAGTACAAAAAGGCAAGAAGAAAGAGCAATTCAAGACATCGAGGCTAAAATACACACCTTCAAACAATATACAGCAAGCCGTCTCCTTGTTTCTGCATTTCCATTTTGAAGGTCAGATATTATTGAATGGTGGACATCCTCTTTCTGTGGAAGACAAATAATAACTGTTAGAGAGTCCCACATGTGAAGCATGAAGTTCGGATAAATCCTAGACTGAAAATATAAAAACTAAGAGAAGAGTAATATATACCAATAGATGCCTTAACCCAATAGATTAGTCTTTTAGGATGTAAGTTATCCACCAATATGTACACTACTTATAAAAGCAATAAAAGGTCACAATTAGAAAAATTTAACATAGTATGAGAGCCTTTGACAAATGTCATAATGAGACTGGGCCAAGTGGACGATAAAGTTTAAAGACAACATGGGCTCACATACAAAGGGGAATGTTAGAGAGTTCCACATGTGAAGCAAGAAAGAAGCTATGAATCTCATATTGAAAACATAAAAACGAAGATAAGGGTATATATACCAATAAAGGCCACAACCCAATACACTAGCTTTTTGGGTTGAAAATCTATCCACCAATATGTACACCACTTTTCAAAAACACGTAAAAAGTAAAATTTAACAACAACAACAACAACAACATCAACAATAATAATGATCAAAGACAAAAACTACAGCAAAAATGAGCAAGGGGAGATAGGAATTTAGGACAAGGAAAACAATTGCCAGCGCTAATCAAATGCTTCTACACATTTCACCTTGAATTCTGTGTATATATAAATCTTATGATCTAGAAAAAGAAACCTAAAAATTACCTGCTCAGAAAGAAAATGAGCAGAAACAGCATTCAACGAATAAGAACTTAATTTATAATCTCGCTGCATTGCCTGTAAAGAAAGAAGACAAGAAATCACTAAATGTGGATTCATATGCATCTTATTGAAAAGGGAAAATTTCATTTAAGCAACAAGGTTTGCATACAAAACCTGCAGCAAATCAAATTGAACTCTCCCATCCACAGTAACTTCTTTACTTTCCCTTGTTCCTACTTGTCTAAAATACAAAACAAGATTTACAAGCCAATTAAGGTAATGAGCAATTCTACAAGATAATTTGGATGAAAACCATCAGATTAATATACCTATGATGCCTATGATGTATCATCTAAAAAACAATAACTTGTCTTCATTATGTATCCATGCATGTTACTGCATATTTATCTAAGAAACCATTAAACAGGAAAAGCAGGGTAAAGGTCAAATTTTTATGAAAATCATGCACTTATTTCTGTTATCAGATTATGCCAAACATTCCTTTGAATTCAATTATTTAATGTTACATGTCTCAATAGAAACACACGCACACAAATGTTGTATGCATAAACAAACATATAGCACTCATCAGAGACATGCGATTGTATGTGATATTAAACAAGTATAAATGACATCAAGCAATTTTCACTCATCATCCCAAAGCACCAAGTCAAATTTAAAGTGATCAACACCACCTAAGCTATAAACATAGTATATAAAACAAAAACAAAATTTTAGCAGAAATAGTGATCCATAATACAGACCTTGAAGAAAAAGTAGTGTCTTTAACCCGAACCCTACTGTTCCTAATGCGGCCTAGTATAGGAAATTCTGTGATTCCCAATGTTTGAGCTCTCTACAAATAATAGTAGTTCTCACTCAGACATGAAACAGAAGGAGAAAAAAGATAAGGTAGAAACCTTTTAAATAAAATGCATATAGTACAGGGAACTGGAATACATTTACCTCAATAAGATATGGCAAATCAAACCTGCAGATATTATATCCAATTATAATATCAGGGTCCACTTCCCGGATAAAATCCTACAAACAAAACCTGCTTGTTAGACCTTATCATTACTGAATGAAGGAAAGTAGTATATGAGACTGAATAGCATTCTTAATGCAATAATGGTCCAAATAATCATAGGAATCAATATTTTATTGTTCATTATCATTACTTGAGATGTTCTGAGATTCAGCTTTTTAATTAGAGAAACAAGGGCCCAATCAGTAGCAAATTAATTTAAGAATTATTCAAATAATAATAGAGGTATATTTTAAAAAGTAAGCTAACTCACCTTTCTTCTTCATTCTTTTTTTTTTTTTTAATTAGTGCATTTTCTTTGAGGAGAAACATATAGTTCACTCCTTATTAGACAAGCAATAAAGAAAACTAATTAAGCAATAAATCATTATTGTACTTAAATATCATAATTTATTCTAAACGCATTCATATAGTAGAATTCTTTAAGAAAAATATTAATACCCTCCAAGCTAGCAAGACTTCTCTTTCCATATCAAAAGACATCACATCTACACCAACGATTGGAGAGCATGACTTAAGGGTCATGACATTTCGGATGAATGGCTGGTTTTCTCCTTGCAAAGTAACTATATTAGCCACCTAGAAAAAAATAAATGATTTATCATATAAGAAACAGTAAAGTAAAATGACTACTATACTGCAATTAGATAGCTTGACTGAAATTATCAGATAGATAACAACACAAACTGTACCTGGATAACGGGGTCATGGGTAGGCTCAGGAAAATGACCTTTGCGACCAGCACACTCAATATCAAAACTCAATATGCGAAATGGAGCCATTTTCAAGAATTCCCCTTCTGGGCGATGGCTAACCAATTCTGAATACCTAAGAACAGTTAAAGAAATAATCTGCTACGCATGAGAAGAAATTAAACACTTATCTAATAGAGACTCAAAGGCCTCTCATAGTCTCATTATGAGGATACAGACAATCAATCTCCAGCTGGCAATAGGACAAAAGCTTTGCTGCCTTCCTATACCTTCCAAAAGGCACTTCAATCCAATTTCCTCCAACAATGTTGCAATCAATCATGAAACGAAGAGCAAAAAGAACTTTGCTTTCATATGTCATGAAGCTCTTCATACCAAAGCCATCAACTTGTATGCCTCTATCAAGAATTCCTACCAATAAAAAAATTGCTTAGCAAGAAATCATTGAACTATTAAGACTACTAACAAGCATAAATAAGCAATCTCATCTTAACTGCATTATCAGCTTTTAACGTCACATTTGCATGTAAACCAAAGTCAAGAGCAGTTGAAAAGGTTTTATATTACATGAAAACAAAATAAATGAAGATAAAGACAATCCATAGCGAATACAATACATCAAAGAAAAAAATAAGCAATAGAAATTATACCACGACAACTGGCCACCATTGTTGGCAAGGCAACTACAATCTTGAGAAAAGGTTGAGACTTTTGTTGTTGGTAATACATAATACTTCTTTTATGCACCATTTCAATTCGTCGAACAAATTGGGGCACCTTACTGCTCTTGTTTGACTCCCGCATCCTCCCCTGAAGCAGCACCAACAAAACAAGTAGAGTTACACGAAATGGATCAAATATAAAATACAGTTTGATGGTAAAACAAATACCTCAAGAGTTTTATGAAGACGAGAGATATCGTCTGGGCCCATTCCTGGAGGGCAGCTAATGTAGAAATATGGCTCAAATCCATGAACATTGCAGCAAACACTATTTCCTAACCAATTTCCAACACAACAATCAATTAAATTCAAATAAAACTAAGATGGAGCCACGTTTTTTGATCGAAATATAAATTCCAACCTTCTCTTGTGACACCGAAAATTCGTATGATGGCAGCCGGACCCGACGAATAAGGCAACAATTCTCTATGAGATTCTCCAATAACG
This sequence comes from Litchi chinensis, assembly GCA_019925255.1. Taxonomy (NCBI): domain Eukaryota; kingdom Viridiplantae; phylum Streptophyta; class Magnoliopsida; order Sapindales; family Sapindaceae; genus Litchi; species Litchi chinensis. Next base: position 16,402,200 of record CM034471.1, read on the forward strand.
TAATCAATGTCCAATTGCTGGAAAACTGAACACAATCGAAATGGAAAGTATTAAAAATAAAAAATAAAAAACCCTAAAATGGCAGTAACAAAAAAGAGTGAGTGACTGACTGATGCTTTGGGATTGGGCGATGTAGGCAGGGGAGAGGGGAGGGCGGGCCCAGTGGGAGAGACGAGAAGCGAGGGCTTGGCGTTCCTGCATGTCCCGGAGAATGAGGGATTCTTCGTCCTCTGCAAGCAGGGTTTCGTCCAGGAAGACGTCCTCGTCCATGAATTCTTCCTCTACAAGCGCTTGCGCTTTCGACGCTGGAGCTTGCTCAGGCGGCGGCGTCGGCGGCGCCGGCCGTTTTCTTGCTCTGCCGTTGTTGCTCATTGCTCTGCTACTGAAGAGTACGCAAATTGGAGGGATTTCGGCAACTCGGAAGAATGAAATTCCCGCCACTTTTTAAGGGCTTTTATAGCTAGGTTTTTCACGTGCAGGGCACCTGAGTATCCCACTATATTTTTTTTTTGAGTTATTATCATTTCGGGGTTTTTTTGACTTTTCAAAATCATAAAGAAAAAATAATAATGATTAATCAATTGTTAGGAGAAAAAATTATAATAACTCTTTTTTCTTGGGAAATTTATGCTAAAGACATGCACCTAATGTGTTATTACAACCATAATGGGAGTTTAGCCAATATTACACCTAAATATCATTGATTATATTGACCATCGTTAGTTAAAAAATAGGTTTTAAGTAAAGTAATTCATGATCTCAACCTTCCATCTTTGTGATGGATGACTGGTGTGAATATTTAAAAAATGAGTAAATTATAAATTAGTTATACAATTAGAATTTATTCATAAACGGGGTAACTTTATGCTTTCATTGCAATTTGACTACCCGACAGTGGTCCAAGTTAGTCAACTTTAACACTTATGAGGGTGGTTTTATCTTTTCAAAGTCATTTTTTTCAATTTTTTTTTTAAAATAAATTTTAAAATATAAAAATAAAAATATATATTATTCATTTTAAGATAAACAGTTGAGATTTCATAAAATAAAAATATTTTTATTAAAAATGAAAAAAAAAATAATAACTTTGTTTATCACAATTATGGATTTTTTAAAAAATTTAAAAATATATTTTAAAAAAATTAAATTTTTAATTTTAAAAAAAAAAAGGTAAAAATTGAAAGGTGTGGGATCTCCACCCATCCCCATATTAAGATTCAATCTCCACAAAGATGGAGATACTGAATCATATAAGCGATACGAGTCTCCATCACATAACGAAAAACTTAGAAATATAGGTTTTCATCATACCGATGAAAACCTATAAAGCTGGGTCTCCATTGCAACTTGGAAGAATGAAATTCCCATATTTTTCAAGGGTTTTATAGCTAGGTTTATCATGTGCAGAGCACCTGAGTATGCCATTATTTTTTCTTGGGAAAATTACACTAAGTAGCGTACACCTAATGCATTATTACAACCATAATGCGAGTTTAGCCAATATTACACCTAAATATCATTGATTGCATTGACCATTGTTAGTTAAAAATATAGGTTTTAAAAAGTAAAACAATTCATGATCTCAACCTTTCATCCTTGTGATGGACAACAGTTTTAAACATTTAAAAATGAGCAAATTATAAATTAACTACGTGATTAGAATTTATTCACAAGCGAGGTAAACTTTATATTTTAATTGCAATTTGACTACATGACTTTAGTCTAATTTAATCAACTTTAATACTTATGAGGGTAGTTTTGTCTTTTCAATTTCTTTTTTTTTTCAAATTTGGTTTATAATAAATTTCAAAAACTAAAAAGTAAAAAGAAAATATCTATATCGTCCTTAAAATTGGCAATGGAGACTTCATAAAATAAAAATATTTTTTAAAAAAACTAATTTAAAAAAAAAAAAAAAAAAAAACTAAACCAACACTGTTCATCACAATGATGGACAGTGGTGAAACTTTTTTAGAAAAAAATTATTTTTAAAAAGAATTAATTTTTATTTAAAAATAAAATAAAACTTGAAGGGTGTAAGATCTCCACTCATCTCCAACTATGGAGATAGAGATCTTGGATCATCTATCACCAATAGAAATCATGAACGAGATCTCCATATGCGATATAGGTTCCATCACGTGACGAAGACCTAGAAATCTAGGTCTCCACACAAGAAGACCTAGAAAATTGAGTCTCCATCACGTCGATTGAGACCCAGATGAGTTTTAATCGCCCGTGATAGAGATATAGATATCTAGGTCGTTATCATCAGCGACGAAGACACAATGAGTTATGAAAATTCTCACCTAGATCTTTATAGCCTATTGATGCTCAATTGGTGGAGATCCTAGGCGGGGATCCCCACCTTTCAAAATTGTTTTCTAAATTTTAAGTATTTTTTTAAAACTATTTTAAATTTAATCTCTACCATCCATCATAAATATGGATGGTGAAGATTGATTTTTTTATTTTTTTAAATTATCTTTGTATTTTGCCAATTATATATTTGGTCAAATAAGTCAAACATTCACTTTTCAAGTATTAAGGGCATTATTGTCATTATGCCACTTTACTACTGTCGATTATTAACTCTAACAGTCTTAATGTAATTGTGGGTAGCTCAATTGCAATTAAAGTATAAAGTTTAGCCCATATATGAATAAATTCTAAGTGGGTAGCTAATTTGTAATTATATATATACATCCCTTCAATTTTTTTAAGTATTTTTGAAAAAAAAAATAGAGAAATTAAGATTTGATATCTACTATCTATCCAAATATAATAGATGGTAGAGATTCAATCTGACAATTGGATCTCCATTAATCCATGGAGATGGAAATTAACCTTCATCTTTAACAACAGAGGTCGATCTCCATTTATATGACTAACTTCTATTGCCGGTTAATGGTGAAGGTCAATTAAAGAAACCAAAAGGGTCCATCATTAAAGACCTTTGGTTTCCATCTAGTTGACTGGTGTTGTGGGTATATCTTGGATTGCGCAAATGGGCTGGTAAAAGTCTGGTAAAAACCCAACAAGTTGATCCAATGAAGTGACCCAGCAGATGAGGGTCCTGTTCACCAACACCTAGCTCGAGCAAGCTCTCAGTTCGCAATAACAAGCTCGCATTACCACTATTACTCTTAGGTCGCTGACCAGTACTACTCAGCTTGCTCCATACACAGTTTATTGCTCAAAGCAAGATCTAGCTCGAGATCGCCCAAGACAGGTTCTAGCTCTACAATGAACAACTCATTAAGGAAATCTTCCAAAAAGGTAACAACCTAAATCAATCGTGATTCTGCCACCAGAGTTATAAATAAATTCAAATTCAAATGTTGATAGAGTTAATCTTTGATTTAGCAGAACCGACCCCTAATTCGATACTAACTGATTTTGGAAGGTGCAATTAATGCATCATTCTTTCTAGTTTTATTTTTACTCAAATTGTAATGCTCATCCCTATAAATAAAGGTTGAAATTCCATTGTAAGAGATGATTAGAAAATAATATACTGTGACTCTGCCAAAATTATCAGAGAGCACAGTCGTGGACGTATGCAACGTTTTGGCCGAATCACGTAAAAACGCTGGTGTAGTTTCTGTTCTTCTTCTTTCCCTCTTGTTTTTGTCTTGTTTTACATTAATTGCAGGTATTGGGCTTTGAACTTTGGTCGATCAGATTCCATCGTCGACAACTAGAAACCCAAATTTTGTGTTTCTAGTTACCTTGGAAACACCTAGAAATCTAGGTTTCCATAGAAATTAAAAACCTAAAAATCTAGGTTTCTAGTTATCTTGGAGACCAAAAATATGTGTTTCCAATGTCTCAGACTAGTCATTGGAAACCCAGAAATCTAGGTTTCCTCCTCCCCAAATCTGCACCAACAACATTCTCTTTCAATATCTTTATCGTCCCCAACCATCCCTGATCCTTAATTTTCCACTCTTTCACTTCGATTTACCACCTCAACCTCACTTCCTCTTTCGTTTCCTCTTTCAACACCTCTTATGATTCCTTCTCCAACCATATTATCTAAACCATAGCAAGGATCCCTTTCACAAACATCAACCAAATCTATCCCCTTCATAAACATTAACCAAATCTGTACACAAGCACCGGCCAAATATGCACACAAACACCAACAAACCACATTTTACACATACCAACCAAATCATCTTTGATAACTAGATTGAAGAACAATCTGAGTTTTTGATCTTGATTCAAACTCGATCTAGTTCGTTCCATCTTTCAAAATCAAGATCTAGTTCGTTTCCATCAATCTAGTTTTCATTTTTTTTTTTAATTTTGATTTATTAAAATTGGACATTAAAAATAATTTATTTATAAATGCCCACAATTTTTAAAAAAATATATATTTTCATCTCCAAAGGATGGATTGTGGAGATTATAGTCTTTTTAAAGAGTAAATGGATTAAAAAAAATGGTAAAATTATTTTTTTCTATTCTCTAAACACTGTAAAATGTTTAAGTTAATGATTTTTCACTAGCGGCGGGTAGCCAAATGGTAATTAATCCATAAAGTTTGCTTGGCCTATTAAATCTAAGTAGCTAATTTTTAATTTGCTACATAATAATAATAATAATAATTTCCACCAATGCCACATTGAAATTAATTAAATCAGTGCATTAATATGTGTATTGTTGATTAAACATAAATGGTTATTGACTACATCAAAACAAGTGAAAGTAAACAAATTAAACCGCCAATAATTGAGATACTAAATTTATTATATCAGTGTGCATTGAGGAGAAAAAAAACTAGTGTGTATATATATATATATATATATATATTTGAAACAAACTTTTACAGTGGTGTGAACATCACCACCAAAAGTGAAAAAATGGAGTAGAAAGAAAAAGAGAGATTTATGGGACCCAAAAACCACCCGACAAGTGGCTAGGCCCAAGCATGCATGGTCTAATATGATTAAGCCCATCTCTTTCTTCTAGGATCTTTTTGAAACAATATCCTTCCAAAACAAAAGGTTAAAATTAGGGATAAACCCAAAAAACCATCCATAGTTTGGGGGCGGGGGGGTGGGGAACACTCATTTTTCCTACTCTAGTTTCATTTTTTTATCCAAAATTTCCTTTGACACTAACAAGTTAATAGAAAAGTGAAGTCTGACGAGTATAAAATGTACAAAGACTTGTTTACCCCTAGTTAAGATATTTTTATTTAAAAATAAAAAATATTGAATAATATTTTAAAATAAAAAATTGTAAATTGATAATAAAAAAATTGAAAAACAAGAGATAGAGATCCAATTTGGATCTCTAGCAGCCATCATCTCCATCCATGGTCGATCATTCAAACCAAACATTAATCAATTTTTTTCTCCTCAATCAAACATCATCAAACACAAAAATCAATCAAACACTTCACAACGTGGCATCCATCATCTGGTTTTTAGTCGTTAGAAACCCAGTCCACTAAAAATTCACCTATTTTGTTGGGTTTCCAATTAATTGAAAAGCCAAGAAATCTAGACTTCCAATGATTGGAAACCCAGATCTGGGTTTTCAATCACCAGATTTGGGTTTTTAATCATTGAAGCCTAGATTTCCTAGGTTTTCAAGGCTCATCTATCATCAATCATCAACAATCGGTAAAAAAACATCCACTACATACCAACATTAGCCATAAAAAACCAACAATCATCAACCATCAACCCTAACATAACCTTAACACAAATCTAACATCAAACCAACCTTAACACAACCTTACCAAACTAAGAAGATTCGGTGTTGAATATCCTTTATTTGACGTTGGGTCTAACTTAATTTTTTTCACCTTTATTGAATCACCTTGGTAATAAATTGGTAAAAGGGAGAGAAAAAGGGGAGGAGAGAAGATGAAAGAGAGACAAAGATAAGAGAGAGAGATGAATGGTGCAAGGAGAGAGAAAGGGAAAGAGGAAGATGAATTTAGGGTGGGATTTTTTGTTATTTTATATTTTTATATTTTATATTTTATATATTTTAATATTATTTAATTCATTTATTAATTTATTTTATTAATTGTATATATAGATATTTATTTGTTTGATAAATATTTATTTAAATTAAGTAATGCAATTCCATTTCTAACTCTGGAGTCAAACGGTTTACATTTTTAACTTAATGAAATTAGTGGCAGTTAAGGGTATTGTTGTCCTTTCACATGACTTCAAGAGATTTTTTCAGTGTTTATATTAATGTCGGAGAGATTTTGAGTAAATTTTAAACTAGAGGTGGTAAAATCAAGATTTAGAAAAACTACGAACAGTTTTTTGAGATTATCCGTTAAAACAAATAAAACAAACAAATAAATAAAATCATGTGTATTCTTTTAATTTATTAGAATTCCAATGACATTGATGTCTTTCACAAGAGAAAATACAAGATATTGATTTTAATTTGGAAAAATTTTATTTTAGTCCCTAAGATTTGAAAAATATCAAATTTTTAATGTTTTTTGGAAATAATTTTTTCATATCTAACTTTTCTAAAATTCTTCAAAAAGTCTAAACCATTAGTCAACTAACACTTAACATAGACAAAATGTGTAAAAAGATATTTTTACCTTGATGGTTGTTAGTGACACTTAAATTATTGGATTATCCGTCATTAAATAATGAATTTATAAATTAATTGGGAAAAGATTAATTAAAATATAAATAAAATAAAGATAAAATTAAAATAAATTAGACAAAATTAAATTAAAAAATAGAAAATAGAAAATAGAAAATGCATCTCCACCGTCCATTATTGACGGATGGTAGAGATGGAACTTATATAAACAAAAACCAAAAAAAAGAATGGGGGAGGGGGAAAGGATGAACTAGCCATCTGAGATATGCATCTCCTACATATCATATTGTCGCTCCCTCATAATCCTGCTATCAATAACTCGTCGTAGTTGCATTTTTCGTCTGCTTCCCCTTCTTGTTCATCTCTCTCTACCTCATTGAGTAGCCACTAGAGGAGAGGGATGATGGGGCAAACCGATGGTGGGTTTTGATTATTTTGTATCCCTCACTTGTCTTCAAGTCCGAAGAGTATCTCTAGTTCAGTGAGTTACCTTGGTTCGTTCACCTGGGTTGAACCTAGGTTTAAACAACGATCATCTTGTTCATCTTGATTTTAGTTCTCTCCCCTTACCTCGCTTAATTGTCTTGTTCTGGGTTCAAACAATGACCTAGGTTAAACCTAGATTGAGGCAATCTAGGTTCCCAAATCATCGATTCTTTATGGTTGGCATTGATCACTAGCCATGGAGTTTTTTGCTAATTTTTTCTTTTAAAAAATTTGTTAAATTTCTCTGGTTTTTCAATTTTTTTTTCTCCAAATCTAGTTTGTTGTTGATGAATTTGTTGGGTTTTATTTATTTATTTATTTATTTCCATTTGACATTGAAGAATGACTCCACTTCCGAGACTTTAAGGTTCCTGTAGGAAGTATAATCAAGTAAAGCCTTTGTAGCAACATGGGTTGAAAAGGCTTGATTGTTGTTATGGATTGATGAGGATGTTTTGTGGCTTTGATTTTTTTTCTCCATTCAAATATGATTGTTTTTTATGAAGAAGAAGTAGAGGTTGTTGAAGAGCTATTAAAGGATTGATAATGTGATGGTTTGATGAACTATTGAAGCAGATGTTGAAAATTTGGCTTGTTCAAACGAATATTTGGATTTATCAACCCAGATTTTTTTTTAAATTTTTTTAATTATTTATTTATATCTTAAAATCCTAACTATCCATGTGTCACAATCTTAGTCTCTTACATGAAAAGATCATCTTACCCTTCTCGCCCAAACTATTTATCATCGTTGACCATCAATTGACTAATTGTTTTGTTTTTTTAAAAACTTTTGGAAAAATTAAAGATGAAAATAACTGTTTTCAAATAAGCTTTAAAATTTTAATATTTTTCAAAATTTCCAAAACTAAAATGAAGTTTTCCCTTTCAATGTTTGGTCTTCAACCATGAACGCATCTGAATTCTTACGGTTAGTAACCTGCTATTGTAAGAATGCACCAGTTACACATGTGAGACATAGCAACTCCTCAAATATGATTAATAAGGCTTTTTTTTTTTTTTTGAAATAAATATAATTACTAAGTTAAATCACAAAACAAAAAGTGTCTATATATATATATATATATATATATAATAACATGGCAAGTGTTAGACCACCATCAAATATGGTTTAGTGGTATAATTTGAATTTAATATGATAATATCTTAAATTTAAGGTTGCTACATCACATGAATATCTAAAAAAGTATAATATCACATAATAATGTCAACATAATTAATATAATAGTTAAGATAGTGATTTAAAATTGTAGTATTATTGATTAAGATGATATATATAACATATGCTTTAACCATCTAAAGCAGATGAAGTTTTCGAGTAATTTTTCAGTATAACCTTCATAACTTAGTACATTATAATAATTTTTATTAATTATATAATATAATTTTCTGGTCCCAACTTGGGCAATGGGATAAATTAATAATTTGATAAAATAATAAGATAATACTTTAGATATCAATTGATATATACTTTTTACAATTTGTGTATAATCTCTTAGTAGAAGTGATTGGATATATATATATATATATATATTTTTTTTTTCTAAGAGGTTAAAGATTCAAATATCACTCTTATCTTAAAACACAAGGTGTGGATAGTTTTCCATAAATTTAAACACCCTCCACCATAAAAAATAATAATAATAATACTTTTGATAAGACTCCTACATAAATGAGTTATGATTCTCTTTTATTTATTTATTATTTTAGAAATTTATATAATCTAATGACACATCAAACAACTAGGATTATTATTATTTTTTCCCTCTCATGTATCATTCAAACTTCAACTTCTCCTATAAAAAATGAAGGTAGAGAACAAGACGAGGAGAAAATCATAACTCACATAAATGAATATGTGGACTCATTCATATCATAAATTAATGATTTGTTGAAAATTAATAGTATAATTGACTAAAATATTTTCTTGAAATATATCTTTATTATTGCATTTTTTCCCTTGAATGTCTAATATGGTTAAATCTCATCTCTAATATTTCTTAATGCAACTAGAATTTTTAGGGCTGAGTTCTTTGCACATTCATCTGTTATGTTTGATTTTTAGGCGTCTTTCAAATGTGAAGCTACTATGAATGTAAAGTAATTTGTTAGAAAATAAGAAGAGTTTATGTTAGTTTAAATAGGGTTTATCTTTAATTTAGTACATTGGATATATTTCATTTTAATAAATTTTATTTAATTAAATAGATAGGTACAATGGATTTAGCATTTTTAATTAACTCAATGCATTTTCAGTTGATTGATTAATGAACTTTTAATTGATTAAATTAGTTGCTTTTTTTTTTGTTCTTTATATGCATATTGAATCTCAATGCATAGTCTAAATTACTAAATTATTAATTTATCGCATTATTAATTTGTGGAGTGTTTATATTAATGTGCATGTTTATATTAAAATTCAAAAAATTATATTTACTTTTTCAAAATATGAAAGTTTATACTTGAAAGAAAAAGATGAATTTTTTAATCCCAAACACATTTTGAGAAAATTTTATATTTATAATGAATAACTTTAAAATGTTACAGACAAGACTAAACATTAAGAGATTTAATAATATTTTCATAAAGTTAGGATTTTCCTTTTAACTTTTATCACATTTTCTTACACTCTCTTTATACACTTTCATTTTCATATGCCATAAATGTAAAATTCAACATAAAACTTTCCTTTTAACCTTTTAGGCTGTGGCTCCCACCTCCCACTGTCCCAACAGCCCACAGGTTTCCTTAACCGGTTTGTCCTCTTTGGGGTAACTCACAAATTACGTTTTCTCTTGGTTTCTTCCTGAACTTTCTCATCATCCAAACACTCCATCAAAACCTAGATTTCTTCAGTTATCAAACACACTGAAATATTCTCAATTAATATTCTTGTAGATCGCTTGCAATTTCAAAACTCAAGGACGGCATCACAATTTCCGTTAATGTTTGTTGGGAGACCAAATGTAAACTTATGCATTACTTATGTGGATTTGATGATGAATTCCCAAAAATCGATGAAAATATATGTGGCCAACATCCATTTGATGATTCTTCTGTGATTTCTTTGTATGATTAGGTTGTTGTTAAATTAGTTTATGATGAGAAGACAAAACAGTACAAAAAGTGATTAATTAAAGACAAATTATGCAAAACCATACAAGATAAATATAACCTCTAAAAAAACCAAGATAAAGATACCGTAAAAGTTCTTTAGTATACAGAAAGTACCATAATAATACGACGAATCATGATAAAAGCACTAATAGATAAAGATCCCCAGCTCTTGAGGCAGCTTGAACATTATTATCAATTATGAGCGGAGGGAGGGTTACTGGTGGAAGGGGCAGCTGATGAAGAGGAAATTCTTAGTGCTTCAGCGACGACCCTGCGGAAAATCTGGCCTCGTGGGGGTGGAACATTGTTGAAGAAAGGGGCCGGAAGAGGAGGCGGAGGCCGAGCGCGAGCGGGAGAGCTTCTCCTTGTGTTCTCACTCATGTTCTACAACTTTACTCTTCAGTTTCAGATCATCGACTTTCGAAGCCGCGACATTAATTTATAGCCAGCTAAGCACACGTCACAGGTGACGTTTGTTCGCTTATGTCACTCCATGACGTGTTACTATGAAGAGTGACAAATACTCTTCTCAATGTAGACACTCTGTTGTGAGTTGGATGAATTCCATGAGAGCAATTTTCGTGGGTTAAAAAGCCTGCTATGCTTTGATCGTGTAATACTTTGAAACTAAGGGGGTTCTTCATTGAGGACCCTTGGTTTCCATCTAGCAAGCTGAAAATCAAATTCTGAGTTTTGGGCACTTTGAAACCTAAAAATTTGGTTTTTAATGACCCTAACAACTTAGAAATCTGGATTTCTAGTGACCTTGGAGCCAAACAATCTAGGTTCCCAGCGATTTATACTAGTTGTTGGAAATCCAGATTGGGGGGTTTCCAATGAGAAATTTGGGTCTCCTCCTCCTTAAATATGTACCAACCTCCCCTTCCGATATCGTTATCGTCCCCAACCCTTCATTTTCCACTCTTTCACTTCAATCCACAACCTCAACCTCATCTTCTCTTTTGACACCTCTTCTGATTCCTCCTCCAACCACAAAAAGGATCCTCTCTATAAACATCAACCGAAAATCTGTACACAAGCGCCAACCACATCTGCACACAAACACCAACAAACAACATTATGCACACGCCAACCAAATCGTCTTTGATAACTAGATTGAGGAAAAATTTGAGTTCTTCAGTCTTGATTTAGATCCAAATCGATCTAGTTGATTCCCACCTTTCAAAATCAAGATCTGATTTGTTTCCATCCACCTAGTTTTCTTATTATTATTATTTTTTATTGTGATTTTCTTGAAATTGGAAATTAAAAATAACTTGCTTGTAGAAGTCCACAATTTTTTAATTAATGCATATATATGTATATATGTATTTTCTTGACGAACAGTGGATATTATAATTTTTTTTTAAAGAGTAAATGGATTAAAAAAAAAGAAAAAAAAAAAATTGTTTTTTTTTTTTTCATATTTAGACATGGTCAAAGTTAAGTTATTGGTTTTTAACTAGTGGTAGGTAGCCAAATTGTAATTAATTCATAAAGTTTGCTTGTATTATACCCAATTTCTGGATCGGTCCAAATGGCCCAACTCAGGCCTTATTTATTTAAATAGAAGCAAGGGCCCAGGAGGCCCAAGGCTGGAACTAGTGGCTGCCAGCCTAGCTCATGAGGTCGCCCAGGTCGCAAGCCAGCAACAGTTCTCAGGATGCCCCCTGCTCGTACCTTCAGCTCGGGGAGCCCGTGAGGTCGCGAGGTCGCATAGACCCCCAGATCGCCCTACCTCTCCTCTTGGCCACGTCAGCTCTCCTCCAGTGTGTATCACCTGACTGACCAAAAGGCCTATCCAGGGGATACCGTGTATAGCAAGTTGTCAGAATTACCAACTCTTATGATTTCCCGCTGGAAACTGCTTACACAATTACCCAGAAGCATTTAATGAAGTGAAGACTTCTTCAGGAATATTAAATGCAGATCTGTGCAAGAAGAAAATCATCATTACCTTTACAATTAATGCAGCATGGCAATGTCAGGATTAGTTAAAACTAGCCGTTGTCAATAGCGTGTGTAACTTTCTTTGTATTTTTATATTGTCATCCTCCCTCCTCTATAAAGGTGGGAGACATTTTTACTGTACGAAGGAGCTTAACAGACCAGAAAACTGTCACTCTGCCGGAATTGTCCCAGAGTGGCCGTGGACGTAGGTGCAGTCACCAAACCACGTAAAAATCCTCGTGTTCTCTCTCTCTCTCTCTCTCTTTCTCTTTAATTTCTTGCAGATCACCTTATTAAATCCGACCAACCACCAAAACCGACATTCCTTCACCTGAATTAATCACCACCAACCTTGAACTTTATTAATTACCTATTTATTATCCTCTCATCATCACGACCAGAACCGTTAATTAATTACCAAGTTCGCCGTCTGGGCCCCAGAATCTCTGGTTGACCGTTTCCGAACGTCAACATCTTTTGGCGCTAGAAGGAGGGCCCAACAGCGACCTGGTAATCTCCATCTAATCACTATTTCACATTCACTTATACTTGTCTGTCATGGCTAGGATCAAGGCAACAAGGAGTGTCGGAGTGGCAGAGGAGCGACGTGAGATTCGAGAAGAACAGAGCGCCTCACCCTCAGGAAATGAGGTCGCTCAGGAATGGCAGCAACGCCAGCGAGCTCTAGAAGATACAGTGAGGGAGTTGACGACGACGGTTAGGGCGTTGGTGGAAGTCCAAGCTCGTGCGGTGCAGAGACAGGTGGAAGTCGCACCCCCAGGCAGAGCTCGCTGTCGACCTTCAGAAGAAATCCCAACTCCAGAAGGGGTAGCCGCCAGGGAAAGGTCGCTGACCGAAGGATCAGCCCGCTCCTCGAACTTGCATCCAAGGAGAGCCAGAGAGCGGAACCAAGAGCGGGAAATCCCACCTCGCCAGAACGAGATAAGGGCAAGGGTGAGCATCGAGGGCGCCAGGCGCGAAGAGGGTAGTCGTGGGCCAGAACGAGTCCGCGGATACCGTGCAGGTTATGAACCCGAGCAGCGGAGGGCCCCCAAACGTGTAGAAGCTTTCGGGGAAGAGGGCAGATCGCAGAACCGTCACTTTGGGGAGCAGGAGAGTACCAGTAGATGGAACCCCAGTCGGCGATCTCTGACCCAGGACCCAGTGGTAGAGGAGTTGTTACAGAGGGTCCAGCAATTAGAAGCTCGACCTGGAGGCCAGACCGGGGAAGAGCGGGAGAATCGCAGGGCACCATTTACCCGGGAGATAGAGATTGTATCCTTACCAGCGAAGTTTAAACTCCCCAATATCCCTCTATATGGCGGCAGGACAGATCCTTACGACCATCTAGACGCTTTCAACGTATAGATGGATCTTCAGACAGATGACCCGTTGGTTAAATGCCGAGTATTCCCAGCTACTCTAGGAGACGCTCCGCGAGCTTGGTTCAAAGGCCTCCCAGCCCGCAGCATCGGAAGCTGGAGAGAATGTCAGAAAAAGTTCTTGGACCAATATAAGGCCTTGAGGAAGCAGCTCGCACCAGCCTGCCACCTCGCTACCATTTTCCAGAGACAAAATGAATCCCTAAAGGATTATATCACTCGATTCAGAGAGGAGGTGAGTAATGTGGAAACGCCCTCTGACGAGAGTATTTTAATAGCTATTTCTGTAGGGCTCAGGAAAGACGGGAAGCTGTACGAAAACATATACAAATCCCCTGTGAAAGATCTAGGGGAGTTCTACGAAAGGGCTGCCAAAGAAATCAGATGGGAAGAAGCCTTCGGGGCTAAGAAACCCAGTGGTCAGCGGGGTGAAGCAAGCGGTTCCCACCGCGAGAAGAGGAAGAACTATGGCAGTGACAAGCCTGGAGAACCGAGGCACCAGACTGCTCATGTTGTGGCAAAGCGAGCTAGACCGGGGTCGAGGGCGGAGCGACCCCGGCGTCCGAACCGATATGAAAGCTATAGTGTGTTGTCCGACAGGCAAGACAGGATCTTCGCCGCAGAAAGAAACAGGGAGAATTTCGGGAAGCCACCCCCAACTGGACCCCCTAACCGACGTCGGGACCCAAAGAAATACTGTGTCTACCATAATGAGAAAGGGCACAATACCTCAGACTGTTGGCAGTTGAAAGATGCCATTGAAGAACTCATAAGGCGAGGCCGCCTGGGAGAATATGTAGTACAGCCCGCTGGCAGGCGACCTCAGCACCAACGACCTCAGGAACAAGACCGGCAGCCCGAGCAACAGCAGCCTCAGCGAGCTCAGGAGCCCGAGCGCGAGCCCGCTGTAAGAACAATCTTTACCATTTATGGTGGACCTCATGTGGCAGGTACATCTAACAGGTCGCACCAGAGGTACGTCCGAGAAGCCAACCATACCCTGCTGGCAGAATATGGAGGAGTCGAGGGACCCACCAAAAGGACAAAAAAGTCCTCAGACAGTATTGTATTCACCGAGGAGGACGAGAGGGGAGTGCGCTGGCCCCACAACGACGCGATAGTAATCCGGGCCCAGATCAGCAATGTCGAAGTACGGAGGATAATGATCGACACTGGCAGCTCAGTCAACGTCATGTATAAGGACTGCTATGACCAGATGGGATTAGGAGCTGAGCAATTAATACCTTCACCAGATCCCCTCTACGGATTCACGGGAGATGCAGTGATACCGATAGGCCAGGTCAAATTACCTCTTACCCTGGGTGAACCAGGCCGACAAGCTACGGTTCTTACTGACTTCTTGATCATCAATAGTCCTTCAACATACAACGTGGTCTTGGGGCGACCTTCAATGAACGAGCTAGACATGGTCACCTCCACCAGAACGCTCACAGTCAAGTTCCCGACCCCCAACGGAGTAGGCTGTGTCAAGGGAGAACAGCAGTTGGCCAGACGATGTTATGAAGATGCAGTGAAGATGGGAGTCCGGGGAAAGAAAGTAAACGTGGTCTCGGGTGGCCAACCACGAGCTATCTCTGAAGCCGGGGTGAGCGACGACCTCGACCCTCGCGAGGTGGATGCAGACAGGGCCACCGGACCTATTGAAGAGCTAGAAGATGTGCGGGTCAGCGAAGTAGACCCAGAAAGATGTGTGAAGGTGGGAAGAGACCTGCTACCGGAAGTGAAGACCGAGCTCATAGAATTTCTGAAGATGAACCTCGACGTCTTCGCCTGGAACCACGAAGACATGGTGAGGATAGATCCTGACGTTATGTGCCACAGACTGAACGTAGATCCCCAACACAGGCCAGTCCGCCAGAAGAGGAGGCCGATGACTCCGGAACGTTATGCAGCTCTGAAGGAGGAGGTTGAGAAGCTGCTGGCTAACAGGTTCGTTAGGGAGGCCCGTTATCCTATCTGGGTCGCGAATCCGGTCCTCGTGAAGAAGAAGAACGGGAAGTGGAGGACTTGCATTGACTTCACCGACCTGAACAAGGCTTGCCCGAAAGATAACTTCCCATTACCGAGGATAGATCAACTGGTAGATGCGACAGCCGGGCACCAACTCTTGAGTTTCATGGATGCCTACTCAGGATACAACCAAATCCCCATGAGCCCACAGGACGAGGAACACACCTCTTTTGTCACTGATAGGGGGTTATATTGTTACAGGGTGATGCCTTTTGGTCTGAAGAACGCGGGAGCCACCTACCAGCGACTGGTCAACGCCATGTTCCAGGACCAGATTGGGAGGACCATGGAGGTATATGTAGATGACATGTTGGTCAAGTCCCAGGAAGCAGCAGATCATGTTCGCGACCTGGATGAGACATTCAAAGTCCTCAGAAATTATCGGATGAAGTTGAACCCCCTGAAGTGTGCCTTTGGGGTAGCATCTGGTAAGTTCCTTGGATTTATGGTAAACAGCAGAGGGATAGAGGCCAACCCAGAGAAGATCAGGGCACTCGCGGAAATGAGGTCGCCCTCTAAAATCAAGGACGTGCAAAGTCTCAACGGGCAGGTCGCAGCTCTCAGCCGGTTCATCTCGAAAGTTACTGACAAATGCGTGCCATTCTTCGAAGCCATAAAGAAGTCCAAGAACTTTGAATGGAATGAGCATTGCGAAGAAGCATTTCAGAGGCTGAAGGAGTACATAGGCCGGGCTCCCCTCCTGTCCAAGCCAAGGGATGATGAGAAGCTATTCCTGTACTTGGGAGTTTCTGAACACGCCCTAAGCGCAGCCTTGGTGAGAGAAGAGGGGAAGATGCAGTTGCCGATGTATTACATCAGTAAAAGGCTGGTTGACGCGGAGACCCGATATTCACAAATTGAGAAGCTCGCATACTGTCTGGTGACCGCCTCTAGAAAGTTACGTCCCTACTTCCAAGCTCATCAGATAGAGGTTCTCACTCAGTACCCTCTCAGGCAAATCCTTCAGAAAGCAGACACTTCAGGCAGGCTCCTCAAATGGGCCATCGAGCTCGCCTAGTTCGACATAGAGTTTCGGCCCAAAACAGCATTCAAAGCCCAGACACTTGCAGATTTTATTGTGGAATTCACAGGGCCAGTTCCGAAGCAGGAGGAACTAGTCGGTGATCAAACTTGGGAGCTTTATGTGGATGGATCCTCTAACGAGCAAAACTCAGGAGCTGGAATAATGCTGATCAGTCCAGAAGGCCACAAGATCCTGAGTGCCTTAAGGTTTGGATTCCGAGCTACCAATAATGAGGCCGAGTACGAGGCGTTGCTTGCCGGACTTCGCCTAGCAAAAGAGGTACGAGCTGAGCAGGTAAAGGTCTTCAGTGATTCTCAACTTATTGTTTTCCATGTTAGGGGAGAATATCAGACCAAAGGGAGGAGGATGTCGAAATACTCCCAAAAAGTCAAGGAGTTGCTGGGGGCTTTCAAGGGGTTTGAAGTGAACCAGATCCCCAGGGCACAGAACTTTAATGCCGATGCCCTGGCCCTCCTAGCGACCTCCCAAGATGCAGATCTCCTTGAATCTATCCCTGTGGAATTCCTGCCAACTCCCAGCATCGAGGACGAAGACACAATGATGACCATACAGGTTCGGCCTAACTCCTGGATGAGTCCGTTATTGGTTTACTTGCAGGAAGGGAAGCTACCAGAGAACAAGCTGGAAGCTCACCGCGTTCGAGCTAGAGCAGCTCGATACTGCATCTACGACGACAGATTGTACAAAAAGGGGTTCTCGACCCCGCTACTGCGGTGCATAGATGATGAGGACTGTGAGGCGGTGCTGAATGATATTCATGCAGGTCACTGTGGGAACCACGCAGGAGCATTATCCTTGGCCCAGAAGGCCCTCAGACAGGGATTCTACTGGCCAACTATGAAGCAGGACGCCTTGGATCTGGTGAAGAAGTGTGATAAATGCCAGAGGTTTGCCAAGGTCCCGCGAGCTCCACCAGCCTACCTCCAACAGATGGTAAGTCCATGGCCATTCGCGATCTGGGGGATGGACCTCATCGGACCTTTGCCTACAGCTCGAGGAAGTTGCAGGCATGCCGTAGTTGCTGTCGATTACTTCACCAAATGGGCTGAGGTTAAGGAGCTAGCAGAGATCTCCACCACGAAGATAGAGAAGTTTGTGTGGGAAAACATCATCTGCAGGTTCGGAATCCCTCAGCAGCTCGTCACGGATAATGGGACTCAGTTCACCAGCGAGCAGTTCGTAGACTTCTGCAACGAGCTCGGAATTGTGAAGAGCTTCTCGGCTGTGGACCATCCTCAGGCCAACGGTCAAGTCGAGGCTGTGAACAAGATCATCAAGCAGACTTTGAAAACCAGGCTAGAGGGAAGAAAGGGGGCTTGGGCTGACGAGCTGCAGAAAGTCCTCTGGGCATACAGGACCACAGTCCGCAACTCGACAGGTGAGACCCCATTTTCCATGGTCTATGGAACGGAGGCCATGATACCGGCCGAATTCGAAGTCACCAGCCAGCGAAGGGCCTCGTTCCGACCTGAAGACAATGACCAGCTGCTCACGACCAGTTTAGACTTAGCCGAGGAAGCAAGGGAGACAGCTCGCCTGAGGGTAGCAGTGTACCAGCAGAGAGTTGCCAGGTATTACAACAAGAAAGTCCGAGCTCGAAGCTATAAAGCCGGGGACCTCGTTCTCAGGTTAGTCCTCCCCGGAGCTCGCAAGGCAAACGAGGGGGTGCTCGGGCCCAACTGGGAAGGGCCGTACCTCATCAAGCAGAATCTGAAGAATGGAGCCTATCATTTGGCCGGCATGGATGGATCAGAGTTACCCCGAGCCTGGAATGCTGAACACCTGCGGCTATACTACACCTAAGAACTGTCAACCCGCTCTAACTTTGTACATGATTCTTTTTTGACGATTGTCTGTAAACATGCTTTCACTTGTTTTCTGTTGTATGTGTCATGTTTGATACAGAAAGCAAACTAGTTGAACCAGCAAATGTACATGTTAAAAAGAGCGAAGTTAATGAAATCTCTTTCTCAAGTAATCTGGCTGCAACCTATATGCCTATATATGTGTTATTATTCCTTGAAAATATCTGAGTAAAAATCCAAGGAAATTATTCACAACTAAAATGCTCGCATAGAGTCGCCGGCCAAGGCTACGAGCATATTCTGGCAATAAGTGTCCATAAAAGGCCTCAATCGAGGATGCTTCATCAATTGATGCTCGACTCGTCCATATTATCCTCACTAACAGAGGTTTACGTCGGCAAGCATCAAGATCGTTTCTTAATCATTGCCCCGTGACCTCGCGGGAGGGAGTAAGACCACGCCTCTCAAATATAAAGCTGCCCGCGGAACCTCGCGAATCATTGCCCCGCGACCTCGCGGGAGGGGGTAAGGCCACGCCTCTCAAATATAAAGCTGCCCGCGGAACCTCGTGAATCATTGCCCCGCGACCTTGCGGGAGGGGGTAAGGCCACTCCTCTCAAATATAAAGCTGCCCGCGACCTCATGAAAGGGTCTCACCCTTGAACTACGAATGCTACCCCAGGCTGGAACCTCAAAGTTCGGGAAAATGCTATCATCAAGCACACTCAACGTCGTTGGAATATATTGGCTAAGGAAATTCCGAACCCCTCACCAACGGTAAGTTCCTACCAATCCTCTAAGACTTGTCCAACTATGTTATAGACGGGATCAAATAATTTGCCCAATCGAGCTATTGGCCGAACTCAAATTCTTACGAGCTTATGTATTATTATAATTGCTGACCGCAACTAGCGGGCTCGTAAGTTAGCATGATTATCACGATTGTGACTTACTTAACAAATTTTTAATACTTACGATGGTATGATTATTGTCTGCTAGTTGCCAATCATATAAGTAAGGTATGCATGTCTATACTTGTACAAAATACTGAAATTGTGCAGGGAATTCAATATTATAATCCCGAGCTCCGAGCTCGTTGCCTGAGTTCAAACAAATAAAAAATTACAAGAAGACCAACAAACAAATGAAATGAAAAAATGCCCTAGGCACCAGCTGGTTCATCTGAGGTTTCTACTGGGGGCTCTGCCTCAGGGACGGGCTCAGAAGCTGGTAAATCAGAAGGGGCCTCTACTGGGGGCTCAGGCATTGAGGACCCTCTAAGGTTTGAGGTACCTCAGGGACCTGTTCTGGCAAAGGGATTGGGACAGCAGATGGATCAACTGGGGGAGCAGAGGAAGTATCCGCATGTTGCGCCCCTGAGCACCTGCAACGAGCTCCGCGAACTCCCGGATCATTTTGACCCCTTTTGACCCAAAGAAGGAGTAGTCCAAGTCCGGGTAGCGCTCCCACATGCTGAACAGGAATGCCCTCTCGACCTCTTCCTCGACCCTCTTCCGCTCCTGCACCAACTTGGCCTCAACGCCCGCCTTGGCCTGAGCCAGTTCTCCCTCGGTCTGAGCCAGCTTCCCCTCTGTGTGAGCCAGTTTCCCTTCTACTTCAGCCCGCTTCTCTTCGGACCTCGCGAGCTTCCCTTTGGCTGCAGCCAAGTCCCACTGATGCTGACCCACTTTATCCTCAGCGACCTGCACCTTTACCTTTGCGGTACTTAGCTCGCCTTTCAGCTGCCTCAGTTCGTTATGGGCCTTGGTGACCTCGGAGGTAGCGGCCTCCCTGCGAGCAGTCTCTTGTGACAGGGCCGTGTCAGCATCTTTAAGCTTGGCAGAAAGCTCTCCATGTTCCTTGTGAAGGAGGTTGACTTCGTCCTGCAACAGTCTCCTCTCTTCCTCGAACTATACCTGGGACACCCTAAAGGCCTCCTTCTCGCCGAGCTGACTTTCTGCCTCCCTCATCAGCTTCGTAAACGCCATACCGAGCTAGAAAGGGGCAGAAAAGATGGTAAAGGGTCTTTTGAAAAGAAGAAAATCAAAGTATAGAGGGGTGTGAACCTTACCAGCGCAGCATGACGAGCTACATAGCCTACGAGATGTCTGCCTGTAAGTTCAGCCCTCTGCAGCTTCAGGTTGCGCCTCCCCATTACTCCAGGCACGAGTTCCACGAAGTTGTTAAGATATTCCATCTCCTTTGCTGCATCAGGATTCAGCTCGGAGTCATCCCACGATTCCCCTGCAAGCCCCGCAGATCGCGCAGGTGCCTCGAGACCTGGCTCCCTGGCGATTATAACTGCCCCGGGCTTACGAACCTCGACGACGCCCTTCTTCTTCTTCGGAGCTGGGGGTGCGGCTGTGGCCTTCCCTTTTCTCTTTCTAATCAAGGCCTCAGACTCCGGCTCCGTAGGTAAGCCCCCCTCGACAGAGACCGCGGCCCTCTTGGCTGGAGGAGGACTTTGCCCTTCAGATGGGGCAGCCCGCTTTTGAGGGGTCGCAGCTGACCTGATTGGGGAAGGAGCAGCTGTAGCAGGCTGAGAGGGCGCTCTTTGTGAGCGGTCTGAAGAAGTGTCATCCACGTCGACGACCTCAGTCGGCCCAGCGGGTGGAACCGACCTCAGAGGAGGAACGGACATCGTAAGCTTCCCCATGTTGTCTGAAGAAGAGCTGGTGGAGAAGCTCGTGCTCGGAGACCTTTGTTGTAAGGGCTGTGGTTTTGGCTCTGACTGTGCAGGAGCAGCAAGAGCGGAAGAGACCTCGGACGTTTGCCCCCTTATTCCCAGATGCTGGACTGTGTTCAGAAGAGGACTTGTGGCAGATGGCGCGAGACCCCGCTCTACCAGCTCGCTACCAAAAGGGAAAAAGTCATCGGTTGGTTCCTTGGCTGCCGCATAAGCATTCAGAATAGAGAGCTCGTCCTGTCTAAGCTTGTAACCAGGAGTTGCGACACCTACAAAGCAAAAGCCAGCTCGTTTAAAAAAAAAAAAAAGGGCTACTTCTAATATTATTTAAGTACTCGTGTGCCTACTAGGTGTCATCACGAAACTCCTATTGTTCAGCCCGGCGAGCGAAGGGCATGTGAACAGGGCCCAATTCGACTTGTATTCCCCCACGTTAGACTTAGTGTAGCTCTGGGGTAAATACTCCCTGTAAGTAGAGTGTTGGCGAGGCGTGGCGTAGTAGAGTCCGTCCTTCCCAGAGATCGCCTTAAAGCTAAAAACATTACGAAGGATGCGGGGTGAGGGGAACCCTAGCTTGTACTTAACGAACGCCGCAGCCAGGGTGGTTAAGTAGGCATACGAGTTTGGGGTCAATTGGAATGGGGCGAGCTTCAGGTCATTCAAGAGATTTTTGAGGTAGCCGGGAACAGAGAACCTAAAGCCGAGCTCTATATGTTCACGGCTGATCGCCACAAAGCCCTCAGGAGGATAAGCGGCTCGATTAGTGGCCGCGGGGACGTTAGCTCTGCACCCCAAGGGGAAGCTGAATTCTTGGGCCTAAGCCTCCAGCTTTGAAAGAGTAACAAGCGAGGGCATGTGTTTAAATGGATGGGGGTCCGTCTCCTCAGCGACCTCATCCCCTTCTGCGACCTCTTCGTTAGATGGACCAGCTCGCGAGGACGTAGCCTCGGCCTCACTAGTCCGACGTCCTGCCCGCTTCCTGGAAGCAGGAGCCCTGCCTCGACCAGTGCGTGAGCGACCTGACATCTACAGCACAGAAGGAATGACATCAGAACGCCTATAGCATACTGAGCCTAACAAGACGCAGAAAAAAGAATTCCTGGAGCTGTTGCCCTATTCGTCAGGTCGCACACTCGGCCCCCAAAGGGCCAGAGAAGGCCCAGGGGCACAGGCCCGTCAGGTACCCTATCACTCTAAATATATGTGTTGCTAACCCTATGTTTACAGGTACCCTACCAGGCAGTAAGGGGACACTGTCCTAAACAGCGACACATGATTAAGAAAAGGGACACCTAGATTAACAGCCAGGTCGCCCCCAGCGTACGCAGATACTCAAGCAACCAACACAACAAATCTTTAAAGGCCTAACAGGCTTACAGGGACCAATGGATGTGATACATAACAACATAACCCAGGAGCAAATCCTACAATAAACACAAAAAGCAAAGCAGGGGAAGAACTACCTTGTTTGAACTGCGTACGACTTGTTGAGAACGGTGGCTAATTCCTGAAGTGGTGGAGTTCGAAAAGTTTGTTCGAGGGCGGATAACAAACCAAAAGAAGCAGAGAGAAAGAAATGGTGGAAAGAAGGGTGCTGGAGTTGTATCAGGAAAGCAAAAAGAGAAATTTGAAGAGACCTTTGGGTTATATAAGCCAGGACGTCCGTCCCCAGCCATCCGATCCAGCACAAAGGAATAACCGCCAAAGATCCAACGGCTGGGCACCATTCTCGATCATGTGCCATCATGCCTGTCAGTTACAAGACGTGCCCATTTAATGCATACAGTCCCGAAACACGTTTTTTCGGCTCCAACGCCTGTATGGACGCCACGTGTCGACGGTTACAGTGCGGAGATCGAAATGACACCAGAAGATTCGAAAATGGGCGCCAGTTATATATTTGAATCAGCTCCCAGTCCGCAGAACGCACAGAGAGCTGGGGGGCTTGATGTTATACCCATTTTCTGGATCGGCCCAAATGGCCCAACTCAGGCCTTATTTATTCAAATAGAAGCAAGGGCCCAGGAGGCCCAAGGCTGGAACCAGTGGCTGCCAGCCCAGCTCATGAGGTCGCCCAGGTCGCAAGCTAGCAACAGTTCTCAGGATGCCCCCTACTCGTACCTTCAGCTCGGGGAGCCCGTGAGGTCGCGAGGTCGCATGGACCCCCAGATCGCCCTACCTCTCCTCTTGGCCACGTCAGCTCTCCTCCAGTGTGTATCACCTGGCTGACCAAAAGGCCTATCCAGGGGATACCGTGTATAGCAAGTTGTCAGAATTACCAACTCTTATGATTTCCCGCCGGAAACTGCTTACACAATTACCCAGAAGCATTTAATGAAGTGAAGACTTCTTCAGGAATATTAAATGCAGATCTGTGCAAGAAGAAAATCAGCATTACCTTTACAATTAATGCAGCATGACAATGTCAGGATTAGTTAAAACTAGCCGTTGCCAATAGCGTGTGTAACTTTCTTTGTATTTTTATATTGTCATCCTCCCTCCTCTATAAAGGTGGGAGACATTTTTACTGTACGAAGGAGCTTAACAGACCAGAAAACTGTCACTCTGCCAGAATTGTCCCAGAGTGGCCGTAGACGTAGGTGCAGTCACCGAACCACGTAAAAATCCTCGTGTTCTCTCTCTCTCTCTCTTTCTCTTTAATTTCTTGCAGATCACCTTATTAAATCCAACCAACCACCAAGACCGACATTCCTTCACCTGAATTAATCACCACCAACCTTGAACTTTATTAATTACCTATTTATTATCCTTCATCATCACGACCAGAACCGTTAATTAATTACCAAATTCGCCGTCTGGGCCCCAGAATCTCTGGTTGACCGTTTCCAAACGTCAACAGCTTGACATAACATAACCCTCCCAAATTTTGTTTTTGAATCTAAGAAGATCATGTGATATGCTGGAAACTGTATATGATTTTATAATTTCTTGCATAAAATCATTTAGAATTCTAACAATACATAGAGTAGTTTAATAAAAATTTCGATAATATAACTATTATTTATCCAATAATTTTACTCTGTAATGCATAAAAATCAACACTTTAAAATATCTTAAATCTCAACTGCTTAAAACTTTCAGTCCCTCTTCCAAATCATATTTCAAATGTAAGTCATATCATGTAAAACATATAAAACTAACTTGCTTACATAGGAAAATATAACTATAAAATATGTTTATATCATTTGCAAGCTAGAATACAAAAACATGAGCGAAACTAACAAATAATTTAATATTTTATAACACTAAAATATAAGTAAACACACGCATGCCTACATGTCATGGAATATACAAAATGCATATACAATATCAAAATATAGTTTTCTTGTATCATTTCATTGAGTAACCCACTTCTTCCTGTTCGAAGAAATCGTTCAAGACCCCGAGAGTTACCTGGGAAATGATTTTAAAAATATAAAAGAGTGAACACTAAAACCTAATGAGTGGATATAACTTCTGAAAACTAAATAAATAATTTTCTTTTGATAATAATTAACATAGCATAAAACTGATAATAAAAATAAAATTTCAATGATCCATATTCACTGGTATATGAAGACAATACATAAATGATATCTCATATCATAATAAACTATAGATATCTATACAGATAATTTTTGTCGGCTAATAAAAACTAATTCTACACAAATCTAGTACACAAGGGAACCTGGTTATATAAGGTGAAGATACTTAATACACATGAAGAGTGAGGGATAACATTTGGTTATACATGTGTTGGGTAACTCTATAACTCCTCAGACATTTGACATACACGTGCTACATGACTCTTTAAAACTTACACATGTGAAACCTGATGATCATTAGCGAGAAGAGTATAGTTCTGGTGTTCTAAAAGTTTCATATCAATCATTTCCAAATCTCAAGTCATTTTCATATGCAAATTATATGATCCAATTTTTGAATAGAAAAATGACTCTTAATAAATATTCTTCTCAAACATACATAAATAATATTTAATTTATTCTGAAACTTTTCGTATAATAAACTCAAGCTGGAAAACAATAAAGAATTTCTAATACGTAAATATATATATGTATATGTACACAATTAAATGCTAATTTAAACATATAAAATAATAATAATTCAGGAAATTAAGTAACTAACAAATAGTTCATTTCCAAAAATCCATAGATAATAAAATCTAAAATATAATTATAAATAATCAATTCAAAATAAATAAAACAATCCACTCACGAATTAGGTTCAATCTCTTATTTTGAACCACTAGCACCTGTGTTAGAACTTATAAAAATCAAATTAGAAAATTGAATCCGAAACTTAAATAATTGCACACCAGAATTAGCCCATAATCAACTCCAATTATTTTTCCCTTCTGCTTCTTTTTTTTTTTTTTTGTTTCAAGTGTTGACCATTATAATTTCTTTACCAATTACCTTATACATGTGTGTGTGTGTGTGTGTGTGTGTGTGTGTGCATATGTGTGTGTCTATATATATATATATATATATATGTTGTGATGTGGATGAATATCCACTATTATTTACTTTATTAGGTAAATTACAATTGAACCATGAGAAGAGGTAATTTTCATTGGTTTAAACATTGATAAGGTCAACAATTGTGGCTTAGTTGACAACTTACTTATCTAATTGTTTTGTATATAAAAAGGTGCAATTTGTAACCAGTTAAGATAAATTAAAATTCAATAGCAATTTTACTCATCCATTTTCACACTCTTTCTCCCCCTCATATTCGTACTTCTACTTTAGTTCATATTTCTTTTGTTGTCTCTATCCTTCATATTCTTACGTAAAATTTAGTTCATTTCTTTTTATTTACAACACATTATTAGTACAATCCAGATAAATAAATGGATTCTCATTGTGAGTTATTTATTTACTGCTCATATTTGTTTATTTATATGCAATTATTCTTGCAAGTTTGGTTATGTCGACTCCATAAATATACGACTTTGTCGACTCAATGAATGTATGATTTTGGATTATATATGTGATTATCTAACTTTATTTATCGTTATACATTATATGTGCAACTCTACAAATTTTATTTTATTACTATTATTACTATACATTATTAGAATCTGAAATTCTAAATAAATTCAATCAGAATCTGAAGTTCTGGATTTTAATTAATAGGACATTATATGTGTAACTCTACAAATTTTATTTTATTACTATTATTACTATACATTATTAGAATCTGAAGTTCTGAATAAATTCAATCAGAATCTGAAGTTCTGGATTTTAATTAATAGGACATGAAGTTTTAAAGTTGAATTTATTGAAACTTGAAGTTCTAAATTTATATTATTAAAACTTGAAGTCATCATGATTTTAGATTTGAAGTTCCAAAAGTATATATGAGATTTTTAGGAACTTGAAGTTCCATATACATATATATTCATAAAAATATTTATTACAAATTTCCTTTAATATAATGTTAATATAATATTTACCACTTTGGTCATGTCATAATTGTGTTACTTTTTATGTCTTTTTCTTGGGAATTATGTCAGTACATAATTTTATACTTTCTTAGGAAGGAGATAACTTTTTTGCTTTATATTGTTATCATGATATACTAACATATGATTTCTTTAATGAAAAACGAATATAGATGAATTATCTATTTTTAAAAGGAAATGTGAAAATATGTGTAATGCCGACAGTGCAATAACACATACTATTTTTTAGAATAGAAAATATTTTTTAAATTTGTTTATGACCAAAGCTAAGGTAATACTCTATCAGGTCCTATAGACTTAATAGAAGGTTCTAGAAGAACCATTATCTTGCTAACAAATGGTACCAAATTATGTATAAATAGTATATTATACTCAAGTAGATAAAACAAAAAAAAAAAAAAACCCACTTAGTTTCAAAGATATATGCACTTATAGATATCATATTGAAATCACAAATGAAAAGAATATTGAATATGTTATGCTCATTTTCTCGACCTGGACAAATGGGCCAGTACAGGCCTAATAGGTATGAATAGAAATGAAGATCCAGAAGGCCCAGTCCTCAGGTAGCTGCAGCGAGCTTGCCGAGGTCGCGAGATCGCTCAACGCCAAAACAGTTCGAGCATACTTTCAGCCCGCCTCAACGCTTATTCAGTTCGCTCAATCAGCCGAATCAGGGAGCTTGCGCCAGGTAATACCTTGTGCAGCAAGTCATAGTTCCACCTAATGCCCCGATTTCTCGTCGTTATCATTTACACAATTACCAAAGAGCATTTAATGCGGCGGCTATGTATTTAATGAAGAGAAGATCTCTCCTGGTACAATAAATGTAGACGTGTGCGTGGAAGAAACAATCATTACCTTTGCAATAAATGCAGCATGACTTATGTCAGGATTAGTTGAAATAACTATAATTTATAACGTGTATTACACTCTTTTGTATCTCTTCCCCCTCTACAAATGAGGAAGATTTTTACTGTATAGACAAACTAAAAAAATACTAGAATACCGTCGCTCTATCGAAATTACCTCAGAGTGGCCGTAGACGTAGGCGCAGTCGTCGAACCACGTAAAAATCCTTGTGTTTTGCATTCATTCTTCCCCCTTCTTTCTGTGTTGATTGTTCCATTTACTATCTCCATCTACCCCGACAAACATTCCTTCACTTTTATTACAATACACCAACCTTAAATCTCCATTACTACGAATTTATTACAACAATCGCCATTTATTACCACGTTCGCAGTCTGGGCCCCTAAATCTCTGAGTTGACTGTTTCAGGATGACAACAGAATACCTATGCATCATAATATTATTTCAGACCAAAAGCTTATTTCAGAAAAGCTTAAAGCTTTCTTATCTGGATTATATTATATAGTTATAAGATCAATTGAAACATATATAGTTTCAAGCCAGAAGCTCTCAAAACCAATAACGTTTCAACTTTGGCATGATCGTCTTAGTCATCCAAGATATACAGTGATGCATGGAATTATTGAAAATTCATATTGACACCCATCATCCAATAAAAATATATACACTATTTGTTTACAAGGAACATTGGTGATTAAACCATCCATTTTTAATGTTAGTTTTGAGTCTCCATATTTTTTACAAAGAATTGAAGGAGATATATGTGAACCTATACCAAGTGGATCATTTCGTTATTTCATAGTCTTAATTGATGCATCCGCTAGATGGTTGCATGTATGTTTATTGTCTAGTCACAATATTACTTTTGCTAGATTACTTGCTCAAATTATTAGACTTTGAGCACAATTTCCATCTTATCCAATTAAAAACATACGACTAGATAAAGCTGATGAATTTACATCAAAAAATTTGATGATTATTGCATATCGATTGGAATTGATGTTGAACATCCAGTTCCATATATACATACCCAGAATAGTCTAGCGGAATCATTCATCAAGCGTATTCAGGTAATTGTAAGAACTTTGTTATTGCAAACAAAATTACTGGTTTCTACCTGGGGACATGTTGTTTTATATGTAGTAGCATTGATTCGTCTTAGGCTTGCAACTTATCACCAATACTCTCCATTACAACTTGTGCTTGGGTACCTACCTGATATTTCTCATTTACACATTTTTGGTTGTGTTGTATAAGTTCTTATTGCTCCTTCTCAACGAACCCAAAAAAGACCTCAACATCATTTAGGGATTTATGTTGGCTT
Source organism: Litchi chinensis (assembly GCA_019925255.1). NCBI lineage: Eukaryota > Viridiplantae > Streptophyta > Magnoliopsida > Sapindales > Sapindaceae > Litchi > Litchi chinensis. The sequence continues at coordinate 16,431,008 of CM034471.1, forward strand.
TAATGTATCTTTAATTATTATATATCTTGAACAATTAACAGGTGATTTTTTTACTGCTTGTTTTGTAGATTGTTATTTTGATGAGACAACTTTCTCACCATTAGGGGAAGAAAAATTTCTCCTGAAGAGAAACATAAGAAAAAAGTCACTATTTAAGAGAAAACTGAACTTTCATGAAATGTGACAATAATATCTCATCTAGATCCTCGTATCACCCAATGTGAAAATGAAGCACATAGGATAGTCTATCTCTAGATTATTGCAAATTAGTTGCCAAATGCATTACAAATACATTACCGATGTTGTTAGAGTAACAAAATCATATATACCAGTTGCTAATGCATTAGCTAGAATAATTGTTCTTATAAAACAATGTAGTCAAAATGCAGCAAATGAATCATTTACTGCACATCAGAAGCATGGTAGACTAATTGGCTTAAAAGATAGTATTCCACGGAAGTGAAGAATGAAAATCATGATTCTATTGAAAATAATACTCAAGCTACAAAATCCACATTTTTTGGAAAATAAATTCCATAAGAGTTATAAATCATTGAGGAGACTGAAGCCATCAAAAAGGTATAAACCCCTACAGGGTTGCAAAATTCTAAAAATGAAGAAATTTCAATAAATTGTGCATAAACTAGGTGGAATTGTGATGAAACAATCATTGATAATATATTTTCATATACATTAGCCATTAAAATTATGAATGATGATTATGAACCACATACGGTTGATGAATGTAGATAAAAACATTATTGGCTGAAATGAAAAGGTGCAATTCAAGCATAATTGAGTTCTTTAATCAAATGTAAAGTATTTGGACATGTAATCTAGATACCTAAAGATGTCAAACCTGTTGGATACAAATGGATATTTGTATAGAAACATAATGAGAAAAATGAGATTGTAAAATATAATGCAAGATTTATTACACAAGGTTTCTTATAAAGACCAAGAATTGATTATGATAAGACATATTTACCTGTGATGAATATAATTAGTTTTAGATTTTTAATAAGGTTGGCAATCTCAGAAGGACTCTGATGCATCTTATGGACGTAGTGACAACATATTTATATAGGTCACTTGATACTGTTATCTACATAAAAGTTCTTGAAGGATTTAAAATGCATGAATCATATAAATCAAAAGCCAACAATGTTCATTCAATTAAATTGCAACGATCTTAATATGGATTGAAACAATCCAAGCGAATGTGGTATAATCGCTTTAGATAATATCTGATAAATGAAGGATATATTAATAATGCTACATGCCCATATGTGTTCATAAAGAAATCAAAATCTGGATTTGCAATTGTAGTAGTATATATCAATGACATGGATTTAATTGGAATTTCTAAAGAGCTCCTAAGAATTACTGAATATTTGAAATAGAATGTGAGATGAAAGACTTGGAGTAAACAAAATATTATCTTAGCCTAGAGATCGAATATAAATCACATGGAGTATTTATTCATTAAAAAGCATATATTGAAAAAATCCTAAACATTTTAATATAGATAAAACTCATCCCTTGAGTACCTCAATGATTATTCATTTTTTTTATCCTAAAAATGATCTATTTCGACTTAAATAAGATAATGAAAATATACTTGGTCCAGAAATATCATATCTAAGTGCAACTGATGCTTTATTATATTTAACCCAATGTATTAGGTCTGATATTACTTTTCAGTAAATCTAATAGCTAGGTTCAGCTTTGAATTAACACGATGTCACTAGAATGGAATTAAATATATTTTTCAGTATATTCATGGAACAACAAATTTAAGGTTATTCTATTCAAAATCTGCTACTAGTATAGATTTGATTGGTTATACTGAGGTTGGATATCTTTCAGATCCCCACAAGGCTCGTTCACAAACTAAATATGTTTTTACTCATAATGATAAAACAATTTCATGGCACTTCACAAAACATGTTTTTATTGCAACATCATCCAACCATTTTGAAATTTTTGTACTTCATGAAGCAAGCCGAAAATGTATATGGTTGAGATTTATCATTTATCATATTTAAAGTACATGTGAACTATCTAATGCATCAAATTCCCTTACAATCATATATAAGGATAATGATGCATGTATTGCTCTAATTAGAGAAGGATACATTAAGGGAAATAAAACTAAACATATCTTACCAAAGTTCTTTTATACTTATGAGCTCCAATAAAGCCAACATAATAATGTTAAATAAGTTAGCTCTATGGATAATCTTGCAGATTTATTCACTAAAATATTACCAATATCAACATTCGAGAAATTGATTTATAGTGTTGGAATTCATCGATTATGTAAGCTACATAATTAATTATGAAACATTCTTTTAGAGGGAGTATATTAAGTCAATATGGACATATGTGCACTACACTCTTTTTCCTTTCGATCAGGTTTTGTCCCATTGAGTTTTTCTGATAAGGTTTTTAATGAAACAGTCCTCTTTAAGCACGTCCAATTGAATCCAGAAGATTTTTATATTTTTGATCTAACAAATCATGAAATATCTTTTACTTAGATTTTTATCCCATTGGGTTTTTATCAACAAAATTTTAAAAATAATGGTGTCATTCAAGGGGGAGTGTTGTGATGTGGATGAATATCCACCATTATTTACTTTATTAGGTAAATTACAATTGAACCATGAAGAGACAATTTTCATTGGTTTAAACATTAGCAAGCTCAACAATTATGACTTAGTTGACAATTTGCTTGCCTAATCGGTTTGTATATAAATAGTGCAATCTGTAATCAGTTGAGATAAACTAAAATTCAATAGCAATTTTACTCCTCCATTTTTGCCCTCTTTGTCTCTCTCTCTCTCTCTCTCTCTCCCCCTCATATTCTTACTTCTACTTTAGTTCATATTTCTTTTGTTGTTTCTATCCTTCATATTCTTATACTTTAGTGCATTTCTTTTGATTTTACAACAAAATATATATATATATATATATATATATAAGTGTATATATATATAATGGCTACCACTTTCTCTTGGCCCACTCTCTGCTTTCTTTCATATTGTTTATTTCAATTTGAGTTTCGTTTAACTTCCAATTTGGGCTCATTCAATTAAATTTGGCTCACTTAAAATTTGGGTTTCAATTAACCTTTTGTGTCCATTAGGATTTAGACCTTACACAGCCAGTTAATTCTTTTTAACTAGCTAGCTGATTTTTAATTTGCTATATATATTAAAATAATTTTCATCTCATGGCACACTAAAATAAATTAAATTAGTGAATTGTATTGTATGTGTGTCATTAATTAAGTATAAATGGTTGTTAACTAAGTCAAAACAAGTGCAAGTAAATAAATTAAATGACTGATAACCGAGATACTTAACTTATTATATTACTGCATATCAAGGAGAAAAGAACACCACCAAAAGTGAAGAAATGGAGCAGAGAGAAAAATAGAAATTTATGGAACCCATAAACACCCGACAAATGCCTAGGCCCAAGCACATATGGTCTACTCTGCTTACACTTATCTCCTTCCTATAAAATCTTTAGGCTTTGTTTGGTATACGAGATTTGATTGATTTTTTTTTATGGGATTATATTGGATTGGATAAATTAGTATTGTGATATATTTGATGTAATATGTGATTGGATAAATTAGTGTTATGATGTGTTTGGTGCAATATGAGATTTGATAAAATCAATTTTATATAATTTAATTATTTTTAAAAATAAAAAAATCTATTTTAAATTAATTTTAATATGAAATAAATGATTTTAATTAATACTAAAAGGATTTTTTTATAAACATATTAAATTAATTTTAAATAAAATAAATATATCATATACTAAAAATATTTAAATTAATTTGAAAAATAATGTAAAATACTAAATTATATTTTATAAATAAATATAACTATATAAAATTGATTTTAGAGAAAATAATCTTTAGTTTATAATTAATTTAAAAGAATATTATATTTCAGAAATATTTAATAATATTTTAACTTAATTTTTAAAATAAATAGTATAATTTAACATTAGATTGGAAATAAAAAGGCAAAATGAAAAAAAAAAGGAAAAAAAAAAACGGAAAACAACATGAAATTAAAGGGGGAAAAAGCTGAAGTGAAAAGCATAAAGCAAAAAAAAAAAAACAATAGCATGAAATTGTTTTATCCCAATTGTTATTGGGTTTTAACCAAATATAACCCTTTTTGAATGACCCTTTGGGATATCAGCTCTTTTTTTTGAATTTCCTACAGCATGATTCTTTTTGGTCCAAAATACCCTTAATGGTTCAGCTAATTACCATTTACCATTGTTTTTCCCTCCACTGACCCACCCCATTTCTGATTCTCTCTCTAAAACTTTCCCTCCACTGACCCCATTTTTTATTCTCTCTCCACTGACCTACCCTCTCTTCTTCTTCTTCTTCTTCTTCTTCTTCTTTCTTTTTTTTTCCTGCCTTGGTTCTGGTCGGCGACGAACCCAGGTTCGTCGCCGACCAGAACCAGATCTGGTTCTGGGTCGCGAACCCAGAACCAGAGACGGTTCTGGGTTCGCGAACCCAGAACCAGAGACGGTTCTGGGTTCGCGAACCCAGAACCACATCGGTTCTGGGTCGCGAACCCAGAACCAGATCTGGTTCTGGGTTCGCGACCCAGAACCAAGGCAGGAAAAAAAAAAAAAAGAAGAAGAAGAAGAAGAAGAAGAAGAAGAAGAAGAAGAAGAGACTGGTCTGGTTCTGGGTCGCGAACCCAGAACCAGATTTCTTTTTTTTTTTTTTTTTGTGTGTTGTTTGTTAATTGTTGATTTGATAATGTTGTTGTTGTTGTGGGAGATGTTGATGAATTGGATTGATGATGTTGATGAATTGTGGTTGATGATATTGATGAATTGTGGGAGATTATGAATTTTGATATTGAAGGAATGGGAGGGGTAATTTTGTTCAAAAAATAATAATAATGTCCGTTTTGATAATTCAGAAAATTAGAAGTCTATTCTGTAATTTTTAAAAATACTTTTAAGGGCGCTTCTTGGATAAAAAGCGCCCTCTATTTTAAATTTGATAATTATGAAATAACCCCAAAAATTTATTTAATTATGAATTTTACCCTGAATTTTCAATTAAGGTTGGGAATCTCAACCTCGAGGTTGGGATTCCCAATTTGAAAGTTAGGATTGATAGGGAATCCTAACCTTGAGGTTGAGATTATGGATTTTGATATTGAAGAAATAGGAGGGGTAATTTTGTTCAAAAAATAATAATAAGGTCAAGTTTGATAATTCAAAAAAATAAAAGTGCAATTTTATAATTTTAGAAAATATCTTTAAGGGCATTTCTAACCCAAGAAGCGCCCTCTATTCTAAATTTAATAATTACGAAACAACCCTAAAAATTTGTTTAATTACGAAATATATATAATTGAACATTTAGGTTGACATTCTCAACCTCCAGGTTGGGAATCCCAACCTAAAGGTTGGGAGTTCCAATCTTGATTCAATATTCATATTTGAAATCTCAACTTCAAGGATGAGAATCCCAACCTTGAGGTTGAGAATTCCAAACTTGAATAAACATTTAAGTTTAGGATTCTCAACCTTTAGGTTGGGATCCCAACCTAAAAGTTGAGAATCTCAATTTTTGATATTTAACCCTATTTGAAATTCCCAACCTCGGGGTTGAGATCCCAACCTCGGGGTTGAGATCCCAACCTATAGGTTGGGATTGATTTCAAAAATTACTCATTAAGGGCGTTTTTGTCCTTTCAATGCTTTTATTAATAATATAAAATAAAAGGGCTACTTTTGGGGATGGCCTTCCCAAAAGCGCCATTTTTTCAATTTTCCCTTGTTATTGTGAGTTTGATTTAACCCACCACAATGGCATAAAACAAAAGAGTATGAGATTAGCTTTCTAATCTCATGCTCTTGCCAAATATAGTTTTGGACTTGAAATTGTCCAGATCCAGTAAAAATCCATGTAACATACAAAGTGAAGTTAATACAATATACTTTCAAAACAAAGAGGTTAAAATAATTAAAACAAACAAATAAATAAAATCAGTTGTATTATTTTAATTTATTAGAATCCCAACGACGTTGATGTCCTCACATGAGAAAATACAAGATATCTATTTCAGTTTTTGGTTGTGAACCAGCAACAAGTCTTGAATTCTTACGGTTAGTAATTTGTTTGCTATTGTAAGGTTGCACTAGTTACACACGTGGGATACAGCAACTCCTCAAATATTATTCAGTTGGATTGCAAAACAAAAGATAAAATATATAATGTGACAAGTGATAGACCACAATCAAATGTGGTTTGTTGATATAAATTGAATTCAATATGATAATATCTCATATTTACGGTTGCTACATCACATGTACTATCTAAAAAGCCAAAAATGAAGTCACATAATAATGTCAATATAATTAATATAATACTTAAGATAGTGATTTAAAATTGTAATATTATTCATTAAGATTATATATATCTATAGAACGTATGCCTCAACCATTTAAAGTAAATGAGGTTTTCGAGTAATTTCCCAGTTTAAGCTCCATAACTTAATACTTTTTATAATAATTTTTATTAATTATATAATATATTTTTCTGGTCCTAACTTAGGCCAATGAGATAAATTAATAATTGATAAAATAATAAGATAATACTTTTGGTAAAACTCAAACATAAATTAGTTAGAATTTTCTTTCTTTTTTTTTTTTGGAATTTTTGTAATCTATTGACACATCGAACGACTAGGATTATTATTATTATTTTTTCCTTTTTATATATCACTCAAACTTCAACTTATTCTATAAAATGTCAAAGTAAAAAATAAAGTTAAAAAGGAATTCTAACTCAAATAAATATATGGTCTCATTCATACAATAAATTAATAATTTATTGAAAATTAATAATATAATTAACTAAAATATTTTAGTGAAATATATCTCTATCGTTGCTTTTTTTGGTCCCATGCATTTCTAATATGGTTAAATCTCACCTCTAATTAATTAAATCACATCTTTAACTAATCTAAGAACTCCAATTAGGGGATAAGATTAATAATTAGATAAAGTAATATAATGGGTTTAACTATTTTACCCGACCACTAATATTACTCTCTCAATTAGAACCCTTAAATTGATTATAAGGATGATTATTAAAGTCAATTCTAAAACTTTAATTGAGAGATAATACTAGTAATTGGATAAGATAATTAATAAATAAGAGTGCTAAAATGCACTCTATCAATGCGCTTTCCCTATTTTCTCTAAAAGAGAAAAGAAAAAGAAAAATGCGCTTTCCTTTTCATATGCCGTACATGTATAATTTAACATAAAACTTTCCTTTTAACTTTTCGTTAGGCTGTCCCAACAGCCCACAGGTTTCCTTAACCGGGTTTGTCCTCTTTGTGGTAACTCACAAATTACGTTTTCTCTTGGTTTCTTCCTTAACTTTCTCATCAACCAAACACTTCATCAAACCTAGATTTCTTCAGTTATCAAACACACTAAAATACACAAATATTCTCAATTAATATTCTTGTAGGCCGCTTGCAATTTCAAAACTCAAGGAGGGCATCACAATTTTCGTTAATGTTTGTTGGGAGACTAAATCTAAAATTATGCACATAAGTGGATCTGATGATGAATGCGCAAAAATCGATGAAAATGCATGTGGCTAACATCCATTTGTAGCTTCTTCTGTGATTTCTTTGCATGATTAGGTTGTTAATTAGTTTATGATGAGAAGACAAAACACAAAAAATAATTAACTAAAGACAAATTATGCAAAACTAAACAAGATAAAGATAACCTCTGAAAAGTTCTTTAGTACATAGAAAGTACCATGATAATACAACGAATCATGATAAAAGCACTAACAGATAAAGATCCCCAGCTCTTGAGGCAGCTTGAACATTATTATCAATTATGAGCGGAGGGAGGGTTACTGGTGGAAGGGGCAGCTGATGAAGAGGAAATTCTTAGTGCTTCAGCGACGACCCTGCGGAAAATCTGGCCTCGTGGCCGAACAACATTGTTGAAGGAACGGCCCGGAAGAGGAGGCGAAGGCCGAGGGCGAGCGGGAGAGCTTCTTCTTCTATTCTCACTCATGCTCTACAACTTACTCTTGAGTTTCAGATACTCGATTTTCGGAGCCTCAAACATTATTTTATAGCCATCTAAACACATGTTGCATTTGCCATTTGTTGGCTTATGTCACACTTTGGAATTCCTTTAATGTTCTCATAAATTATATTTAAAAAAAAAAATAACATGTCATTAATGTTAAATGGTATACTTTCTATATGATATAAGTATTACTAATAAACATTTAAATTGAAAAATTATTTTTCAATGCTTTTATATATTTCAATTTAATACTTTCATATTTTTTATTTAATACTTCCATTTTTTTTAATTTGTAATTAGGTTTGAAAAATTAGAATTAATTAATTATTAATTTACTAATATAACTGTCTAACACACCCTCTACAAATAAATAGTTATATTGATAATGTGTGTGTATATATATATATATATTTTATGTCATCTCAGCTTGACATTGATAAGTGATAATTACGTTAGAGAATATTATTTTAAGGGATAATCTCAATTTCCACCCTGTAGTTTGAACAACTAGCCAAAATCCCTCATGACTTTGAAAAATCACTTAACTGTGAAGGAGGATTTTGGATATTTATTCAAACTACAGAGGGGAAATTAGGATTATCCCTTATTTTAATTCAATGTCTATTCATCCTATGTGATATGTAATTTTTTTACAATTTTATATGAGATACTATCATGACGTGTTACAATGAACAATGATAAATACTCTCTCAATATACACACTCTATTATAAATTGTATGAATTCCATGGGTTAAAAAGTCGGCTAGGCTTTGATTGTGCAATACTTTGAAACCAAGGGGGTTCTTCATTGAAGACGCTTGCATTCCATCTAGCTAGGTTTTCAGTCAATAAAACCAAATTTTAAGTGATACATTATATTCTGTAACTTTACTCAATTTTCATGTTGGACTGATGGATATTACAATCGTTTTTTAAAGAGTAAATGGATTAAAAAAAAGGAAAAAAAGGAAAAAATTGTTTTTTTTTTTTTCTAATCTTTAGACACACTTAAATATTTAAGTTAATGGTTTTTAACCGTAGTCAAATTGTAATTAATTCATAAAGTTTGCTTGATCTGTTAAAACTTTTTAATTGGTTACCTAATTTTTAATTTACTAAATACATATAAATATTAACATAATTTTTATCTGATGACATATTGATGTTAATTAAATCAGTATATTGTATATGTGTCATTGGTGAAACATAAATGGCTGTTGATTAAATCAAAATGAGTGAAAGTAAATAAATTAAATGGCTGATAACTGAGATACTTAGCTTATTACATCGGTAGGCATCAGGAGAAAGGAACAACATCAAAAGTGAAAAGTGGAGCAGAAATAAAAATAGAAATTTATAGGACCCCAAAAACACCCGACAAACGCCTAGGCCCAAGCACGCGTGGTCTACTTTGATTGCGCCCAACTCCTACCTCTAGTATCTTTTAAAGTTTATACCATATCCTTTCAAAACAAACAGGTTCAAACAATTAAAACAAACAAACAAATAAAATCACGTGCATTCTTTTGATTTATTAGAACCCCAAGGACGTTGATGTCTTCACATGGGAAAATACAAGATATCTATTTTCAGTTTTTGGTGTAACTTGCTATTGTAAGGGTGTATCATTTACACGTGTGAGTTACCACAACTCCTCAAGCATTATTACACAATACCTTCACTCCTATAGTCAAATTTTGATATAGGTAAGTCAAAATAATTTGGTTTAAGGATAGTTTCATCTTTTATATTTTTTATTTTCTTTTAAAATTAAAAATTGTAAAAAATAATAAGAATAAAAAATAATAAATAATTTAAAAAATGATCTCCACTGTCTATGTGGGGATAATTTATAATAAAATTAATGTTTATATATTTTTAACAAATTTAATTTTTAAAATCTTCTTAAAAATAAAAACTATGGATCTCCAACTAAGATGAATGGTGGAGATTAAATATTTTTTTTTTAAAAAATCTGAAAAACAAAAAAGAAGAACAAATTTCAAAAAAGAAAATTTTTGTGGGGCTTCAATTTGGTATTAGATCTACACCAATCTATCATCATCCACCATCATCGGCCAATCTAACATCAATCATCTACGAATCTATCACCATCATTGATCAATCTATCACCAATCTATCACTAACCACATGCATTTCATCTATGTTCCAATCAAGTCCAGATTATTTGGGTTTGATTGAAACCCATATGATGTATCATTTGGGTCAAATTTAGATGATTTTCATCTAGGTTCGATTCAAAACTAGATGAATATTATTTTGATTCGTTTTAGATAATGTTCATCTGGTGTCGATTATCAAACCCAGGTCAATCTAGATTTGGGTTCAATTGAAACTCAAATGAATCTTCTGGGTTTGTCCCTTAACATAGATTCATACATTAAAGGAGATGTGCATGAAGCATATGCATATATCCATTCCTCTTAAATTAAATGATCATATTCCATCCTCTTGAGTGACTTTCATATTCAGATTTATAACGAAGGAAAAAGTTTGGTTTTGCAGACTTCAGATAAACCTGTCATGGATTGGACTCATGAGACTCTGGCTCGCACTGTCCCACCAGCCCCCAGGGTTCCTTAGCCGGGTTTGTCCTTTTTGTGGTGGTAACTCACGAATTACCTTTTCTCTTGGTTTCTTCCTTAACTTTCTCACAAACCAAACACTCCATCAAAATCTAGATTTCTTCAGCTATCAAGCATACCAAAATACAGAAATATTCTCGATTAATATTCTTGTAGGCCGCCTGCAATTTCAAAACTCAGGGCATCACAATTTTCGTTAATGTTTGTTGAAGACTAAATCTAAAATTGAAACCATTACTTGAGCGGATTTGATGATAAATTCCCAAAAATCGATGAAAATATATGTGGCTAACATCCATTTGATTTCTTTGAATGATCTGGTTGTTAATTACTTTATGATGAGAAAACAAGACACCAAAAGGTAATTAATTAATTAAAGACGAACTTTATCCAAAACCAAGCAACACAAAGACACAGCAAAAGTTCTTTAGGATAGACAAAGTACCATGATAATACAATGAGTCATGATAAAAGCACAATTAGATAAAGATCCCCAGCTCTTGAGGCCGCTTGAACATTATTCTGAATTATGAGCCTGAGGGTTACTGGTGGAAGTCGCAGGCAGCTGGTGGAGAGGAAGTTCCGAATACGACGTTGCGGATAATCTGGCCTCGTCGCCGAACAACCTTGTTGAAGGAAGAGCCCGGAAGAGGAGCCGGAGCCAGAGCCGGAGGCGGAGCCGGAGCCTGAGAGCGGCTTCTTCCATTCTCACTCATACTCTACAGCTTTACTCAATTTAGACTTTTTCAGTTTCAGACACCCAACTTCCTCAACACTTTTCTTATATCGTCCCACAACTTGCATGTGACGTTGGTTTTTTGTTCCCTGTAGGCCACACTCCAACGTGACAACGTCATTCATCGCGTTACTAGTACTATGAAGAAGGGTAAACACTCTTTCTTTCACTTTCAATTTTAAGACCGGGTTTGGTGCGGGTGTGTGGATTTAATGGGATTAAATTGAACGAGAGTGTATTGAAAGAGTGTCAAACAAACACAACCTTATGGTATATAAATTATCATAAGTTGTACTTTTGCACATAAACTTACATCATAAAAATATAAATTTATACGTGTTTCGTATATTGAAAGTGTAGCAAGTGTCTGTTTAACATTCTTTTATAACTTTTATGAGGGAAAGCATCAAAATCATCTCTAACCATTTCCATATTACCCAGTTTCACCCCAAGATTTCTTTAATATCTTAAATCCCTTTATTGTTTTCCATAATCCCCATTATGTTCCTCGTCATTAGGGTTATGTTAAAAAAGTAGCAGTTGAGGTCGAGGGCAAATGAGTAAATGCAAGCTAAAATTGATAACTAAATAACAATAAATTAAATTGAAATTCAATGAATGATTAGTGGATGAGAATGAATGATAGTGGATGAGATTTGCCCACATAGATTGATTGTGCCCCACCTAAATTTAAAACAAAAAACACTACCATGAGTGGTGCAGTGGCACCACTTTAACCAAGCCCGCTTCTTTCCAAATAAATGGTAAAGTTCAAAGTACCAAATGTGAGTAATATTCTCCTAGTTTATGTGTATAGACAAATTTCTAATTTCAATTAGTGAGCAGTTTTTCCATTTGATATTGGTTACTCTCTCTTATCTTATTGGCAGTTAAGGAAAAAAAGCAACAATCTAAAATGTATCATAGAGTTCTGATTAGTTGGTTTTGATAATTATAAGGGTTATTATCAATTTACTCCTTATAATTAAAAATAATATCAAATCATCCCTGATTTTTAAAATATTAGTTAAAAAGACTCATTTGTCAATTGGAATAGTAAATGATCAATAAAGTAATAGTTCTATAAAATCTAAGGGTAAAATGGTAATTGAAGGTTGAACCCATAATGGATTCCAATTGGATCACTCAGAATATGCAATGTGTGGCATCAAAAAATTAAAAAAATTAATAAAAATAAAAATATTCATTAAAAAATAAAAAAACTAAATAAAATAAAAATCAACCACATCCCTCTCTCTTCTTCTCTTCTCTCTCTCTTCTTTAAACACAGATAACTCTCTGTCTCTCTTCTTCTTCTTCTTCTCTTATTCTTCTTCTTCGAACCTTCACCATTCAACTTCATCACCACTCATCCACCATCAAAACCCATTCTAACCTGTCGCCGTTGCCACCCTCTCCTCTTATGTCGTTGTCGAGCTTCTTGGACTAAGGTCACTTTTCCCAGTGATACGTCGGAGCTTCAACTCTCTGCCCACTAAAGGGCCGTCGAATCTGTAAGTGTCTGTTGACTTGAACGCTGGGTCGATTCAGAGTAACCATACCACAACCCTAAGTAGCAGTAGCGGTAGTGGTGATGGTGGTTTTAGCTATGGAGAGACAGGATGTACTCGTTGTTTTTAGGGATCTATATAGGTCAGAGTTGGGTGACCGTCAAAACTAACAAGGCCTCCACCACTACCCAGAAAACTGGTAGGGTGTGGGGTAAGATGTCGGTGGATGAGAAGTAGATGATTCAAGCTTAGCAGAAGGAGGAGAAGAAGAAGAAGAAGGTGGAGGCGAGTCAAGAGTTGGTGGTGACTTAATCGAGTTTGGTGAGTCAGTCTAGTGGAGGAATAGTGTAATGTTGGTTTGACAATGGACTCAGTGTGATGTTGGTTTAATTCAGAAAATGTAACTTTTTGATGAAGATTTGTTATTCATTAAAAATCTGGGCTAAACTATGTTGCGTAAATCTGAGTATATATATATTTGTAAATTTTTGTTTTTAAAACCAGTATTTGTTAGCAATGTTGATGATTTTGGTTTTGGTCTTGGTTGTGTTGATGGCTTGGTTTGATTGATGAATGGTGGCACTATTCTGTTTTTATTTATTTAAATTTTTTAAGTTAATAACCCACATCTTCAAAGTTTGAAGATCTGGTTCATCTTTCATTTTTTTACTAATTTATTTTTTCATCTCATTGATTTATTTATTTATTTTTTTTTATATTTTTCAAATTAATATTGATGGTGGAGATCTCAATCCTTTTTATAATTGTTTTTAATTATTATTAATTAATTAATTAATTAAATTAATTTTAATCAAATATTTAATTAGTTTTTTTCCATTATAATTATTTTTAAATTTAAATTTAAATTTAAATTTGTTAGTCTTTTTCATATGAAAAGATGAGAGTATTTTGGTCTTTTAATATTTTTTGTCACAAAACCACTAAAATTTAAATGGAAACCACTTTTGGAAGATGGTAGGGGCTTTTTGGTTAATATTTTCAAAAATTGGGTAAACTAAGATTATTTTCCTTTTTAGGAGGTTTTTAGGATTATCCTTAATTATAAATATACTTATAATGTCAAAAAAAATTAAGAAAAAGAGAGAGAGAGAGATTGGTGGTCCTTCTCAGTTAGCATGAGTTTTTTGGGTTTTCTGGAATGATGAGTGGATGAGATTTGTCCGCATCAATTGATTATGCTCCATCTAAAGTTAAAGCAAAAAACATATAGACCAGTGGCCCTTTCTGTTGGCATGAGTCTTTAGGCTTTCTCCATTTCCATTTCTCCTAAAAAAAGAACCATTTAGTGCCCCAAAAAAAAGAAAAACCACCTTAGTACCATTTTTCTACTTAAATTGGAGAAACAAAATTGTGTTTGGTATACAGGAAATTTGATGGGATAATGAGGTTCAAAATTCAATCCCAACATTTGTTTTGTTTTTTTGTTGTTTTATGATAACATGGCAATTTACATTTCGAATTAATATAGTGAGATATGATTGGATGATAAATGAGCTCATTAATTGCACCGGAAGACTTTTTTCTTTCTCTTTCCTCTACTACCTATTTTTTAAATTTTCTGTTTTCTGTGAATTAATTACTCTTCACTTTCTCTCTCTTTCTTCTACGAAAGCTCTCGCTCTTTTTCATCAACCACCTGTTGTTTTATCTTTCTTGTACGTCCTATTCCTTCTTTTTCCTTCTTTTTTGGTAACTGTAGTTAAACCATATATATTAATGATGGTTCAGTAATGGCAGGTTTTTACTCAAATTTTCTATCTTAATAGGTTCAAGTGTTAATTGGTGTAATCTAGTGTTATATATTAAATTTGTTTCTCATGTACTTTATGAAATTAATTTTATTATATTTAAAAAAAATTTAGAAATAATGTTACTATTTAAATAAGAATTATTCCAAAATTAGTCATACTTTAAAATAATATGATTATGAAAATATCAGTTTAACTTTTTAGAATTATAAAATGATTTATAAGATTTAATTTATTTAAAACATTATTAACTTAATGTATAGTATAATTTGAGTTATATAATGAAATATTTAAATTAATTTTATTTCAATTCAATTCAACCTATATCAAACACAATATAGTATAATTTGAATCAAATCCCAAATTGTATTAAACACGAGATAATAATTTTTTAATTCAATTTAATTTCATCAAATCTTAATTTTTTTCAATCTCGTTCTTATATCCTTTTTTATCCTACATACCAAACGGGGGCCCAAATGTTATAGAATGAGAGTATGTGGAGTTTTAATAGAGAGTGCAAGAGGATTTGAAGAGAAGCAACAAATAGACACGACATTTAGGGGTAACCATTTTGTGCCAAAAAAAAACCTCAGTACCATTTTTCTCACTAAATTGGAGAAACAACTAGTGTCTTAAAGGGTAAGTTTGTGGAGTTTAAAGAAAGAAAACAAGAAGATTTTAACAGCAGCAACAAAGGGACATGACATTTAGGGGTTGTATTTTGATGTTGAGTTTTTTTTTTTCTCAATTAGAGAGAGAGACACACACACACACACACACAGACACATATATATATATATTTATATAACTAGTTACACAAGAAGCCCCTACGGTATACTTTTATTCAGGCAAAAACAAGTTTACCCTTAAATTATATTAAATCCCAACTCCATTAGTTAACATCGTTTTATCTAATCGTTGACTAACTATTTTAATTGGAAAGAACAAAATACCTTTTAATACAGAGTAAATTATCTCATACCCTTCTAACATTTGATTTTTAATAGGTGGAGACAATATTTGTACTTATTTACTGCGATCTCCCTTATCTAGTAGAAGGAACTGGTTTGATCATCATTGATTATGGTTAACTATTAAAAATTGATAAAAAGAAAAAAATACCATCAATCTATTTCCGTTATATAATTAAAAAACAAAAATATCTAAAAAAATGTAAAAAAAAAATCCACCATCCATCTAAAAAATGGACGACTGAGATCCATTAAAAATTAAAAATAATTAAAAACTAGTTTTGAAATTATAAAATAATTGAAATTGAAAAAAAAAAAAGAGAGATATGCACCATCCATCATGTTAATGGATGGTAGAGATTAAGTTTAAAAAACCAAAACTAAAAAAAAAGAAAAGAAAAGAAAATTATTTTCCATTTTAAAAATTTGAAAAATTAAAGGAAAAAAAAAGAGAAAGATGAAGATCTAATTTCTAGATATGATCTCCATCCATCCAAGTGTCCATCTTATTTAACCATCACTCAAATGCATTGTCCATCTTACTTCACTTATTAGTCACCGATCCATTACGATCATCTCTACTACATGACGATGTTGGAGTAGTTATGGTGGCGGTTTGAGCACATAGAGTCATTGAAGGTAAAAAAGTCACATCTGGCCATCCTAATTTTGGCTCGAACCCAGATGTTAACATTTAGGTTCACCCAAATCTTAAAAATCTAGATTCAAATCCATACATTTAACATTTAGGTGAACTCAGATATTGAGGATTTGGCTTTCAACCCAGATCTTTATTTGGGATCAAACTCGTTTCTTTTTTTTCATTATTATTTTTTTCAATTTCTTTACAAACCCAGATCTCGTTCACTAATGGAACCTAGTTGATGAAAATGATATATCCCACTGGGTTGATGATTGATAATGATATTAGGTCATGTTTGCTTTCTATTTGTGTTTTTGTGATGGGCCCCTCTTCCTTATACTACTAGACAGCCCGTCCGACAATCTCACGGTAACCTTTTAGTCGGGATTAGCACCGGTTGAAAGGTTCCTGTGAAACTAAACCTTTTACTTTAGCTAAAAACCTTTCTTAAACCCTTAGAAATTTTTACGAAGGGAAATGGGTGGAGATTTTTAGCTTTTTAAAATACATATTTGGAAAACGTGGTTTACAAAAATCCGGTAGCGCGACGACTGTTTTTCCAAAATTTTCAACCTGTAAAAACAAGATATAAAACCTATACACTTCTAAAATCATTCAAATCTCAACTTTCGGCCTCAGGTTTTGTCGACGTGATTTTCTGGTTGACGAGAATTCAATACCCAATACCTGCAATCAATACAGAACAACACGAAAACCAAGGAGAAAACAAAAGACAGATGATCAAGAAAAAAACAACACAGATTTTACATGGTTTAGCGAGTGCGCCTACGTCCACGACTGCCTTTTAACAATCCAGTAGAGTGATAATATATTATTGCTTGTGTATATCTATTACAATGAATTCAGTCTCTATTTATAGGGAGAGAGATGTTACAAACTAGGAAAAGATAAAATAGGAAAATAATCACAATTTAATTATGTTTCCTGATCGGTTGAAGTTAAATCAGGTAACTGCTCTATAAATCTAGAGATCATATTGACTGAATTTGAATTTGAATTAACTTCCGTTTCTGGTGAGAGAATCATGATCAAATTTGGTAACTGCTATTTTTGCAAGATTTTGCATTAACTGACCACTGGACGAGCTGTTCACTGTCTTGAGCGACCTCGAGCTGGACCTCGCTGAGTAGCGAGCTATGCATAGAGCGAACTGCATAACAATCTGCAGCCTGGCTGTGAAACGAGCTAACTGATGTGAGCTGTAGAGCTCGCTGGGGGTGAGCTGTAGAGCTCACTAGGCTTGGAGTTGATAACTAGGCCTTGTCTGCTGGGCCTTTGCATTGAGTCGACTTAATGGGCTTTTATCAGGCTTTTACCAGCCCATTTGGTGAGTCCAGAAAATGCACATAACATCAGTCCCCCAGCTCTCAGTTCGTTCTGCGAATTGGGAGCTCGAGCTCACTAGTAAAAGCTAACTTGAATTTGTCGTTCCGCGCTCTTTCAAATTCATTCCCATCAATTTTCAACACGTGGCGGTCATGCTGGAGATAACTTAACCGGCATTGACATGTCTTGGGCCAGGCGCATTTAATGCACACGTTTTTCAACTAACAGCTACATGATTACAGAACCGTTACTTGTGCTACACCGTTGGATCCAGGGCGGTTACACAACACTCAGATCTGACGGTTGGGGCTCGAGCTATACTACCTATACAAACTAGTGGAGCCTCTTCGTTGCCCTTTTCACTTGTCATTTTCTTTAGCAACTCAATTTTTTTTTTTAACATTTTGTTTTGCAGAACTGAAAATGGACAAGTCTCCTCTCAGCAACGAGGAGAAGAGGGCTCTTGAAGTATTCGCAAGCTCAGGTGAAGCGAGTATCAGTGATAAATTTGGCACTGCCCTTCTTCAAACTCATGGCCTCGCTCCTCCTGAAGATTCTCCATTAATTGATAGCAACAAGGATATAGGGAGAATTGGAGAGTTCGATCTCCTTTCTGTTCTTGAAGTTCCTATCGAGGAAGAGGATACACCTGCTCCTCAATCAGCTCCAGCTCTTGCCTCTACCTCGCGGCAGAAACAACAGCTCCTGCCTCTACCTCGTAGGCAGAAACAGCTCCAACTCTTGCCTCTACCTCACGGGCAGAAACAACAGCTCCAGCTCTTGCTCCAACTCGGGTAGCTCCAATTGTTCAGATAGATTCATCTCTTTCTCCTGTTCGAACAACTATTCCAGGGGCCCCATCCTCATCTGCTCAAGCAGATCCAGCCCCCACTCCAACAGTTTCAACACTTGCTGAAGCAGCACCGGCTTCAGCTCGCACCTCGCCAATAGGTGTATCTCAAACAGCGGTTCCTCCAGCTTCTGCTTCTGCCTCTGAACAAGCTCCAGCCAAGAGGAGAAAACTTACGCTTCTGGAGTACTCTCCAAAGCAACTTGTTAAAACTCCAGCTCTTTCAATTACTTTCTCGAAGCGGCCTGCTGAAGCTTCAGCTCCCTCAGTGACTTTCTAAGGTACCAACTCTAGCTGTTCCTTTGAAGCGACCTGCTAAGGCATCAACTTCAGCTACTCCTTCAAAGCAATCCGCTAAGGCACCTTCAACTACTCCTAGCGAGGTGCCACCTCCAGCAGTAATAACAGATCCAGTACCAATCCCAACTCCAAGATCGCAGCTTGAAGCAGGAGAGGTTCTATCTGAAGTACCATCACAGGACACCCCAATTGAGGCGAGCAGGGGTGGAAGGAGAAAAAATCAAAGTAAACGCCTCTCCGTTGTGCGACATGTATATAAGGGTAAAGATTCTGAGGTCGCACCTGCTGAAGATGCTGCTTCGCCAACCATGGCAAGCCCTGAAGATGGACCAGAGGGAAGATATTTAAAATCTCTCCTTAACAACTGGTCGGACATCATGATGACCCACCCAAGGCTTTGGAAAATCAGTCTTTGAAGGGCTTAGACCTAGATGAATATATAAGTCGGCATGCAACACTGGTAGTTTACTCTTTTTTTAGCTTTTTGTTTCTCATGCTTTATTAAAATTCTAATTTGTAAAATTTCAAACCGCTCTTGCAGGAATAAAACGGAGGAGGGAGACCAGATTCACTCAAGATCGCATAATGAGACTGGAGGACGAGCTGAAAAAAGTCAAAGAGGAGAACAAGTCCCTGACTAAGGAAGTTTCAGATGTTAGGAGGCATGAGACTGATTATGAGGCAAAGCTAGCGGATGCCAACATAGCCAGAAGGGAAGCTGAGGAAGCTCGGGCCCACTTAGAGGGTTGCTTGGAAACTTCGAGGTCACATCTCACTACTTTGCTCCGCAATTGTGAAGATGAATGTGATAAGGCAAAGGATGAATTGAGGCAATCCGAGCAGCGAGCTGAGACTGTCGAAAAGCGAGCTAAACTTGCTGAACACGGGCTATTCGAGCGGAAGCTGTCGTGCAACGGGTTGAAAAGGCCGAACACTAAGTTGAATTTCAGAGAAGCAAGGTTAGGTACTTGGGCAACAAGTAGAGGTTGCATTGCAGCGAGCTGAGGCGTCTGAAAAACGAGCTGAGGCTGCCGAGCAGCAACTGGAGGTTGCACAACGACATTCATGTGACACTTGTAGAAAGTTCATAGTTTTCAGAGAGAGATTATTTCAGGATGCAGAAGTGCAGTTGCTAATGCCACAGATGAGGCTGAGGAAAGAATAGATATCAACTTCCTCTACACGTTATGGATGTCCCATCCTGAAATGGATTTTTCTATCTTTGGCGATGAGGGACTCCGAGCTGTGAAGGGGTTCGAAGCAGAGGCCACCTCGTCTCCATTTGATGCAGTTCCTTTGGCAATGGAGATTCCTGACACAACCTCTCAGGCCGACCCCACTGATGTCAACGAACTCTCCAATTCGTCTTCTAGCGAAGACTCCCTCTTGGGACCAGATTCTCCTCAGAATCTGTAGCATGCCTTGTTTTTTGTTATTTCTGAACTTTTTGTAATTCTTATGTTGACTTGTAACAGATTTTTGAATTTAATGGAAATTTTTTCATTACACCTTCTCTGTTGAGTGTGCTTGAATAATTGTGTTTGTTGTAACACATTTCTTATCTTCATTTAGTTTTGAGATTTCTTGTGAGCTAATTATTGTAATATAAACTTGCCCGAAATCAGATATAATAACTCAAGCAATTGCTTAATTCACCAGTTAAAATCTTTTGATATAGTGATGGGTAAATTCCTAATGCACTAATTACAATAGGTCGTGTGCAAGTATACACGGTCACAATATAATATCGTGGCAAATCAAGGTCGTTCCCACAAGGACAATTGCTAATTTTACGTACCAATTACCAAAATTGATTGACAACAATTTTATTCAAACTACCAAAATTAAAAGCAAATGGAATTCAATTTTTATAAAAAATAATAATAATAAAAATAAAGAAAGAAAATCACATAAACAAACAAATTAATTGATAGAACCAACAGCAGATGAGTAGATCTAAGACACAATTTCACATTTTTATTTCATCAACCTATTCTCATTTTATTTACACAAAAATAATTACTTTTATATTGTATTTAATCGGGTAACTCTAGATTAATTACCAGCCTCTTTCGAACGGTCAAGTAATAATACCCAGGATAATTAATCTACTATATGTTTATGTAAATTAAATAATCCTGAATTCATTAAGTTCCAATCACCCACATATGATTACACAATCCCTACAGGTATATGTCTATCCTATATGGATTATGCCATTCTATTGACGTCTAACACATGACACCTTTGTCAAGCGCATCATAGTCACAAGATGTATCAATTAACAGACCTTATTTAACTGATAGCATTAAGTTCCAATAGAACGGAATACAAATATAAAAAAAATAATAATTAATTAACACGAAAAAATCATTGAATAGACGATGAAATAAATTGGCTACATTGTAGCCTTAGAAATTAAAATTAGTTCGACATAAGATAGAATAACACAATACACAAAATTAAAATAAAAATATTCGACATTGAAATAATCAAACAAAAAGATAAAATAGTCACTGTGTTGTTCTCTGAGATGTTTCTTGAACTTGAATAAACTGGAGCAGGTTGAATTCTAGCAACGTCGAAATTGTCTGCAACTCTACTCCTCTCAAACCCTCTTTGTTGCCGTCCAAAGAAAATAGAAAAAAAACCTAAAAACCAACACCAAGCCAAAGACTCCCCTCTAAGCATGAAAAGAATGAATTTATAGGAGGAGGGAGAGAGATTTTTTTCTAGCATAAAATTGATTTCCTTGATTTTCTCCTCATTTAATTCCAAGATACTTTCCCAATTCAATTCCATGATACTCTCTCTAAAGTACCATAAATAATCCTCTTGAAACTTCTGCATTAAATGCCATGATTTTCCTTTAAAAAAAATTATTAAAGCTTTGACTTCAGTTTCCTTAAATAAAAGATCTTCTTCCATGCAATTAAATTCCTTCCAAAATGGGATTAAGAGCTTTTAAAGCATGCATCAATTACTGCCCAAATTACTTGATATGCTCCTATTAATTTTGGTGCAAGAATCTCTCCTAATGAGCTTCCAAAATTGGCTTGCAGAAAAATTACTAAAAGGCCCTCAGCTTTTGTAAATTACACTTTGACCCCAAAAATTACATTTCAATCCCTTCATTCAAATTCTGCACAAAACACTCAGAAAACATTAGTACACCCCTATTTACTCGAGTTTTCATCACAAAAGCATATGCTAAGGATATAAAATCGTGCATAATTTTAGCCCGATCAAATACCCCCAAACCTAGCTTTTGCTCGCTCTCGAGGAAAAATCTAAAAATACAAAAACAACAGAAATCAAAAGCACATCCACTTTCGTAGGTAAACACGATGACATTTAACATATGCCACAAGCCTTTAAACCTCTAGGTGTCCCTAGTAGGAGAGTTGTGTCTCCTGAGGGTTTATCAGCTACGATACCCACAAACGTAAAACAATCAAGTTCGAACTTAACAATAAATCTTCCAGTGCTATCTTAAAGAAAAATCACTCCACCTGAGATCTTGAACCTCGACTAAAAATAAGTCACTAGTAATCCTCACACGGTCATCCGTCTTCTCCAACTCATCACCCAGCAATCGAATTTCAACAATACTACACATACACACCTTGGCCTTATTTCGCCTCGACTCTACGCCTCACCAGAAATCACTCATCATATTTTCTTCCACAGAGTCCTAAGGCGACACTCTCACAACATACAAGTATTTAGGAGTTTATGCATCAATAAAAATTCAAGTCTTCATAATGCTTGTATAATAATTTATGAATTATAAACGCTCAGCACAAATCAGATCTCTTGAAAGAATCAGACATCTAAAGACAGTGCAACACTCATGATTCTGGCTCTAAGCAATTATGATCTCCTATTAATCAACAGGTCTTTCAAAATGGTGTAACGGGGCTTGGGGTTTTGGCTTACAAAGAACGGGAATAAAGTCTACAAAGAGGAGCTTGAACTTTCTTAGAGATTATTCTTTCCATCTCCAAAATTGTTGCAATTAACACCGAGCTCAAACTCTTCAATTAAACCTCATCTCTTTTATTTCATCCTCAAATATATATATTTTTTTCTTTCTCCATATTTTTTTTAAAGATCGATCTCCTTACTTAATATCTCCCCCAAATCTGAATTTTTCCACACCCAACACTTTCTTCTTCCATCCTTTAGCACTTTCTTTGTAAAATCCAAGCTCCTAGGGTAAGACTTATATTTTAAATTGGCTAGGACAAGGATAAATTATAGGACGAAAAAAACTAAAGGCTAATATGTGTTTGGCTTCAAATTGGTTTTAGACGCACACATATTTTAGGTTCGGTAATTTTGGTTTCTTAGTCTTTTTCTGGAGTTAATCACACATATGTGCCTGCCTCATGTTAATAGGTTCACATAACAACTCAAAATTTCAGGAATCATAAAGAATTGCAATGATTTTCTGCCCTTAAAGTCCAAACAAAGCCTAAAGAGACCAACTAGTCATGAAAAACTTTCCGAAAAGTGTTTAAGAGTGGAAACGAATAAATTCCCTCTGAAATGAAACAATATGGCTCAAAATTCTCACACAGGTAGTCTTCACTAATAGACCACATCTATGCATGCACAATATCTCTACATTCTCCTACTAGGTTTAAAGCTTTTGATAACATCAAACCATGCTTAAGACTTTCATGGCTCATCCCTAGTCAAAATTACCAATCACAAAGCACAATAATTCTCCTATCAATAGCACATGGTCAATTTATTAATCAAGGTTGAAACATGAATGTTTCCACCCCCGAACCTAGTTCAAACATTGTCCCCAATGTTTGAAAGAGAACTAATGCTAGGAGGACAAACAGAATAATAATAATTAAATAAAAAAATTTAATAATGATAAAAAAAAAATTAGAATTCAAATAAAAAGCAAAATTAGCTAGCAAATAAAAGCAAAGAATTATGCACACACCAATTAAACAATATACAAATAAAGAAAATTTAGGCAAAAGAAAAAAACACAAACAAAATAAATTGAAAAGAACAAGAACATTATGATCATAAAAGAAATTAATTTATTTTGAAGACAAACCAAAGACACTGACGACAAACTTAAAAAAATCAAAGCTAGAACCTAAAAAAAATAAATAAATAAAGAAGCTAACATAAAAACTCCCTAAAGACCCTTAATGATTTATTAACTAAAAAAAATTAAATTATTAAAATCTAAGTCATGGACTCAACAAGCTAACAATTAATGATCAACCTAAGACTCTACTGACGAAGACTCCTAATGGGACTCTTAATCATGGCTTGAGTTCGCGCAGGCGGTCCAAGATTTTATGTTGATTGTACTCCAAGGTGGTAGAACGAGTCTCCACGAAGTGAACTTGATCTTTTAACTCCATGACATGTTGCATTATGTTGCTGTTCTGGTTCAACACAAAACTCAGGTGTTCTGCTAACTCATACACCCACTGTGGATAAGATGTGTAAACAGGAGGATGTGTAAACAGGAGGCACGAGAGGGTCATTCGGCATGGGAGCCTTCATTTTTGCATCCCTAACCGATGTCTCCGGCTTGGACACTCCTTCCGTACCTTGTTCCAGACTCTCTGCATTTGGAACTTCCTTAGATGGATCAGTCTCGATGCTTGACTCAAGAATCACAAAGGGTCATCCTTCTTTGTCTTTCCGACACGTCCTCTGCTTTCCGAACCAAACTGCCTGAACTTTTTTCTGGAACTACCATTGGTTTCACTCCTGCCTCTTGTCAGAACCATGATTAAGAGTGCAACAAAGGTGGACAACACTTAAACCTCCTCTTGACAGAATTCTATGACTCTTGACAGACTTCAAACACCCTCTATTTATAGACTCCAAACTTCCTAAATCACACATAAAGAAAAGGAAAAGAAATCGCACCTTAAAGGAAAGGAGACCAGAATTTAACTGGTACGTTGAAGGTCTATAATGAAGAGGAAAAATAAGCATCTCACAAATCTTCCGTGCACAAAATGAGCAAAGTCTGAAATCCAAGTCACCCAACTGTATTTTCCTAAACGAAATTGGGCTTGAGCATTATGGAAAATTGCCTTTTCTTTCATCCAAAATCCTGCATGCCAAAATTAAGTCCTCGAATTACTTATTTCCCAAATTCATCTGCACCCTGTTTTGGAGTTTTCCCAAACTCATCACTCGTCTTTCTTTCACTTCTATTGTGTGACACTTTCACCCTTATCCTTTGAGTTAGATGTACCAATCTAACCTCCTTGTGATCGCACCATACCTGCCAAAAAAAAATCACAAAACAGACACCAAAATTTGCACAATGGAAACAACTAGTCTAGGAGACCTTTAACCAAACACCTACTGTGCATTGTTTGTGCCTCATGGTTTCCATAATTAACACCACATTAACACTCAATTTCATCACACTTTTAATCACAAAACATCCACAACCATTTGTATTAACAAAAATTCACATGCATGACCACCAGTAGCATCAAACTTACCCAAGTAAACCCATTAAAATACCAACTGTCTAAGCTTGTTTTATGTCAACGTGAAGCTCATACTACATGCAGTTTATGGAAATTAGATCATACCTGTATTGTTGATGCATCAAAAGAATAGAAATGATTGATTGAGAGAAGAATTGATGAAGAAAAGTGGATGAATGGGGGACGGTAGTAAGTTGGTGAAAACAAATGGGAGAGAAAAATGTTGAATAAACAAAGTGAAAGAAAAGTTGCATAAAAAAAATTATTTGTTTGACTTTTCCTTGCTCGTTTTTTTATGCACTTGTGTTTGTTTCTTTCTAATGTATGAGATGTGCACTAAAAACTGATTGATTTTTGCATGTGCTATGGTGTATGTTAAGTACACCGTAGCACAAATGGTGCACGAATCCCTTTTTTTTTTTTTTTTTTAAACTAAAATTAACCACCCGTGCACACTCCGCCGTTCACCTATCAAAAATAAAAACCCAAAATTAAAACACTAAATAAAAATAAAAATAAGAAACTAAAGAAAGTAATAAAAATATATATATAAAAAAAAAAATAATAAATAAATAAAATTGAAAAACTTGGGTTGCCTCCCCAAGAAGCGCTAGATTTTAAGTCTTCAGCTCGACTTCCATCCAACTTCAATTGTTTTGGTCCACCAAGGTGATAGTGGATTTTTGACGATCCACTTCACCATCGTAATAGTGCTTCAATCGTTGATCGTTGACCTTGAACAATTCTTTCGTTTTTTCATCTTCAACTTCCACTGCTCCATATGGATATACCGTTTTCACAATGAAAGGGCCTGACCATTTGGATTTCAGCTTGCCTGGGAATAATCTTAACCTGGAATTAAACAACAACACCCGCTGTCCTGGTACAAAATGCTTGGCTAGGATTTTCTTGTCATGCTATTGCTTTGTCTTTTCCTTGTAGATGCGAGCATTCTCATATGAATCCAATCGTATTTCCTCTAGCTCATCCAATTGAAGAAGACGCTTATCACCGGTTTTCTTCAAATCAAAATTCAAAGCCTTAATTGCCCAAAATGCCCGATGCTCCAACTCTACTGGTAGATGATATGTTTTCCCATACACTAATCGGAATGGGGACATTCCAATTGGTGTTTTATAGGCAGTTCGATAAGCCCAAAGTGCATCATCCAGCTTGATACTCCAATCCCTCCTTGATCTGCTTACAGTCTTCTCCAAAATACCTTTAAGCTCCCGGTTTGAGATTTCCACTTGTCCACTGGCTTGAGGGTGATACGGGGTTGTTATCTTGTGAGTGACCCCATATTGCTTGAGTAGACTTTCAAATTGGCGATTACAAAAATGAGAACCACCATCACTGATAATGGCTCGAGGCGTTCCAAATCTGGTGAAAATATTCTTCTTCAAAAACTTGGTCACAACCCTTGCATCATTTGAAGTGGTGGCTACAGCTTCTACCCATTTCGAAACATAATCCACTGCCACCAAAATATACTGATTTTGAAATGATGACGGAAAAGGTCTCATGAAGTCTATACCCCATACATCAAACAGTTCAACTTCTAAAATATTCTGCAACGGCATTTCGTGTCTCTTTGAAATATTTCCTGTCCGCTGGCATTGATCACATGTTTGGACAAATCGTCGTGCATCTTTAAAAATCATCGGCCAGTAAAACCCTGCCAGCAGAACTTTTATGGCAGTTCGTTCTCCACCAAAATGACCCCCGTAATCAGATGAATGACAATGCCGTAAAATATCTTCAGTATCTTCGTACGGCACACATCGCCTCAACACCTGATCGGCACATTGCTTGAACAAATATGGGTCATCCCATACATACCTTTTCACATCATAGAGAAATTTCTTCTTTTGCTGAAATGATAAGTCAGGGGGAAGTACATTACACACTATGAAATTAACAAAATCTGCGTACCACGGTGCTTCTTCATTACTACAAGAGAAAAGTTGCTCATCGGGGAAGGTCTCGTTGATGTTTGTCTTATCATCTACATTACTTCCTTCCAATCTGGATAAATGATCAGCAACTTGATTTTCTGTCCCCTTCTTATCTCTTATCTCCAAGTCGAACTCCTGTAATAGCAGTACCCATCTGATAAGACGTGGCTTAGCATCTTTCTTGGTTACAAGGTACTTAATGGCAGAGTGGTCAGTGTAAACTACCACTTTAGACCCAATCAAATAAGGTCTAAATTTATCAAATGCAAAAACTACGGCCAGTAATTCTTTCTCTGTTGTAGTGTAATTTATTTGAGCATCATTCAATGTCTTACTAGCGTAGTAAATTATGTGGAAAATCTTATCCCTTCTTTGACCAAGACAGCTCCGATTGCAAAATCACTGGCATCACACATTAACTCAAACGGCGTGTTCCAATCTGGAGACGCGATAACTGGAGCGGTTACCAATTTCTTCTTCAAAATTTCGAACGCTTGCAAACAATCTTCATCAAACTTAAAAGGCATGTCCTTCTCCAACAGACTACATAGTGGCCTTGATATCATGGAAAAATCTTTGATGAATCTTCTATAAAATCCTGCATGCCTAAGAAAACTTCGAACTCTTTTGATTGATGAAGGCGGTGGAAGTTTCTCAATTACTTCTATTTTCGCTTGGTCCACTTTGATACCTCTTGCTGAGATCTTGTGCCCTAAGACGATACCCTCCTGAACCATAAAATGACATTTTTCCCAATTCAAAACTAGGTTAGTCTCCGTGCACCTTTTCAACACTTTAGCAAGATTCTGTAAACATAAGTCGAATGAATCCCTAAACATCGAAAAATCATCCATGAAAACTTCCATGAATTGTTCCACCATCTTATAAAAAATTGCCATCATACATCATTGAAAAGTTGCAGGAGCATTACATAATCCAAATGGCATCCTCTTGTAAGCAAATGTACCATAAGGACATGTAAAGGTTGTCTTTTCTTGATCCTCGGGAGCGATGGCAATCTGATTATACCTGGAATACCCATCCAAAAAGCAATAGTATTCATGACTGGCTAGCCTATCAAGCATTTGATCAATAAAAGGTAGCGGAAAATGATCTTTCCTCGTGGCTTGATTCAGCTTTCTGTAATCCATACAAACCCGCCAGCCATTGACCACCCTCGTTGGAATAAGTTCATTCTTCTCGTTTGTCACCACTGTTATTCCTCCTTTTTTGGGAACACATTGGACTGGACTGATCCAAGAACTATCAGAGATAGGATAAATTATGCCCGCATCTAACAGTTTGATTATCTCGTTTTTCACCACATCTTTCATAATTGGATTCAATCTGCGTTGTGGTTTAATGGTTGACTTGTAGTTATCATCCATTAGGATCTTGTGTATGCAGAAAGATGGACTAATACCCCTTATATCAGCGATTGTCCATCCTAAAGCTATCTTGTTTTCTCTCAACACCCTTAACAATTTCTCTTCTTGAACATCGTTTAAAATCTGCAGAGATGATAACTGGCAAAGTGGATGCCTCCCCAAGATAAGCATATCGTAAATGTTTCGGAAGTGGCTTAAGCTCTAAACTCGGTGGCTCTTCTATTGATGGCTTGAGTATTGACGATGCCAAAAGGGGCTGAGCATTATGCATATTTAACACCTTATACTTTGGGGCTGCTTCAAGTATTTTCACATAATCTTGGACCTCTTCACGATTTCCCTTACTTGAATATACCAATGCAGCTTCCAAAGCATCCAGTGGAGTTTCTTCATTACGTACCTCCTGAATACAATCATGTAACACTTCCACTCTATTGCATTCATCGATGTCACTAGGAAACTTCAAAGCTTTGAAAACATTACAGGTGACCTCTTCATCTTGTACTCTCATTGTCAACTGACCCTTCTGCACATCAATCATAGTCCTTTCAGTGGCTAAAAAGGGTCTTCCCAGTATGATAGGAATCTCCCGATCTTCTTCCATGTCAAGAATGATGAAATCCGCTGGGAATATAAACTTCTTCACTTTCACAAGAACATCCTCAATTATACCTCTAGGTCTCTTCACAGACCGATCTGCAAGTTGAAGAGTAACTGATGTTGGCTTGGCTTCCCCCAAATCTAATCTCTTGTAAATGGATAAGGGCATTAAATTGATACTTTCCCCCAGATCGCACAAGACTTTCCCATTAAAGTTTTCTCCAATTCTGCACGGAATAGTGAAACTGCCTGGATCCTTTAATTTTAGAGGTAATTTCTGCTACAGAATTGCACTACACTCTTCCGTCAATGCCACTGTCTCAAACTCGTCCAACTTCCTTTTCTTTGACAGGATCTCCTTCATGAACTTTACATAACTAGGCATCTGTTCCAGTGCTTCTGCAAAAGGTATATTGATATGCAGCTTTTTGAATACCTCTAAGAACTTCGAGAACTGCTTATCTAGTTTTTGCTTTTGAAACCTCTGTGGAAATGGTAAAGGCAACATCTGAGATGCTCTCTTTTCTCCTATTAGCTTCGTTGGTACTTCTTTGTCATCTTTCTGCTCTTTTTTGTACTCTTCCTTATCTGCAACCACCTCCTCATCCTCTGATGGTTTAGGCATACTAATGGATTTTCCTATGTTTTGATTGAGCTCCTTACCATTCCTTAAAGTGATGGCCTTGCATTGCTCTTTGCCTTCCCTCCTAGGGTTTTGCTCCGTATCGCTAGGTAAGTTCCCATATGGTCTACTGTTGATAGAATTAGCAAGTTGGCCTAATTGCACCTCTAGGTTTCGAATTGATACGCTCTGGTTTTGTAGTTGAGCTTGGAATTGATTTTGCTAATTCTGTTGACTTTGCATGAGAGAGTCAGTTTTTGTCATGAATTGCATCAGCATTTCCTCCATCGATGGCTTCTTAACTTGAGGTTCAACTTGCTGTGGCTGACTTTGGAAACTAGGCGAAAATGCAGGCTTCAACTGTGATACCTGATCTTGATTTTGCTTCCACGAGAAGTTGGGATGATTTCTCCACCCTGGATTGCAAACATTTGAATATGGATCATTGCGTTGTCTATTATAGTTGGCCACAAACTGTATCGACTCCTGATTACTCGGGCAACTATTTGTTGCATGATTGCCTCCACATTCTTCACAGCTAACAATTGAGCTTTGAATTGCATTGACGCCACTTGCACCCATACCACAAGCATCCAATCTCTTTGTCAAAGCAGAAACCTGAGTTGTTAATGCCGTAATAGCATCCAGCTCATGAGCACCTGACACTGCTTTTATTGGTTTTGTTCTCTCAGAAGGCCATTGATAAATGTTGGAGGACATTTCTTCGATCAATTCGAATGCATCCTCCGTATTTCTTTTTAGCAATGCTCCACCTGCTGCAGCATCCACATTAGATCTTCCAACCTCTGATAATCCTTGATAAAACGTCTGTATTTGCAGCCATTCTGGAATTCCATGATGAGGACACTTTCGAAGCAACTCCTTGAATCTTTCCTAAGCCTCGTATAATGACTCTCCTTCCTTCTGTGTGAATGCGACAATATCATTCCGCAATTTTGCTGTTTTCGCAGGAGGAAAATACTTGGCTAGAAATTTTTGTGCCAACTCGTCTCATGTTGTAATTGATGATTGATTCAGCCAGCTCTTTGCCCTATCTTTTAATGAAAACAGAAACAATCTCGACCGAATGGCATCATCCGACACTCCATTATACTTAAAAGTATCACAAATCTCCAAAAAGTTTGCAATGTGCTCATTTGGATCTTCATGAAGTAAGCCATAAAACTGCACTGCGGATTGAATCATTTGAATGGTTGCCGGTCTGATCTCAAAGTTGTTTGCTTGAATGGCCGGTCTGCGAATACTCTGGTGAATCCCTTCCACAGTTGGTATAGAATAATCTTTGAGAGGTCTAGAACCCTCCGGGGCTGCCTAATTATCTCCCATGTTTACTTTTTGTTCCGCCAAACGCCTAGCTTTTCTTATTCCACGAACTGTTCTCTCGATTTCGCTGTCGAATGGCAATAACTCAGCACTTTTAGACCTTCGCATAAAACGTCTACCAGCATCTGAAAAAAGCAAAATAAAATTGTTTGAAGTAAAATTGTTTCAACTAGTATTGATATTGATACTGTAAAATAACACGTTGTCCTTGGCAACGACGTCAAAAACTTGATGGATAAATTCCTAATGCACTAATTACAATAGGTCGCGTGCAAGTATACACGGTCACAATGTAATATAGTGGCAAATCAAGGTCGTTCCCACAGGGACAATTGCTAATTTTACGTACCAATTATCAAAATTGATTGACAACAATTTTATTCAAACTACCAAAATTAAAAGCAAATGGAATTCAATTAAATAAAAAATAATAATTAATAAAAATAAAGAAAGAAAATCACATAAACAAACAAATTAATTGATGGAACCAACAGCAGATGAGTAGATCTAAGACACAATTTCACCTTTTTATTTCATCAACCTATTCTCATTTTATTTACACAAAAATAATTACTTTTATATTGTATTTAATCGGGTAACTCTAGATTAATTACCAGCCTCTTTCGAACGGTCAAGTAATAATACCTAGGTTAATTAATCTACTATATGTCTATGTAAATTAAATAATCCTGAATTCATTAAGTTTCAATTACCCACATATGATTACACAATCCCTACAGGTATATGTCTATCCTATATGGATTATGTCATTCTATTGACGTTTAACACATGATACCTTTGTCAAGCGCATCATAACCACAAGATCTATCAATTAACAGGCCTTATTTAACTGATAGCATTAAGTTCCAATAGAACGGAATACAAATATAAAAAAAATAACAATTAATTAACACGAAAAAATCATTGAATTGGTGATGAAATAAATTGGCTACATTGTAGCCTTAGAAATTAAAATTAGTTCGACATAAGATAGAATAACACAGTGCACAAAATTAAAATAAAAATATTCGACATTGAAATAATCAAACAAAAAGATAAAATAGTCACTGTATTGTTCTCTGAGATGTTTCTTGAACTTGAATAAACTGGAGCAGGTTGAATTCTAGCAACGTCGAGATTGTCTACAACTCTACTCCTCTCAAACCCTCTTTGCTGCTGTCCAAAGAAAATAGAAAAAAAAAACCTAAAAACCAACACCAAGCCAAAGACTCCCTTCTAAGCATGAAAAAAAATGAATTTATAGAGGAGGGAGAGAGATTTTTTTCTGGCATAAAATTGATTTCCTTGATTTTCTCCTCATTTAATTCCAAGATACTTTTCCAATTCAATTCCATGATACTCTCTCTAAAGTACCATAAATAATCCTCTTGAATCTTCTGCATTAAATGCCATGATTTTCCCTTAAAAAAAAATCATTAAAGCTTTGACTTCAGTTTCCTTAAATAAAAGATCTTCTTTCATGCAATTAAATTCCTTTCAAAATGGGATTAAGAGCTTTTAAAACATGCATCAATCACTGTCCAAATTACTTGATATGCTCCCATTAATTTTGGTGCAAGAATCTCTCTCAATGAGCTTCCAAAATTGGCTTGCAGAAAAATTACTAAAAGACCCTCAGCTTTTACAAATTACACTTTGGCCCCAAAAATTACATTTCAATCCCTTCATTCAAATTCTACACAAAACACTCAGAAAACATTAGTACACCCCTAATTACTCGAGTTTTCATCACAAAAGCATATGCTAAGGATATAAAATCGTGCATAATTTTAGCCCGATCATATAGGCAACGGGTCGAAACCTTATCTGCCATATTGAATTGTTGACAAGCTATGCAGGGGTACTTAACCATGACTACTTTTTAGGCCATTTTATTTTTAAGCGAGCTATGCAGAGGTACGTAACCTCGTCTGTTTTTTAGGCTCTTTTTCATTTTAGCGAGCTATGTAGGGGTACGTAACCTCGCCTGTTTTTTAGACTTTTTTTCATTTTAGCGAGCTATGTAGGGGTACGTAACCTCGCCTGCTTTTTAGCTTTTTTTATTTTAGCGAACTATACAGGGGTACTTAACCTCGCATACTTTTTAGGCCCTTTTATTTTTAAGCAAGTTATGTAAGGGTACGTAATCTCACCTGCTTTTTAGGCTCTTTTTCATTTTAGCGAGTTATGTAAGGGTACGTAACCTTGTTTGCTTTTTAGGCTCTTTTCATTTTAGCGAGCTATGCAGGGGTACTTAACATCGTCTACTTTTTAGGCTCTTTTTATTTTAACGTGGCAACGAGCTATACAGGATAGAACTCGCTGACTTGTTAACTTATGAAATTTGAACTCATGCATCAAAAAGTAACCAATAACACATAATATGAGGAAACTAGAGCTTTCTTTAATTATATAAGATTGAATTACATGTAACAAAAAGGTTACCGATAATATGGACGAAGATGCTTAGTGTTTCAAGCTCGAGAGACTTCTGCGCCATTCATATTTGCTAGGCGATAAGCTCCATTTCCTAAGTTTGCTTTGATGACATAAGGCTTTCCCAATTTGGGCTTAGAGATCCATCACTAGCTTTGCGAGCTCCAGGCAAGATAAGTCGTAGCACCAGGTCGCCCACGTTGAAACTCCGAATTCAAGCTTTCCTGTTGTAATACATCGCAATTCTTTGCTGATAGACTGCTACCCTTAATCAAGCTGATTCCCTTGCTTCTTCAAGTAGGTCAAGGTTTGTTGCCAGCAACTGGTCATTGTCTTTTGGATTGAAGGTTGCTCTTCGCTGCGAGATAACTTCTAGCTCTGCTAGGATCATTGCCTTAGATCCGTACACCATTGAAAAGGGCGTCTTGCTTGTGGTGCTGCGAGCTGTGGTCCTATAAGCCCATAACACTTTCTGAAGCTTGTCTACCCACGCTCCTTTCTTTGCTTCCAGCTTCATTTTCAAGGTCTGCTTTATAATCTTGTTTACAACTTTGACTTGGCCATTGGCTTGTGGATGGTCCACTGCTGAGAAGCTCTTGACAATCTTCAAATCGTTGCAAAACTTGAGAAACTAGTCGCTGTTGAACTGGGTCTCATTATCCGTCACGATCTGTTGAGGAACCTTAAACCTGTAAATAATATTATTCCATGCGAACTTTTCAATCTTCATAGTGGAAATTTCTGCCAGTTCTTCTGCCCACTTGGTGAAATAGTCCACCGCAACCACGACATGCTTATCGCACTTCTTGTTGGAGATAGGCTAGTGGAGCTCGTGGGACCTGGGCAAACCTTTGGCACTTATCCCACTTCTTAACCAAGTCAATGGCGTCATGCTTCATCGTGGGCTAATAAAACCTTGTCGAAGTGCCTTGTGAGTTAGAGACAGCCCCCCCAGTGTGATTACCACAATGGCCCTCATATATTTCTTTCATTACGATCTCACAGTCTTGGCCATCAATGCATCTCAAAAGTGGAGCTGAAAACCCCTTCTTGTACAACACATCATCATAGATGCAATATCTAGCTGCTCTAGCTCGCTAGCGCCATGCTTCTAATTTATCGCTTAGCAGCTTCCTATCCTGCAAATAATTCAAAATTGGACCTATCCAGGAATCAGGCTACACAGTTATGGCCATCACTGAATTCTTCTCTTATGTACTTGAAGCTGGCAGGAACTCTACTGGGATTACCCCAAGAAAGTCTGCATCTCGAGTTGTCGCCAGGCGAGCTAGTGCATCTGCATGTGAGTTCTGAGCTCGTGGGATCTGCTTCATTTCGTACTTTTGAAAAACACTTAGCATTTCATGAACTTTCTGGAGGTACATGACCATTTTCTGTCCTCTGGTCTGATACTCCCCTAATATATGGCAAACCACGAGTTGTGAGTCGCTGAAGACCCTTAGTCGCTCAGCTCGCATCTCCTTAGCCAAACGTAGGCCTGCGAGCAGTGTTTCATATTCAGCTTCATTGTTTGTAGCCTGGAAACCAAATCTCAATGCACAAAGGATTTTATGGCCTTCAAGACTGATCAATAGAATTCCAGCTCTAGGTTTCTGCTCGCTAGATGACCCATCAACATAAAACTCCCAAGTCGGATGCTCAGAAGATTCAGCTTCATCATCCACAGGCCCTGTAAATTCTACAATGAAGTCTACCAGAGTTTGGACCTTGATAGCCGTCCTTGGCTTATACTGAATGTCGAATTGTGTAAGCTCAACTGCCCATTTTAACAAGCGACTTGAGGTATCCGCTTTCTGTAGAATCTGCTTCAGCGGATACTAGGTGAGGACTTCAATTATATAAGCTTGAAAATAAGGTCGCAGTTTCATCGATGCGACCACCAGGCAGTAAGCAAGCTTCTCCATCTACAAATACCTGGTTTCAGCATCTTGCAATCTTTTATTCACATAATACATTGGAAGTTACGCCTTCTCATCTTCTCTCACCAAAGCAGCACTTAAAGCTTGCTGAGATAGACCTAAGTACAAAATGAGCTTTTCTCTTTCTCTGGGCTTGAAAAGGAGTGGAGCTCGTCCCATATATTCCTTCAGCTGTTGGAAAGCTACCTCGCATCGTTTAGTCCACTCAAAGCTTTTGCTTTTTTCAAAATATCAAAAAATGGGATGCATTTATCTGTAGCCTTCGAGATGAACCTACTTAGTGTTGCGATCTGGCCATTAAGGCTATGCACATCCTTTACCCTGGTTGGCGACCTCATGTCAATCAATGCTCTGATCTTTTCAGGATTGGCATCAATGCCCTTACTGTTCACCATGAAACCCAGAAACTTCCCAGAAGTTACCCCGAATGCGCACTTGTGTGGATTCAACTTCATCTGGTAACTCCTCAGGGTCTGAAACATCACCTCCAGGTCGTGCACATGATCTTCCATCTGCTTAGACTTTACTAACATATCATCAACATAGACCTCCATGGTCTTCCCAATCTGCTCTTCAAACATCATGTTTACCAAGCGTTGATAGGTCGCTCCTGCATTCTTCAGCCCGAAGGGCATCACCTTGTAGCAGTATAGACCGTAATCTATCATAAAGGAGGTGTGTTCTTCGTTCTCGGGATTCATTGGGATCTGATTATAGCCCGAGTAAACATCCATGAAGCTTAGGAGATCGTGGCCAGCTATAGCATCCACAAGTTGGTCTATCCTTGGCAAGGGGAACCTATCTTTGGGGCACACCTTGTTCAAATCAGTGAAGTCGATGCAAGTTCTCCACTTTCCATTTTTTTTCTTCATTAACATGGGATTAGCGACCCAGGTCGGGTAGTAAGCTTCTCGGATGAACTTATTGGCCAACAGCTTATCTACCTCTTCCTTTAATGCAAGGTAACGTTCCCCTGTCATTGCTCTCCTCTTCTGGTGAACTGGCTTGTGGTGAGGATCAATATTCAATCTGTGTGACATCACCTTGGGATCTATCCCCACCATGTCTTCGTGATTCCATACAAACACATCCAGGTTCGCCTTCAGAAAGTCAGCGAGCTGGGCTTTTATTTCTGGAGTTAGGCCTCTTCCTAGCTTCAGACATCTTTGAGGATCTATCTCGCTGACTTGAACATTTTCCAACTCCTCAACTGGTCCAGTAGCTTGCTCTGTATCCACTTCGCAGGGGTCGAGATCATGACTAACCCCCTTTTCAGTTGTAACTCATGTTCGCCCCCTGAAACCACGTTTACTTTCTTCCCTCTTACACCCATTTTTACAGCATCCTCATAGCAGTGTCTGGCTAAGTGTTGCTCTCCCTGAACACACTCGATGCCGTTGGAAGTTGGAAACTTGACTGTAAGGGTCCTGGTTGAAGTTACTGCATTCAGGTCGTTCAACGAGAGTCTCCCCAGGACCACATTGTATGCTAATGGACAGTCAATGATTAAAAAATCTACCAACATAGTAGCCTGGCGACCTGCCTCTCCGAGCGTAAGTGGCAGCTTAATCTGGCCCACTGGTACAACAACATCTCCAGTGAAGCCGTAAAGAGGCTTTGGGGATGTTTCAGTTGCTCTGCTCCTAGCCTCATCTAATCAAAACAACTCCTGTACATCACATTCACTGAGCTCTCAGTATCAATCATAATGCGTCGTACTTCCATGTTACTAATCTTAGCTCGGATGACCAGCGCATCATTATGAGGCCAGATCACACCTCTAGCATCTTCATCAGTGAAAACAATTTCATCCGAGGTCGTCTTCGTCTTCTTGGTAGGTCCCTCCGATCCACTAATTTGCAATGCATGATTTTCTTCTTGAATATACCTCTCGTGCGACCTGTTTGAAGCACCTGCGATTTGGGGGCCACCATGAATTGTAAAAATAGTTCTTACCGCAGGCTCATGTTTTGGCTCGGGAGCTTGTTGGGACTGCTGCTGTACTGGCTATTGCTATTGAGGTGTTGTTGTGGAGGTCGCGAGTCTGCCGATCTCACCATGTACTCCTT
This sequence comes from Litchi chinensis, assembly GCA_019925255.1. Taxonomy (NCBI): domain Eukaryota; kingdom Viridiplantae; phylum Streptophyta; class Magnoliopsida; order Sapindales; family Sapindaceae; genus Litchi; species Litchi chinensis. Next base: position 16,468,729 of record CM034471.1, read on the forward strand.
CAAGCGACCTCTTTTCATTAATTTTTTAATGGCGTCCTTGAACGCCCAACAATCAGAAGTATTGTGTCCGACCTCATTATGATAGATACAAAACTTACTTCTATCTCTGTGCTGAACAGGGGCTTTTAAAGGGTAGGGCTTTCCAAAGTCTTCCCTATTTATAGAGACCACTGCAAAGATCCTGTTTTGTGAGTCTGACAGGGTGCTATAACTGTCATAACAACCTTGAAGCTGAGGTCGCTCATTCTTTGGCTCTCTCCTAGCCTTCTTAGCAATTTGATTATTTGAGCCACTGTTTCTACCTTCTCATTCGTTCCTACCATTATTTCTCCTTTTCGTCTGGTTGGAACTGCCCGCTTCATTCTTCTGGTTGGACTTCTTTGGGCCGAAGGTTTCCTTCCACCTGATCTCTTTTATAGCTCGCTCATAAAATTCTCCCAAGTCCTTTACTGGAGACTTGTAAATGCTCTTATAAAGTTTTCTATCCTTGCGCAACCCAGCTGAGATCGCAGTCAATATACTCTCATCTGATGGATTCTCAACATTTGCAACCTCGCGTCTAAATCTAGTGATATAATCCTTCAATGACTCACCCTGACGTTGGAAAATGGTAGCCAAGTGACAGGATAATGCGAGCTGCCTTCTCAACTCCCTGTATTGGCCAACGAACTTCTGCTGGCACTCCTCTCAACTTCCTATGCTGTGAGCAGGGAGATTCTTGAACCAAGTCCGCGGAATGTCCCCTAGGTAGCTGGAAAGACGTGACACTTCACCATTGGATTGTCTATCTGCAAATCCATCTGGACATTAAAGGCATCGAGGTGATCATAAGGGTCAGAGTCCCCATTGTACTGTTGGATGTCGGGGACTTTAAACCTATGAGGGAGAGGCTGTGTCTCGATCTCCCTTGTAAACGGAGTCCTCTCCCCATAGTGCTCACGTTGATCTGGAGCGCCAGGTCGTGCTTCAAGCTGCTGGACCCTCTGGAGAAGCTCCTCAACTTGTGGGTCTCGGGGCTCATATCTCCTCTTGCGATCACGACCTAGAGAGTGATGCTCTAGTTTATACCTTTGACTCTCTCTGACCTAGCCGCCAGCTCGATACGACCTTGCATGTCGCTCATCCATCTTGTCCACATACCGAGATGCAGTTTGGGCTTTATCATGACCAACTTCTACCCTCTTGCTTCCATCCTAACTTACCCTTATCATCAGGTTTGTAGGGTGTCTACTTCTTCATGAATAGGGCGACCTCCAACTCTAGAACGTGCATTGGAAGAACGAGCTGAGCCAGCAGGTCACTGCACCTCTCTAACCGGCCTCTCTGACTCTTGCGCTTCATGCTACAAAAGTACCTGCCTTGGAGCCTCAATTTCAATCCTGGGCGCGTTCTGCGCCTGAGCCTGCACCAACAAATTGACAGCGTCTGCAAGTTGTCGAACTGTGAGCTCCAAGGCTTCCTGCCTTTGGTACCACGCCTGTTGCCCATCAACTGGAGCGCCCGGAACAGATTGGCGAGGGGGCAAGGGTGGCATGCCTGCTGCAGCACCTACTGCCTGACCATACGACGGGCCTACTGCATGCATGGGTGTATCTTCCACTGCTGCGTATTACGCTGATGCTGACTGGTCTGGCTCTCTGCTTGATCAGCCTGTGAACCCACGTACTTGTTTTGTTTAGTTCTTGCCATCGTTGAAAACTGAGAAATTGAAACAGGACATATTGCAGTCTGGGTCCTCCTTTTAGCGCCAAAATGTCGACGTGATTTTTTGATCAACGGGAATTCAATACCCAATACCTGCAATCAATACAGAACAACACAAAAACCAAGGAGAAAACAAAAGACAGATGATCAAGAACAAAAACAACACAAATTTTACGTGGTTCAGCGAGTGCCCCTACGTTTACGACTATCTCTCAATAATCTCGCAGAGTGACAGTATATTATTACTTGTGTATATCTGTTACAATGAATTCGACCTTTATTTATAGGGAGAGAGGCGTTACAAATTAGGAAGAGATAAAATAGGAAAAGAATAATAATTTAATTATGTTTCCTGATCGGTTGAAGCTAAATCAGGTAACTGCTCCGTAAATCTCGAGATTATATTGACTGAATTTGAATTTGAATTAACTTCCGTTTATGGTGAGAGAATCACGATCAAATCGGGTAACTGCCTATTCTGGAAGATTTTGCATTAACTGACCACTGGGCGAGCTATTCACTGTCTTGAGCGACCTTGAGCTGGACCTCGTTGAGTAGCGAGCTATGCATAGAGTGAACTACATAACAATCTGCAGCCTGACTATGAAACGAGCTAACTGATGTGAGCTATAGAGCTCACTGGGGGCAAGATGTAGAGCTCGCTGGGTTTGGAGTTGATAACTGGGCCTTATCTGTTGGACCTTTGCATTGAGTCGACTTAATGGGCTTTTATTAGGCTTTTACTAACCCATTTGATGAGTCCAGAAAATGCACATAACATGTCTTTATTCAATTTACAATCAACCACAATGCAATTTCAAATCAAAAGATAATTCAGAAATCCATTGAACTTGAATAAAACAAAGTGCACATATAGTTTTCAACACAATGCAAAAACATAAAATATGTATTCTCAAATTATTACAAAACATGCAATAAGTCTTAAATAGTTATGCATAATGTCTCAAAGTTATGTGAATATATGATGTTTCGAAAGTAAACAAACTAGTGCAGTTGTGTCACGTCCTCAGCCCATTTGCATACCCGACAGAGCTTCCTCTGATCTCTGGCTTGCACTTATACCTGGGGAGGGTTTTTATAAAACACAAAAAAGAGTGATGAGTATTAACTCAGTGAGTGGATAACTTTTAGACTTTGAAACTTCCTTTAAAAAAATTATATATATATATATACACACCTCCCAAAATAGTTTGGAAATACTGATAATTTATCTCAAAATGATAAAAATGTAAATTGAGTATGCAAAATAAAAGTAATTTTGCTTGAAATTGATAATAATTTTCATAAACTATAAAGCTTTCTCTTTTTCTGAACCTCACGTCTAATGACGTGCTTCTCTTTACTGAAATTTGCCTTACAAGGTAATTCGGGAAAACTCGTCCTCACGTTACTGTATGTCTACACGCCACGAAACTCAGACTAGGGAATGCTACCTGTGTAGTCGCTGATGCGGGACCTTAGGGATCGCGATACCGCTCGACATCAAGTTGATCTACACTACCGTATGCGTATAGAGGGTGACACACTGACTCAAATCTCTCTAAGTTAGTGACTCTCCCAACCAAACTATCATACACGCACACGGTACTACGGTCGGGTATAATTGGAGACTAGGGTAAACCCAAGGTATCTGTTATCTCTTCAATATGCTTAAAACTTTTCATGCTTTTCTCTTTAACTTAGTTTGAAAACATATTGATCTAGCTTGCATATATTCTTTTCTCTAGTATACAGTATAAAACCGAAATACTTTCTTTTTAAGGCAAAAGCCTAAAGTTTTATTTATTAAGGCAAAAGCCTAAACTTTTCTTACTAAAACAAAAGTCTACACTTTTCTTTCTAAGACAAAAGCCTAAACTTTTCTTAATTCCTTAATATGTTTTTTCTATGTATGAATTTCTTTCAAACATTCTACTTTGTTTTACTTTTAAAATAAATATATTATAATAATAAAATTCAAGAAACTATTTATGCATTAAAAATAAAAACAGTGACATGTTAATAGCTTGCTCAAAAGAAACATATTAACTTGAATACAAAACATAGTATTGCCACTGTAAGTAAACAATTAATATAATTCATAAAGGCTTTGTGAAAATCCACACTCATAACTTGCTTTCCAATATATAACAACCACTCTTCGCGCCCTCCGATTGCTCGCCGCTTCACTTACACTTAAATACAAGCGCGATTTCTAAGTCATAATGATCCTAATTACACATACATGCATTCCATTCGAAAATCTTCAACATTCAAGCATGTAAAACACTTCACTCCAAGTTGTAACAGACTGCAGCACTATCCAACTCGTCCTTTGCGAGCTACTGCTCTAACTAGTCGGCCCTAACTGCGGGCACCACCCAGCTCGCTTTTTGCGAGCTACTACCTAGCTCGTTTGGCCTGTACAGCGAGCTCCTCCCAGCTCGCCCTTAGCGAGCTACTGTTCTAGCCTAGCTCGCCTTTGGCGAGCTTCTGCTCTTAGCTCAACTTGGATAGGTTTGCAATGGACTGTGGGCACCACCCAGCTCGCCCCATTGCAAGCCCCATTTACTACCTTAACTATCTCGCCCTAAACTGTGGGCACTGTCCAGCTCGTCCAGTTAACCCTTTGTGAGCTACTACCTCTGGCCCAACTAGAATTCACAACCTAGGACTATGTACATAGGGAATGCAGGGTGTGCACTACAAATCATTCACAAATAGTTGCATAACATTGTAATACACTTATAAGCAAAATCATGGCTGCTTGCATCCTCAAAACTCACTTCAACTCTACATCTGATTTCCAATTTCTAACATATTAACATGCTTAAATAAATCAAACTCAATTTGATCATTAGTTCTTCTCTTGGGCAAACTTATATGCATACATAATACACTAATTTTTTTTCTCATTAACATTCACATAAACATCTAAATAGCATAATTTTCCATAACAAAACAATCACACAAAACTGAAACTAGTATGTCTGTCTTTGGCCGAGACTCACTAACCATTCATCACAGATTTTCCCTCAATTCTTTACACCAAACATTACATGCAATTTCATATCTACATTTTTTAGATCTTAAATTCATTTAAATCCTAACACAAAATCACATCCCAACATGAATATCATACCGGTCATTTCAACATACAAAAATTCATTCTTTTCACTCAATAAAAATTATGAGATCTCACACTTACCTCTTTAAATCAACTCCAATTTGATGAATTTTAATTCTAAGTTTGTTTGCGACCTCAAAATCTCATATGCAGTAGTTGCCTTCTTGCTTCTTCACCTCTCAGCCAAATGCCCCCTTTTTGACCGAGACCTTACCTCCTCATTTTAAAGATTTGCATGAGTTAAAAACAATCAAAACAACTTAAGAATGGTCAATGGTAGCAACTTACCTTGGTTCTCTCTTCCTTAGCCATGAATCTCCCTTTGACCATGAACTCTTCTCTCTTTTTCTCCTTCACTTGAGAGCTTTCTTTCTCTTGAGAAAATATGTTTCTTTTGTGGGTTTAAGTTGTGCGGTGGTCACACCTGTCTCTTCTCTTGCATTTCCTTTATATATTCTTCATTTGATCATGCCATGTGTCCTAACTTTGTCTTAGTTGCTTTACACTTATCATTCATGCATGACTTCTTTTCTTACTTGGTCCACATGTCACTCATGCATGCCTCCCTCTTTTCACATATCATCCATGCATGCCACACACACTCTCTCCTTCATGCTTTTCATGTCAACTCATGTATGCATTCAAGCCATACTTTTTTATTCTCAAAATGCATTTGCATTAGTTCTTTTACAACTTAACATATCCATGCCCTTTTTAGGAAATTTCGTTGGCACTAAATTTTATTCTAATTCATAATAAATCTCCATGCCAATTTTGGATTCGAAATTCATTTACGGTCTGTCCGAAAATTTTTATTATAAATAAATCAATGCCTCCTGAAAATTTTACAAAAATCCGATTAAGTTTCCGGACCAGTCACTTTTCATTATTTTATTTCCGTAGACTTCAAAATCACTTTTGGTCTATTCGGGGATAATACTAGAATTCGATTTACACCATAATACTCCATAAGCAATCGGGACGACGTTTTCGTCCGTAAATTTTTGGATCACTCAAAACCTATTCGAATGGACTTCTTTTCAATCCGTTTAAGTTTTTCTTAACTCTAATACTAATTTAAGAATTTTTGTTGTACGAGATCCGCTTTTCAAAAATTACTATTCATATGGATAGTTTTCGTTCAGAAATACTATTCATCGAAAACATAAATTATTTTTTAGAAGATAAGGTTTTAAGTTTTACATTTTGTTTGTACATTTTTGGTTTTTGTTTGGTTTTTGGCTTAATGGTTGATCGAATCATGATTTGTGTTGATTTAGTTTTGATTGAGTTTGATTTGGGGGTTTTGATTTGTGTTGAAAGGATGAAGACATGGGTTCTAACCTGTTTCTCTCTTTTTTTTTTTTTTGTTTTTTCAAACCCATATCTCCTTTGTTGATGGATCCTCGTCGATGAAGATGCTCAATCCCACGGGGTTGATGATTGATAATGATCTTGGGTTGTGTTTGATTTATGTTTGTGCATTTTTGGTTTTTGTTTGGTTTCTGGCCTAACGATTGATTGAATCATATTTCGATTTGTGTTGATTCAATTTTGATTTTGATTTAGGTTGATTTAGTTTCTGATTTAGGGGTTTTGATTTGTGTTAGAAAGAGATGAGAATTATCCATCTAGTGATGAACCATGATCAACATAGGTTACAAATAGCAGTAGAGATTCAATTTTGGTCTCCATTATAATCTTCAATTTTTATTTTTAATTTTTCTATTTTTTTTCTAAATTGATCTTAACCGTTTGTCTTTGAAATGAATATTTAGACTCGTTTGAAAAAACAGATATAGTTAAAATTCAATTATTTTTAAATTATTAAATTATTTTAAATGAATCTCCATTGTTTAGATGGATGGTGGAGGTCTAAATAGCTCATTTATTAATTATTAAAGGAAAAATAAAAAATAAGAGAAAATGACCATATTACACCTCTAGAGTTAAAGTTAATGGTCAAAGAAAATTAAATTGTTAAATGAGGGAGGGATGCTACAAAAAGTGTAAATGGTTTCTCTACTTGTCAAAAATCAAGCGACAGGAGGGTATGAGGTAATTTACTCAAATTAAATTATGTTATTTTTCCTTTGATTTTGTGCTTGTCAATTGCACAACACCCACCAAGGTCTACCTACAACCAAGCAAAACACATTTATTCTTTTATTACACTGAACCCCTTACATTGTCAGTTGACTTCTATCAACTTTAAGAGTTGGGTTTTTGGTCAAATGATTACTTTGCCTATGAAAGGACAAAAAAAAAAAAGAACAAATTGCACAAAATCCCCCTAAGATATGCCTAAAATCAAGTGAAAACACATTTACCCTTTTATTATATATCACCTATTAAGTTAGTCAAATTCTGTTAAGGTTAGTCAAACTAATTTGATTTACGGGTAATTTCGTCTTTAATATTTTTTAAATTTTCTTTTAAAATCTATAAAAAATATAAAAGACCAAATTACCCTTAAGTCAAATTAGTTTAACTAACTTTAACAGAATTTAACTAATTGAGCAAGTGACATGTAATAAAAGAAATGTGTTTTTGTTTTATTTTAGGCATATATCTGGGGTGTTTCATGCAATTCATTCTTATTTTTTGTCTTATTCGTAGGCAAAATTATCATTTGACCAAAAATCCTAGTCAATTGAGGACGTAGGGGTTTGGTGTAATAAAAGAGTAAATGTGTTTATGCTTAACTTTAGACATTCCTTTGCGGGGGTGGCCGATTGCAATTCGTTCATAAATAAACTTTTAAAAGTAAAGAAAAAATTTTAAATTAAAAAAAGTGAAATCTACACCATCCTTCTCTAGTAAAGACATCTTGAAATTTTAATTTTAAGATCACTAATTATAACTATTTATTTTCAACGGGTTTTATCATTGTGATAGGATCTATTAGAAATGAATGGTTACAATTAACAGTGCTCAAATAAAATTTTCAAGACATTTTTACTTGAGAATAAAATTGAAAAAAGAAAAAGTTTAAAATTTTAAATAAGAAGTGAAATCTACACTATCCTTTTCTAGTAAAGACGTCCTGAAATATTAATTTTAAGAGCACTAATTACAACTACTTATTTCAACACACGTCATCATTATGGTGGGGTCCATTGAAAATGAATGGTTACAATTAATGGTGCTAAAATACACGAAATCCCTTAAATCTTTATTCAAATCTTGTTAAAGTAGTCAAACTTGTTTGATTTAAGGACATTTTCATCTTTTATTATTTTTATTTTGTTTTAAACTTTAAAATAATAAAAAATGAAAGATTTAGATCTCCTCCTTCCATCTTATATGGACTGTGGAGATTAGCTTTCAAAAAAAATAAAAGTAATTATTTTCCTTATTTCTTAAAAAAAATAAATTTACTAAAAAATAAAAATGGATAGATCTCCATCTTATATGGACTGTGGAGATTAGCTTTTAGAAAAAATAAAAGTAATTATTTTCTTTATTTCTTAAAAAAAATAAATTTACTAAAAAATAAAAATGGATAGATCTCCATCATCTATCTCAAGATGGATAGCAGAGAGCAAAAGAATTAAAAAAACCAAAAAAAAAAAAAAAGAAGTGGAATCCAACTTGGGCAAATCTCCACTCAATCATCTTCAACTTCTCTTCCTTCATCATTAACCTTTCTTCTCTTTTCAACTGATCCTTCCTCTTTAACTTCTCCTCTCTCTTCTTTTATCTTTAACCGAAAAAAGATTCTTCATCTCTAACTCTCCAACCATCTAGTTGGAGATGGAGGTCTCTAATCATAGTTTGATGTACATTCATGTCATATTAGTGTTACTGATGTTCTAGGATCATGTGCATATAGATTTATAACCTATAGTTATGCATTTATTATATGTGGGGGTGGGCATGGATTGAGTTAGGTCTAGTATGTTTTTGACCTAATCGATCCGAAATTGACTTTAATAAGTTTTTAGTTTTGAAGACCGACCTAACTCGAACTAATGATATAAATCGACATGGACCGATTGTTATCAGGTAGGCTTAGGTCGGTTCGGTCTATGTCAATTTAGGTCTACAATCGAGTCTCCAATTGAACTATTTTTAACTTATTTTGGGCCTACAAATTCTGATTTTTCCAAACAAAATTTATCATACAACTGATACAAGGAAAAACAAAATAGAAAGAAAGAATGATAGGTAGAGAACTTGCAAAAAAAAAAAAAAAAAAAAACACCAAAAAAGAAAAATCACACTTGGAAAAAGCTTTTATTGGGGATTCATAGATGATAGATCAAAGAGCTTTTTGTACGCCCTAATTTTCCTAAAGAAAATTTACCATACAGGGAAAAACAAATAGAAAGAGAGAATGACAGAGAGAGAACCTAAAAAAAAAAAAACTAAAATAGAAAAAATAAGACCTAGAAGAAAACTTTACTGGGAATTCATAAATTAAAGAGCTTTTGTGGATTTAGAAGAGATTTCCAAGAAGAGTTTTGATCTGAAAGGGATAGAATAAGAAGTGAAAGGTCCGTTTCATTTTGGAGACAATTTGTGAGTGAAAGGAAGGATTTTGAGGAGAGTAGTAAAGGTGGTGATGGTGGCTGGTGGGAGAAGAGAGAGGAAGTAGAGGAGGGAGAAGGTTGAGGAGGGATTTGGGAAGTAAGTAATCAAGGTGAGAGGACTATGGGATTCGAGGTCTAGGTCTAAATCAAAGTATAACAATGTGGTCGAAGGATTCAATGGGGAGTGAGTAGTTAATGAGTATGGAGGTGGCAAAGAAAAGTATATAGGATGAGGTAGAGGTGGAGTTTGAAGAGGAGTGAGTTGCTACTGAAAGAGAAAGAGAATGAGGGGGTGTCGGCTAGGGTTAAAAGAAATGGCTGAATATGATTTTAGGGGTGATTTTTTGGCTTTTATATTTTCAATTGTTTTAAAGGTAGGTCAGTTTTCAAGTCGGATTGGTTTTTCAAACCCAAAACAAACCCAAAATTGAATTTAATTGGTTTTATACTTTAAAAACTGACTTGAACCAAAATACAAATGAAAATCGGCATTTTTGGATCAGTTCGGGCCGAGTCGGTTCGAGTTGAATCGGTCTTGGTTATTTTGCCCACCCCTAGTTATATATATTGTGTGTTTGTTCATGATTCAAATGTTATTTGTAAATGTTTATATATATATATATATATATATAAATGTAGCTTTAGATGTAAGCTAACCATAGGAAAAAGTTGAGAGTTAAAGGGAGATTAGACAAAGAAGTTATGGCTAAAATTGTCAGAGCATGCAAATTTGGTGGAATTGACTGTTGGGTGGCAACCTAACAATTGTAGTAGTGCACTCACTGCTATGGCCTCTCAAGCAGCGAGCAAGTGGTTGCCCGAGTCCTTCTATGCATGATTTTCATCCATTTTGCTTAGGGTCCTTTTTTTTTTTTTTTTTTATGTTTTCACTTCTTGTATTTCCATAATGATTTAGAAACTCAAAAAATTGATTTGGGAAGATTGAATTTTGTAATCAAATGTCATGAATCATTCATTGGAAACCATTCTCATTTAGAATTCTTAGAGCTTTTCCTTATTAAGCTAATAGTTCATTTATGGAAAGGTTTAGGACTTCTTTAGCTGATTAGAATTCATGTTTGAATTGAATTAAAATTTTTCAATACTAGATTTTTAGTTGGATGTAATGTTTAGACTAAATTTGATTATATGTCTTAGGTTGTCAAGGGTTTTATTTCATTTCTAATTCTCATATATCACACTATAAATACGGGTCATTAATTTATTCAGTTAATGACAGCTTTTTGTGTTTTAATTTCTTGTTTTTTGTGATAGCTTTTAGAGAGTTGGGAATATCAAGTCTAGATTTAAAGTGTTGGGCCATGCATATATTGCATCTAAGCTTACGTAGAGTGTCGTGATCAGACATTCTATTTGTGTTACATACATCATTCAATAAGTCTGCGTGCGTGCATTGATGATTGTTTCTTTGATCAACTTGCAGCCTTGCTTTTTAGAGAGAAAAAGTGGAGAGGATTCTTCAAGCTTGTGCAACTAGATAAGAAGGTGAGTTCAAGGTGACAATAACGAATTTTGAAGACAGATGGGGTTGTCGTTCTAGGTTTGTGAAGAGCAAAATTGGAGACCGCTATTAGGTAGAGAGGGATTAGATTTTTAGGTTAGGCGGGCTTGAGAGAAATTTGTAATCCATCTAATAATAATGGGGTTTCATCTAAAAGTGGCTAGGAGGGTTTTAGTCTTATGGTTTTTCCTGTTTGGGTTTCCATGTAAAATCGAGCGCACAATTCTTCTCTCTCTACCTTGCTTTTATTTTTTGTTTATTTGATCTTTTCATTGAGTACTTAAAACAAGATAAAGGAAAATTATAAATTAGCCTATATAGCCTCTCTAAGTTAGTTATTTTTTTCGTTAGGGAATTTCAATTGGTATTGGAGTAGGTTTCCACAATTGTGTGGTAAATTTGTAAACGAACATGGCTGGAGTGATCAGAGAAAAAGCTTCATCAACTCATAAACCACTTTTGAGCATAATCAACTACTCTTTTTGGAAGAATCGCATTAAGGCTTATTTGTGCTCAATTGATGTGCATTTGTGGGCTAGCATTGAGGAAGTTTATTCATGGCTCATGATTCCCCAAACAACTAAAGGAGGCATCCCAAGAAAGAAGCCAAGTAGCCTTTAGACTCAAGATGAGCTGAATGCAACAAATTGGAACTTGAAGGAGCATAATGGCACTATTGTGTGGTATTGATGATGAGCAGTACCGTCACATTCAGATTTGCACAATAGCAAAGGAAGCATAGGAGATTCTTGAGAGGACTCATGAGGGCACAGTGCTTGTTAAGAAATCCAAGTTGCAACTCCTCATCACGTGGTTTGAAACCATACGAATAGAAATGGAAATGATGAGTTTGCTAAGAAACCAAAATTGATTTTTAAGTTCCTTTAAAAACAGATTTCATGATTTTTTTTTTAAATTTATTTTTTCCCTTTTTAATGGCTTCCAATGGGCAACAAATGCCCCTTAATTGCTTGATTTGAATTAGTTAACCTTAATTAAGTAAATAACTTAGAAAATGTCATTATAGGGTGACATTGGAGTGAGAGATGGCATTAGGTGACTATGTATCACCTTGTGCAAATCTTAATTTTGATTTATACAACCATGTTTATTTGTAATGCCAATCCATTGTGGGATATAACATCAATGCTATAGTTTTTGTATCGTTTTGGTCATCAGGAACCATCAAAATGGAAGGAAAATGAGGTAAAGACAAAGACAAAACGTTGGATCGGTTTTTAAGGGGTTTTAAAAACTAAAATCGATTTCAGTTTTTAAGGCCCCTTCAAACTGATCTCATGAATTTTTTTTTTTTTTAATTTTTTATTTTCTTCCCTTTTCTATTGCTTCCAACGGGCAAAAAATACCCCCTAATTGCTTGAATTGAATCAATTAGCCTTAATTGAGTAAATAACTTATAAAATGCTACTATATGATGACACTGGAGTAAAAGGTGGCATTAGGTGACTATGTATTACCTTGTGTAAATCTTTATTTTGATTCATCCAATCATGTTTATTCGTAATGTTGATCAATTGTGGGATATAACATCAATGCTATGGTTTTTGTGTCTTTTTGGTCATTAGGAACCATCAAAATGGGAGAAAAAAGGGGTTAAAACAAAGGAAAAACATTGGATTGGTTTGTAAGGAAAATTGAAATCAATTTTTAAGTCCCCTTAAAAACCGATCTCATGATTTTTTTTTTCCCTTTTTATGCATCCAATGGGCAACCAATGCCCCCCCCCCCCCCCCCCCCCCCCCGAATTGAATTGCAATTAACCTTAATTGAGTAAATAACTTACAAAATGTTGCTATATGATGACATTGGAGTAAAAGATGACATTAGGTGACTATGTATCACTTTGTGCAAATCTCAATTTTGATTTATTCAACCATGCTTGTTTGTAATGTTGATTCATTGTGGGATATAACATCAATTCTATGGTTTTTATCTTTTTGGTCATTGCAAACCATCAAAATTGGAGAAAATAACAATAAATAAACAAAAAAAAAAAAAACATTGGATCGGTTTTTAAGGGCAGTGAAAACCCGATTTTCACTCTCTTTAAAAACCAATTCATTTTGCTTTTTCCTTTGTATATGGCTTCCCCTTAAAAACCAATTTTTTTTTTTTTTTTAATTGGTTTTTTAGGGCCCTTTTTCACTATTTTTATAAACTGGTCTTTGCTTCTATAATTGTATTAAGTGAGTGTTGCCTTGAACTTGAACTTTGGGATTCACTTGGACTTTACCTTTTCATGTTAGTTTTTCCATGTTGACTTTGAGTTTGACTTTATTTTTTCATGTTGGCTATTATTTACTTTATTTAAATTAATAGTATATTAAATTAAATTAATTATAAATAGTTTTTTATTTATAATTTTTAATTTAGTAATTAACATATTAAGTAATTAAATATCTACCAAAATAATGTAAACAATAGATTATTTTCATAAGTTAGTAATTAATAAAATGAATAATAAGTAATTATTTATTTATTACATACAACCTCTCCATCTGTTTCTAGTATCCATTGTCTAAATTTATCTACATTATACAATAGTGTGGAATACATATATACATACATATATATATATATATCCTTAGCAATCTCTGTCCTTAATGCAATGGCGTTTTCAACCTGATCGCATTGTCTTGATTTCCATGTACCCTCGTTCGATTTTAGAAGGTTGTGTATGTACATTGTCACGTACGCTCCACAACTTGTCTTATATTAGTAATAAAAATTAATTAAATTAAATTAATTAACATTTAGTATATAATATAATTAAGTAATTAATTTACTCATTTATCGGGTTGCTAGGGCACATACATTATATCAAGACACTCAAGTTTCCACTGCTCATCTACAAGTGGCATATTTAAGTTAGTCCTCTCATAAAATCCAATGAACTGCAATAAGATGGACATCAAACATACTAGTGACTCAAATGGTGGACTTGGTATACCAAAGTCCATATCTCTAAGGGGATCATGCATTAATATTTTCAGCTCTTTTAGCTACATCTGACAGAAGACCCAATAACTTTGACTAAGATTATGTGGTAGCAACACCTATAGTTTGAAGAATTTAGTGATATAGAACTAATTCGGATGATCAAATAATAACTCTTAATCTTCGAACAACACTTCTATTTTCAACACACCACTACAGGACTAATACGTCTATCTAACCACTAGCAAATAAATGCCACTCTACGAGTACAATAGCTGTAGCCGGATCAAATTTTATTAACAGGTGGACGTAATGCACTTCATAGTAGTATGTCATAAATGATTGTAAGATAAAAATTAAACATGTTATTTAACTTCAATGACATATGACAAAAAATTAAAATGCATAATTAACTGAAATGTAAACATTCACAAATAAGGAACTCCCATAAACCATGTATCCAGTGTCCTCAACCTCAGTCCACCTTTTCTTTCGTAGGCACATCGAATAACAATCGATGTGTTCTCAACTCAAATATTGGTGTTCGTCCTTGATGGTTCTCAGTATGGCTGGCATCACATTCCATCCATAACGATTAACCGCACTTTTAGAATAAGAAAAAAAAAAATTAGAAATTTATTACATTAGTAACCAAGATGAAAGGATAATGATGTTTTTTATCAATACTTGAGGTTTAAAGACGAGGAAGTTTTGTATTCATTGTACACAGACTATATGGGGTCTTCAGACTCCACCACCTCCTCGACCATCACTTTTGACGCTTTTTTTTCCCTTTTCGGTGGTCGAGGATTCGTAAAGATGTTGATGACTTCGTCTTTCGTTTGCCCCATTCTTGGATGACCATCTCCTATAATTTTAAGCAAATAAAAAATTGAAAATTTTCATCTATAATGATACGTAACACTAGAACATAATAAAATTAAAAAATTTGCTTGGTTATCACAACGTTCAACTTCTAAGACTGATGGATCTCCAAGAACCTTTTAGGATTGATGAACCTCTTAGTCCTCCTAATGAAGAGGTGACTAGTAGACACCCTGGGATTGGTTATCCTCTTGATAGAAGGGTGATTGGTGGACACTTTAGGACTAATAGACCTCTTGGTCCTCTTGATGTAGGGATGACTGATGGACCCTTCCATCCTAACGGGATGGTGTTTTTTTTTTTTTTTTTTTTTTTTTTTTTTGCGGTAGTGGTGAGCTATAGATGTGCTTATCCTAGACAGAACTACTAACATCGTTATAATCATCATCATGATTATCGTCATCCGGATCATACCTACCAGTTGTAGACCTAGGAATTTTTAAATGATTTTCCACCCTTTCTAGCCTTTTATCCATCCTACTTAGGATCTTGTAATTTGTCTTCTACAAATCTATAAGATACTCAAACAACTTCTTCACCTGCAATATATATATAATTACATTTTGAAAACTATTTTACCAAAATTTTGATAGAGTCTATCTTGTTTTTTGAGTATCTAGAGAAATATAACCTGACATTTAAGTAATTACACTTTGTCTATCATGTTTAGAGACTCCATCTCTCTGTCTAACTTTATATTACTCTATAATATGTCCACAACTTTTCCATTTACTAAAATAGATATTCCTTTAACAATGAAATAAATTAAATAATAATGTACCCCAAGGTATACGTTTCGTACATCGTGTGACTATTTTGTCCTCAACTCTGAATATGTATCCTTTGATTTGGATCATACGTCAATGACATCTTCACTTTGATAATCTTCCTTCGTAGTAAACTCACTCACCTCATGATTACCATCACCTTTTTCACCCTCCATCTCATGATCATCATCACCCCTTGCACCTTCCACCTCATCATCATTCTTACTCCCTCCACTGCCAACTTTGTAGACCTCTTTGCCAACCAAATGCTTAGGATTAAACAAACCCTAATAATCCGTGTCTTTTTTTATGTTAGTAGGCTCAAGGGTTCTCCTTATACCAATTATCTACAACATACATATAGTTATAGTATTATATACTTAATATATTACAAATAAATAAGGATAGTTAAACAAAAAAAAAAAAAAGGAAACTAATTTATGTTAGGTTCGACACTTATAGAAGGAAAATTTTTAAGGCTTTTTATGCCTTTGGGCGTCCTCTTAACTATCTATCTCATGTACCTTGGCAAGTCATTTTCCAAGCCCTAGATACTTGTCTCTATCCTGTTTCTCAACACCGAGAAATTTTTGAGTAGCCATCATTATAGTGCACAAACGATTAAATAAAAAACAAACATATAGTTAGTATATACATATATATAATCATAAATACTAACCGTATTAGGAGAAAGCTATCAATATTATTAACCGTATTAGGTCTACCTGAAACACCGAGACATAGCCATAAATGTTAATGATCTTTGGTGGATTTTTAATCCGCTCTTCATTAATCATTTAATAGAGGCTGTGAACTAGTATACTATAGCTTAATATACCCTAAGGGAATGAGCTCCACATTTCTACATCCTCTATAATGATCCACAGAAAGTGAGGAATGTAAGCCTTGTCATCCTACCCGAAGAATAGATGGAAGACAATCGCTATATTAGCTAACTTCAATAAATCTCCATCATTTATTACACCCTCAATTGCATTGCCTTTGCACATTGTATCGCTTTTTGCCTTGAGTAAGGTGGTTATAGGCACATTCAGTGACACTCCATTGAAAAATAATCATAAGAGACTTTTCTTGCCATTCTATAGCATACTGAAGAATTTTTTGTCAATACCCCTAAACGAGAGTCTTGTCACCAATAAGAACTCTTATTTTCTAAGCCTATATATTCTCTCCCCCATTTCAAATCACATCTCATTACGGTGGCCAGCGAGGACAATCACCTCTCTAGCAAGAAGCCCTATTATCACAGTGAGAGTAGTCTTATTGTTGCTAGGTATCGACAAAATATGTTCAAACTAGCACTCTCCTATCAACCGTTCATACAAACCTCATCTAGTAACAACTGCAATTATTTTACCAACTCATTTATGATCAATGTGTGTATTTTTGCTCATTTTTTCATCAATTGTTTGTGAACTGTGTATATAATTAAATTGCATCTGTAGGAAAGAAAAATAGTAAAAAGTTGTTATGACTTTACTTAAAATGGTAATTAAAAACAAAAATTAATACAACTTTTTGATTTTTTGATTTTTATTTTATTTTCATTTCTTTAATTTAAATAATTTTTACTCTAATTACATTTATTTAATAAGTTTTATCTCAATTAATTAAATTATAAATTTAATTTAATCATAAATTTAAAATTTGGTTCTTACATTGTCTTTTACTTTATCTTAAAAATTTACTTAATTAATTAGTTAAATTTCTTTCATTTACAATCTAATTAATTACTACTAATTTAATTACTTTTAATTACTAATTTAAGTTAATTATTCCTAAATTAATTCCTTATTACTAATTTAATTTTAATTTATTAACTGGACCGGTTTTTAAGTGGGATGTTGAAAATCGATTAATGTTATTCACTGGTTTTAACATCCCACTAAAAAACCAATTGGCAGATTGTCGTTATTCCTTTATTTTTTAAGTCAAATCCAACCAAATTTAATCCAATTTAACTTTATTTATCATTACCCAACATTCATAACACAAAACAATTTAAAAATTGCAAAACAAAATAAAAAAATCACAAATTTTCAAATGGAAGCTAAATGTCGTGTAATCAGTTTTTTAGTGGGATGTTGCATCCCACTTAAAAAACCGATTAATCTCATCAAAGATGACAACACTGCTTTCATTGAAATCCTCCATTTTTAAAACAAAGTCTAACCTAATCTAACCTTAATCATTTTTACCCAATATCTATAACACAAAACAACTCTAAAAATCACAAAATAAAATAAAAATCACAAATTTTTTAAATGGAATCCAATGTCACGTACTTTAGCGAATGGAAGAGGTGAACAAGCTCGTTGGAGGTCAAAGAAGGTCTGGCAAGGTCGGCAATAGCGCAAGAAGGTTGGAGACAGTAGAAATGGCTTGTTGGGTCTTGATTGGGTAGGTGCACAAAAATGGGTCATTGTACGAGTTTTGAAATCGGTGGAAATGAGGGTGAGATTGATTTCTTAACCCTTTATTTATATCAGGGCAATTTCCTAATTATATATTCCAGTTTTTCATAAAATTTTAAAAGTTAGGGGTTTATAGGTAAAATTGTGGTAGGGGTAATGTGGGTAATTTTGGTATACGATAGAATTAATTTGTTTGAGAGGTCAAAGACAATTTTGTTTAAACAGTGGGTAAAAACAAAAATCTCATTTTTACAATGGCTATTTCCAGTAATTTCCACTTATTTTTATGAGTAATGCTATATTATACAATTATTCCAATTCATTTACGCAAATGATGTAGAAAATTTATATGTAATTACCATATCATCAATACATTATTTAAAATTAATATAATAGCTACAAATAAACTTATCATATTGTCTGAATAAAATTTTTAGATAAATTTTTGATAAGTATAACATTATTATATTTTTAAAGTGCATGTATTATTTTATTTGAAACCTAATTTGGGTGTTGCAACTATGCTCAGCCCCTGCTTGACACACGATATTGGATTGAATTATTTTCATGGAATCGAATTGGAATGGATAGGATTAGATTAGATAAATTAGTATTTTAATATGTTTGATGTAGTATGAGATTGAATAAAATTATTACTATCTTTTGTATGGTTTATGTTGATATTGGATTTTATATATATACATTTAAAAATGAGGGTGAGGTTTGTTAATATAATATTAAATATGTTACTTTTTGATAAAGATCTATTTTTAACAGGTTTTTTTACAAATTAAATTTAAGAAAATAAAATTATTTTAAATATTTTAAATTAAATTAAATTAGATTAAGATTTCATTTAAATCAATTTTTAATAATTAAATTATTTTAAAAATAAACAAATCTATTTTCAATTAATTTTAATCTAAAATAAATTTTTAATTAATATAACAAGGACTTTTTTTTATAAATGTATTAAATTAATTTTAAATAAAATAAATATATCATATGCTAAAAACTATTAATTTTTAGAAAGATTTAATAAATTTATTAACTTAATTTTAAAATGAATAATTTAATTTAATATTAACTTAAGAAAAACGTAAAAAAAAAAACCAACGTGAAAGGAAAGAATGAAATCCCAGCACTGCAGTATTAAAATTAAAAAATCAACCTCCCGTGCTCTTTACCAATGGAAATGGATACTATATAATAAATTGTAGCCTCACAAATGACTCCACTGCCAAACCTCAAATGGCAACACTCAATCTCAATCTCAGTTTCTCCGGCCTCAGACGTCACCTGTTCGCGCCACTTTTCTCTTACTCTCTCCGAAGCCCCTCTCTCTCCTTCCGCCGCGCCTCCAGCTTCTCCCGCCGCCTCTCGTCGGTCTCCGCCTCCTCCTCCTCATCTCCAGGTGTTTCTCTCTACCGCCAATAGATTCTATAGGAATTTTATCAAACAGTTGTATAAATTGGTCATGTTTGGTTGTTGCAGAGTGTTATTGTGATGATAGATTTGACGTAATCGTGGTTGGAGGAGGCCATGCTGGTTGTGAAGCCGCCCTTGCGTCTGCTCGTTCAGGCGCCAAAACTCTTCTCCTCACTCTCAACATTGATCGAATCGCATGGCAGGTGAATTATTTTTATGAGTTTTAAACAACAATATAAAACAGCAATGTAGTTGTTGTTTCAAAGTTTTAAGTTAATTGCAGCCTTGCAATCCAGCGGTTGGTGGGCCTGCAAAATCGCAATTAGTACATGAAGTTGATGCACTTGGAGGTGAAATTGGCAAGGTTGCTGACAGGTAATTGTTGGAAAAACTCTATACTGCTGCTATATACATGCTATACAAGTCTGGTGTATATAAAAAAAAAATTTCAAAAGAGCTAGCTCTTGTCTAGCTAACTTTATCACTACTGTTTAGATCGTCTAACTACTTTATAGGGATAACAGCATTTAAACTTTCAACAAAACAGTAAATTTCTTGTCTTCTGACAGCAATGTCTCAAAACCTGCAACTTCACTTTCTTGCTTTTGTATGGAGTTGAAGATGTATTTGGTTCCTTGCGTTTAGTATTGTTGACCATTCAGAAGTTATAACATGTTTTTTGTCTGTGGAGGATGCAGTAATTGTAATTAATATATATCCTAATTAGGATCTGCATATCTAACTCTAAGGTCGTGGTTATTGAATAATGGTACGAAATTGTTAATTTTTTGAATTAATTTGAAATTTTTTATACCTTGTGGGTTGAGTGGACGCCCAAATTCCACGTGTAGTGAGAAGAATGAGATATGTTGAACATTGTGGAAATGATGGTTGGTCTTGATTTATGTGAATTGTAAACAACATGATTGAAATTCTGGAAGCTAATGAATACTGATTTATGGCTAAAATTGCAAATTTTGCAAAATTGCTTCTTTTACCTCTAATATAGTCGTGATCCTATTGACAGCTATAATTCTTCGTAATTTTCTTGCTGTGTCGTTCATGATCTAGCTTATTTCATGTTTTGCTTTCTTTGCTTTTTTTGTTGGTTGAGTAATTTGAACGGAACCTTGGATTTTAAATTCAGTTATTAATTTTAATGGAGTAACTTGTGTTTGGTATAAACTTAATAGTCCTATCCAGTCTTCTTTTCTCTGTTCTGATTTTAGGCCTTTTATTTTTCATTGAAATAAATTTGGTTTAAGCAAACAATGTCCCTTTTTAGAAACGGTGATTCGATCTAGCTGCAGAGTTTCATGGTTGCTTGTATTATTGCATTAGCAATCATCATTTCTTCCTTTTTACTTTAGG
Organism: Litchi chinensis; assembly: GCA_019925255.1. NCBI lineage: Eukaryota > Viridiplantae > Streptophyta > Magnoliopsida > Sapindales > Sapindaceae > Litchi > Litchi chinensis. The sequence goes on from CM034471.1 coordinate 16,489,461, forward strand.
TGCTATTTGCAAAAGCGTGTTCTCAATGTCTCAAGAGGTCCTGCTGTTCGGGCATTGCGTGCACAAACTGATAAACGGGAATATGCTATGGAAATGAAAAACATAGTGGAGAGGCAAGTTACATACTTAAGTCTTCTATACTACTCTTTTCTAGATCCATTTGTTGATTAACAAAATTTTATTAAGTCTCTTGTCATTATAAGGTGTATGGTTTTCTAGCATTAACTAAAGTGCTACTTTGCATGTCTATAAACTTAACCCTACAATGTTTTGTCATTTAGTTAACTCCAAGTACTTGTAGTTTAATAAGACGTAAAAAGTAGTGACTAATGCTTGGAGTCCTCTAAATGAAGTTGGACTGCAAATGCATATATATATATATATATATATCTTGTCACGTGAGATGTGATCTCACTTTACAAAGCGAATTCCTCTTTCTTTTAGGCCCTGTTTGGCATAGCTTTTGGAGGCCTTGGAAGCTCTTCTTGAGCTTAAAAGTGGTTTTAGGAAGTGTTTGGATGGTTTTCCTAAAATGGCTTTTGAGTATGGGAAGAGCTTCCAAGTGAAGTCACAAATTGAAGCTTCCCCAAAAAGAGCTTCCAATGAAAACAAGGGAAGCCAAAATTCTTTTAATAAAATTTTTATAATTCTCATTTTACCCTTATTTTAGTAAACAACAAATAGAATTTTCCCTTTATATCCCCACCTCCATATATATATATATATATCTTTGTTTACTTTTCTGATTGCAAGAGAATTAATGCTTAGATAATTTTTTTTTTTTATCTTTATCATTATAATTTTTTGTAAAATTATTGACATAATTTGTATATTTTATTATGCATAAATGTATGTGTCATTTTAATTTAATTTTTATTATTTTACATATTTTAAATACCAAAGTTTAGGTAAATATAATTGAAAAATAAGTTACACATATGTCTTTATAGTAAATTGTTTAAAAATAACATATATATATATATATATATATATGTAAGTGATAATTGGAAATATTTCATCCAAACACATTTAAAAACTCTTTTAGAAGAGTATAAAAGTCATATCATACTTAGAAGAGATTTCAACAATATTTCAACCAAACAGTCTCAAAAGCTCTTCTAAATCTAAAAGATCTTCTGAAATATATAATCCAAACATCTGAAAAGCTCAGGCTTCTGCTTCTCTTCTTCTACTGCTAAAAGCCAAAAGTAAAAGCTATCCCAAACGGACCCTTAGTCTATCTATACAGTAAATGATAAAACTACTTTGTCGCACATTTCAATTCAAATTTGGTTGCTACAAGATGCAAAGCAAGTGAAATCACGTGGTCTTTATGACTTGTTTTATATTTGATGAGCATAGTTTTGTTAGGTTCCAAATTCCACGATGCATGGGACAGAGATGTTTGAGTAAAAAAAAAGTAGAACTAGAGCTGCATGTGGACTCTTGAAAGTCTCACAACCTTAGAAAGAATTTCACACTGTGGACTGGGAGCAACATGTATGAGCAAACTTATGAGATGAAAAATAGATGCTTGTGAATTGGGCTCAAAAGTTGCTACCACAGTTCTTCCAAGTTATTAGAGTTTTGTGGATTCTTTTCATTTAATTCTAGTTATATGCTTTGTTTGTTTATACTAGGTAGATGATGAAACTTGTTTAATGAAATAATAAATTAATATCTTTTATTAGTTCTTTGAAATTGTTCTTTAATAGTAATGGTATGTGGTTCAATTAGTGTAGAGAATTTGAGTTCGTTAATTGAACTGATTCCATGTTCTGGTTATTATCGAGGATAAAGATAAATCTAGCCAAGAGTTTTTTGGCTGGTATCAACTGCGATGAAAGGAAGGTGTCTAACTTGTCCAATTTTCCATGGGTGTGATATAGGTTGATGGCCTGTAAAATTTTTAGGTTTGCTTTTAGAGGGTAATCTTTTTATAATTTTGGGCTTAAGTTATTTAGAGAGGAGACTAGAAGGATCGAAAAACGCTTTTATTCTAGGGGAGGAAGATTGGTTTTAATTCAAGCAATGTTGCATTGTATGCCCACTTACTATCTTTCCTTGTTTGCCTTTCCTACAAGGGTGGTGAAGAGAGTTGAAAAGATCATGAGGAATTTTTTGTGGAATGGCATTTTGTGAGGGAAAGAATCATTTAATTTAATGGGAGATTGTTTCTTGTCCTTGAGGTAAAGGTGGTTTAGGGATTGCGATATTGTTAAGAAAAAATTGGCTTTGGTTGGTAAATGGATGTGGAGATTTCCTTTGAAACCTAACTCATTGTGGCATAAAGTTGTTAAAAGTAAGTGTGGTCTCCAAGGAAATGGATGAGATTCTAATGTGGTTTTTACCGGTTTTAGTTCACTGCCCTTGGAAATTTATCATGCAAGGTTTTGATAATTTCTCATGTTACTTGAAGTTTGTGGTTAGAAATGGTGTCCAAATTCGTTTTTGGGGAGATTGTTGGATTGATTACACACCTTTATGTTTAAGGTTTCCAAGATAACATCAGCTTTGTTTCTCACAAAGAACTTTACTTCAAAGTAGAATGGATAGATCTTCTCAACTTAGAGGATGGTACTTTAATTGTTGGAAGATTTTGGATGATATAGAGATTGAGGAATTTTCTTCTCTGGCCTCGCTGCTTAATGTAGTTTCTTTCAATATGGTAATTGAAGGTTGGAGAGTTTGAAGTTTGGATTCCAATGGAATCTTTTCTTGCAAGTCTTTTTTCAAATGGCCGAACCATGATGAATTTCATTCAACGTCTTATCCTACCAGTATGATTTAGAAGTCAAAGGCTTCTTACAAGATCAAATTCTTAATTTGGCTAATTGCTCATGGCAAAATAAATACTTGTGATGTTATTCAAGAGAGATATCCTAACCGTTGTTTTCTTCCCTCTTGGTGTCTCATGTGCAAGAGTTACGGAGAAAATTTGAATCATCTTTCTCTTTGTTATTTGGTGGTTGTTAAACTTTGGACTAAATTGTTTTTAGTGGTTGAGTTGAAGTGGGTTGCTCTAGAATCTTTTGCTTCTTAACATTAAAGCCTTTTCCAGATTTGAAAATAGCACGAGAAAGTGACATAACATTTTATTCTAAATGATTTTTAATTGGGTTGGTTTGGTTGGGATATTGAGTTGAAGAGTTATAACCCAACCAAATTCAATCACAAATCGAATTATTGTGATGTAACCCTATCAACTGATCTTATTTCAAGTTAACCCCACCTAACTTGACTAGGTTGGGTTGGGTTCTCAAGTTGATCGAGATTTTGGCCACCTTTACTTGTGAGACTGTTATGGTTCCACCTATGACTCATTTTCTTTTTCCTCTTCAGCATTGTCTTGTCTTTTATGTGCATTTCTCTTAGTTGGAATTTGGAATTTGGAAATTAACACAATCTAAACGTATGAAATAAAAGAGAGGAAAGGCTTACGTGACTTTACTTGCTTTGCATCTTGTGGCCACTAAATCTAAATTCAAATGGACGGCAAATAAACAAAACCATAGATCTACAAATGTAAAAGGCAAATTGCGCTAGGCACTAAACAATCATTTAAATAACGATTTAGTGCACTTTTTCTTTAAGATTTTTTGTTGTTTCACCAAAAGAATTCTAATTAAAATTATAATGATTAACTATTAAATCAAAATTAAAGGGTTATAAATATGATATAAAATGCCCTCATCATGATGCTTGGTATTACTTACCTAGTACTGTTGAGATTTATACTTTGGCTTAATAATCATTGTATATTAGCTGAGAGACATTGATTCCTAAACATTACCATTCAATATGGTTCAAATTTTTTCTCTGTGATGCTTGTACTTGTGTTGTTGTGTGGATGTATTGATTCTCCTATTTTTGCTAACATGTTCTATTTACTCTGTCATCAGCACTGCAAACCTTTCTATTAGAGAAGCTATGGTGACTGATATCATACTAGGAAAGAATGACAATGTGGAAGGTGTTCGCACATTTTTTGGGATGAGCTTTTATGCATCTTCGGTTGTTCTCACAACTGGCACTTTTATGAGTGGTAAAATATGGGTGGGTAGAACTTCTATGCCTGCTGGTAGAGCTGGTGAATCGGCATCACATGGATTGACTGAAAACTTGCAAAACCTTGGATTTGAAACTGATCAATTGAAAACTGGAACTCCAGCTCGTGTGGACATTCGTACAGTAGATTTTTCGGGACTAGAACGTCAGCATGGAGATGAAGAGGTCCTTTTATTTAATCCCATGTGTAGGTTCAGTTGATTAATTTTCAGATGATTCAACAAGCTTTTATGTCATTCTTAATAATTTGCTTCTTACAAGCAAATTGTAATTATTCATACTCTAATGTTGCTGCAAAAGTCATGTTCACCCTACTAACATTTTTCACAGCTTTATATGCTTTACCCTGTAGGGTCATTTCTACATAATGAAAAATCCAGGTACCATCTGCCTAGTAATTGGATGTGTAGGATGCTGTTTTTTAGTTGAATTTTTTGACGGTCTACTTCTTATTGGAACAATATTTGTAACATCTTATAATTTTATAGCCCCAGAAATTCATTGTGGGGCTATAAAGTTTTTGTTTCTTTATTCTTAAATAAAGTTCTCGCTTCTTATCAGAAAAAAAAAAAAAAAAAAAAAAAGCCCCAGAAATTTTGAAGCTTTTAATTTGAGTTATAATGATTTATTTTTCCTTGTCAATTTTAGGACTTATATACTATAGTTTGTTCATTATCTATAACTTTAAGTTTTAAATTTAGTACTTATAGAACCACTTTGAGCAAGTGATTCTATGTTTGCATCCCTCACATGTATTTACATTTTGCACTAGTATATACACATTTGTTTAACATTTATGTTTGTGTTTGACCCATGTGAAAAATACGTTGCTTTGCAGCCATGTATTAAAAATTAAATACCATTGTTGGGCTGTTAACGTACAAGCTTAGGTTTGGGTTTAGTTATAACTTAACTTTAAAGTTGAAACAATAAGGACCTATTAATCCTTCGTTTTTAGAATTTTGTTCTAAGTAGATGTTGATAATTTACAGGTTAGCTGGTTTAGTTTCGATCCTGAATTTCATATAGAAAGGGAACAAATGTGCTGCTATCTAACACGCACTACGAAGAGAACCCACCAGCTTATTAAAGAAAACTTGCATGAAACTCCCACCTATGGTGGATGGGTTGAAGCTAAGGGGCCTAGGTACTGCCCTTCCATTGAAGATAAGGTACAATTCACAGTTCTTATGTTTACTTTAAGTTTGCTCATTTTCAGTTTCATGTTTTATCTCTGTCATTCAGACAATATCTAACTGAAGTAGAACTGAAAAGGCATGTTCTGTTGGACCAGATGCCAGTTTATGCTTCTCCTTTTTATCATAACTGCTGTAGTCCTCTTTTAAGATCATTCACAGTTATTATGTACTTGTTGCTCTTTGCATTTCACAGAACACCCATTTTCAAGGGCTATTACTTGTCCTTTTCTTAACCCTTCTGTTTTACCCACCTTGAAGTTCCATCTTTCAACAAATTATGGTGTTCCAAAATAGGCCTTTTTTCCTTGGATGAGATATACATTTGAATTCAATTATATCATAACATAATGGTAAAAATATTTGAAGATGTGTGCTGTTTATGGCAGCTGCTTGTAGTGTTTAATCTTGAAATCTGTTCAAGTTCTGATCATATCTACACAAGTGAATTTTGGCATCCTTTTTAAAATTTTATTATAAATTCTTTTTTCTGTCCAGGTGCCAAGTGTTGTTGTAACTATTCTTTGATTGGTGCAGTTGGTTTTTATTTTTATTTTTATTATATATATATATATATATATAACTATGTGGAGCCAGATTTTCATTGTTGCTGGATTTTTTTTTTAAAAATTATTATTATTATTTCTTCTTCTTCTTCTTCTTCTTCTTTCCCTCCTGCTGTCTCAGCGTCCATAACCTATATCTTATACAGTTAACACTCTACACTTTATGAAATTGTATTGAGTGAACCATTTTCTTGCTTCAGTGGTTTTTAAGATGCAAAATAAAGATGGTAATGATTTATTGTTTCCCTGGTTCTTAATGTTTATGGACACACTATATGTTCTTGAAAGTGAAAATATTTGCATTTTCTTTTACTATGAGACTGTTTAAATTGTGAATTTTATCTAAATCTCTCTTGTAATTGTAGAAGGTGACTTGTTCTTAACATTGTCCTGAAAGTGAGATAGATCATTGTTATATTTTCTGTTCATCTCTGCTGCGTGTTTTGGTGGTCTGTTCTACATGATGGCTTTGTAAATGGATATTATTATTAGTTCATTCTAATTATGTTTGTGTTTCTTGTTATTCTCATTTAGATTGTCAGATTTCAAGATAAAGAATCTCATCAGATTTTTCTTGAACCAGAAGGTAGAAATGTGCGTGAGCTGTATGTGCAGGTGTGCTACTATGTCACCTTTTCTCTTTTTTGCCACCGATTTGAGAAAGAATAAGAAAAAAAGAGGAAAAAAAGATAAAAAGGAAAGGTAAAAAGAAAGATGAAAGTACAAAAAAGTCTCTACGCTTTTGAGGAGAAGGAAATTAGGGAAATTTGAATGGTCATTCCTAACTTCCAGTTGTTTTAATTAATTTCAATTAAAAAAAGAATTTTAGTGCAAATTGCTTCTACATTCTACTTACTTTGTTGGAATTTTATCCTGTAATAATGATTTGAAATATAGTAGTAAAACTCCCTAGAAAGCAGAATGTTGTGTGGTCAACATGTGAATTCCAATTGAAACATGGTCTTCATGATTTGGGTTGTGCCACATGTACTATGGTAGGAAAAGTTTCAACATGAGAAAATGATTCTAATTTGTTTCTCTGTGCATAGTATGGAAATGAAAAATATTGTGTCTGCAGAATTTATGCATAAGTTATTTTGCAATTTCGAACTTTTATAAATTCTCAGGAGTTTTAGCCATGTTTTACAGTTTTCATGCTATTCTTGTCTTTCTTTATTAGGTTTATCCTATTCTAATATTAATTGCACTCGTAATAATATAGGAGGAGTGCAACAGCCTATATAAAATTATATGCTCATTAGACTCGATTAACAGACTCTTGAGAGTTTTGGTTTAAGGAAGACATGGCTTAATATTTCTTTAATCTTTCTCCTAATCTAGCTTCCTAGTAAATGTTTCCCTGTTCATTCTGACTATTGGTATTCCTTTCATCCTTTTTGTCACACAATTTATCATTTTACTTTGTTGCAGGGGTTCTCAACTGGTTTACCTGAGAGGCTTCAGTTACCACTCTTGAGAAGCTTGCCTGGACTTGAAAAATGCTCTGTGTTAAGGCCCGCATATGCTGTAGAATATGATTTCTTGCCTGCTCATCAATGCTTTAGATCTCTTATGACAAAAAAATTTGAGGGACTTTTCTTCTCTGGTCAGATTAATGGGACGACTGGATATGAAGAGGCTGCTGCTCAGGTTATTATATTACACTGTTTTTTCTTCTGCTGAGTATTGTTTGTGATCTTTGCTTGATTCGGTGCCATTGACACATGGTAAATAATGTAGTGTTTACGAATGGAAAAATATATTTTTGCTACCATGCCATTCTGACATATGCTTAAAATCTTCGGCCTCAAAGTGTGTATCTTCTTTTCCATAGGGCATTATATCCGGTATCAATGCTGCTAGACATTCAGATGGTAAATCCCTGATTGTTCTTGAGAGGGAAAGCAGCTATATAGGGACTTTGATTGACGATCTGGTCACTAAGGACCTTAGAGAGCCTTACCGTATGTTGACAAGGTAGTTGACTCAAGATATTCCATTCTGTTATTCAATAAGTATTGATGCCTTTTTATGGGAATATGAATTGATATGATGTTAAGTGCTGATATTTGAAAAGATGAGTTAATTAATTGAGGTTATAGTTGTTTGTAAGGAAAACTTGCTCCCTTGATAAGCTGTCACAAATCTGTCTTATTCACACATGGACAACATAAATATCCAAGAAGTATTAGTTTTCATATAATATTGTATATATAATGTTCTGGTACTAACGCTATACTTTATCTGTGAGGTCGACATTTTTTATTGTTTTTGAACTGGTGTACTTTATCTGGAAAGCTGTCACAAATCTGTGTCTTATTCCCACTAGGACAGAAGTTTTCATATAATATTGTATATATAATGTTGTGTTACTAACACTATACTTCATCTGAAAAGTTGGTGTTTTTCTTGTTTCGAACTGGTGGTAAGTTATGGTAATACATGTAAATGCAAGTCCTTGCACGTCAATGACGGTTAAATATACATTTCTTAGTATATTTCTATATCTCTATGTGTAACCATCACATCACTAGAACTTCATATTTGGTCCTGGTTGGAATATCACACGGTTTCAGTCAATGCCCTGTGGTTCTTATTTTATTAGAATGATTGGTTTAACTACAAATAATTCCATTTTATGGCACCACTCAGTCTAGGGTCATACCTAAACACTTCTAGATAAATAATATTGATTTACATCATGTACATTTTTACAGAACTTTTTATCAAGTGATTAAACCAATAAAAGCTAATATTATTATGGGTGTCCTTTTGGTTTTAGATGAAAGAAAAATGTCCAACTCTGTTTTTTTTTCGTTTTGTTTTGTTTTGCTTTTGTTTTTGTTTTGTTTCATCGGGCTTTTTTTATTTTTATTTTTTTTTTATGTTGTAATTGAAAGTAGGTGTTCAGCTGTAAAGAGTAACTATGATCCGGAGGATATAGTACAAAAGATAAATAAGTTTCGATTGAATCCTAAAATACAGCCTCATGCTCATAAGGTAGAGACTCAATGCTAGTGCAATGAAATTTAACTGCTTGTAATTTATATGTTTGTAAAACAAGCACGAGTTTCAGAGGAAAAAAGGCGACTGAAAGCTGTTAGGATATCTGGTTTGTATTATTCGTTTTCCTTTTTCTTTTATGAAGCAGATAATCGTGTTTGCCTATGAGAAAGAGACTTGAAAAATACCCTAGAGGAAAAAGATATGAAAACCTGGAGCGGCTTTGCAAAAATAAGGAAAAATATATTACAGTATTAGGTCTGAAAAGTTTAAATCAGATTACTTAACAATTTTAATCTATAAAAGATGTTTAGTAAAATTTTCAAAGTTATTTTAACATTTCTAAAAGCAGGTATGGGGTACTTTTGTGAAAGCATATGTGTTTAGAAATGGTATGTTATTGATCTATTGTTGGTTTACTGTTCCTTTTATTGATGTAGTTTTCTGTCCTGACTCAACTATATGCATAAAAATGTTTGTCTTAGCTAAAGCTTTTATCATAACTTAAATTACTTGCTTTGTCTCAGCCGCTCTGAACACCGATTACTGCTTAGATCTGATAATGCTGATAGCCGTCTCACGCCTTTAGGGCATGAAATTGGGTTGATAGATGATAGACGCTGGAAAATATATCAAGATAAGCAAGCTCGAGTTTCAGAGGAAAAAAGGCGACTGAAAGCTGTTAGGATATCTGGTTTGTATTATTCTTTTTCCTTTTTCTTTTATGGAGCAGATAATCGTGTTTGCCTATGAGAAAGAGACTTGAAAAATACCCTAGAGGAAAAAGATATGAAAACCTAGAGCTGCTTTGCAAATATAAGGAAAAATATATTACAGTATTAGGTCTTAAAAATTAAAATCAGATTATTTAACAATTTTAATCTATAAACGATGTTTAGTAAAGTTTTCAAAAGTTATTTTAACAATTCTAAAAGCAGGTATGGGATACTTTTGTGAAATGATTATAAAATAAGTTGTAGGTGAGAGATTACTTTTGTAAAGTGATTACAAAATAAGCTGATGTGGCTTTATGAATTATTTAACCAGCCAAATTGTCTTTATTAACTTTATTGTAAAGACACTTAAATCCCAACCTTAGTTACCTGTAAATCTATCTATAGCAAATAGAAATCAAAATATTTTATTTTTACGTCTATTTTTAATATTATATAAATTCATAGCAATTAACACTAAAATTTATAAATGTAACACATAATGCTTTTATGTATTGTAACAATCTTAACAGTAATTTTACAATTGATTATTTCTTTAGCATAGGTAACAGTGATCATTTTAAAAGTTATGCTAATATCATACTAACCCATAGATTCTTGAGGACTTCTTTTGTAAAGCGATATTTCACTTAATGAAGTCAGCTGTTCCTTTTTATACTAATAGACAAAACTGTATACCATAGTAGATAACAATATTTGTGATTAACTTACACTGGAAAGGGAACCACCTCAGCATACAACGGCAGTGCCACCTTATATGAGAATTTCTATTTGTTTCTTTCTTTGTGTCAGAGCTGATTTTGGTTCTATAAGAATTTGCTTAAAACCAAATGAAAACGAATACAGAAAAGAAATTGACATTATAATTGTTACTACACCCAAAAGATTTCCTTTATTTTTCTCGTTTTTTCACCAAACAAATAAATGGCGAGTATAGTGCAGGTTGTTGAAGATTGTAAATTTATGGCTTAGTTATTTGTGAACATTGGCCTTTGTAATTCATCCTTTAAACTATTTAATTATTGATGTTAAAGTACTTAAATATTATTGTTGGACCCTTTTCTGTTAACCTAAACTTCTAGATCTAGTAGTAATGGACTACTATCAAAGCTTAATTTATCTTTGGAGTCCTAGGTTCGAGTCCCCACTCCCCCCACATGCTTTTGTTCCTATATTTATTCTGCAGCTTGCCTGTCTATTTAGTTAATGGGTTTAGTGGTAACTGACAATTGACAATTAGAAGGCTTATCAATCCTTAATAAGTTTTGGATCTTTTTAATAAAATTAATTGGGAAAAGCATCTGAAAAAAGCTAGGATAACTTGCTTTCCAGATGGACAACACTTATATAAACAAGGCTGATCACTTAATTATTATTCTTTGCTCATTCTTTTGATTTTAGGGGGAGATTTGGCTGCTGATGTTGCTCAATTGTCTAATCAACCAGTCAAGGACTCTTCAACGTTGGAGAGTCTTCTGAAGAAACCACACGTACATTACAAAGTTCTTGATAAGCATGGTTTTGGAAATGAAACGTTAAATAGAATGGAGAAAGAATGTGTGGAGATAGATATAAAGTATGAGGGCTTTATTATGCGCCAACAAAACCAACTCCAACAGGTGAGTGAAATTTTACTGTGTGGGTTGAAAAAAATATTCAAATTCAATATCATTGCCACGGTACTTTATTTACATTTTGGAATGATTGCTAATGTCAATTGTATTTGGCCATGGATTCATTTGTTTATCAAGTTGTAGTTCTGATGAGTTCTAGTGTATGCCAACCCTTATGCTTGCTCTACATGTAGATGGTCCAGCAACAACATAGACCACTTCCACAGGACTTGGATTATAATGCAATGACAACTTTGTCTCTGGAAGCACGTGAGAAACTTTCTAAGGTGTGTACTTTGATCATGAAATACAAATCATGCTAATTATTTAACTGGTGGATGGAATTGGGATGCTAATTGACCTAACATCAATTTGTGATAACTTGTTTCTATTTTTTAGCTGTATTGCTTGGCTTCTGAAAGTCGGGAAGCTTGGATTTCAAGCAATGTAAAACAAACATGTAAAAAGCAGTACTATGTCCTGCTGTAGAAGTAGTCTCTACCTTTGTTTTTTCTGTGCTTGTAAGAAGTTGCATTTAGTTGGTCAAACTTGTGCTTTACATCAAATCAGAGTGTAATTCTTAATAATATATGAGTCTGGCAATTGTAATTAGATTCTCGTGCTTTCAGGTCAAGCCACAAACCATTGGTCAAGCAAGCAGAGTAGGTGGAGTGAGCCCTGCTGACATTACTGCTCTCCTTATAATTCTTGAAGCCAACCGAAGGAAAGCTCATGAGCAGAAAAGACACCAAATGCTGACTACCATCCTCGTTGATTGAAAACAGCACTCTGAAGTCCCTTTGACAGAGACAATTAACTCCTGAATTTGGAAAACTCTGTCAAGACATCCTCAGTTTACGAAATTTAGGAACCATGAATGGCGGCAGGATCGGATTTCTAACAATCCTTGGAACTCAGAAGCTACAACTTTTCAAAATTGAAAATGTTCGGCCAATGACCAAATCCACATTCGCCATCATTTACTATCGGCATTGATTGGTTCCTGTCTAATTTTTGTTCCAAAGAAAGTTCACTTCGGACATTGGTGGAAATGAATTCAGGTATTCTCTCCACGAGGAGAGTAAAGGTCAGTACAGTAAAAGTTATCTTTCATTAGTTGGAAATGTGAGTTGTTTGAAAATGACTTCCTAGGCATTCGTTCGCTCCACTTCTCAGTAGTCAGTACAGTTTTGTAACAATGGTGTCCCTCGTAATCCATATAAGTACATTAATGCCTTAAATTATGTTAGAAGAATGTAGAAATTGATTGATTTCCATGACAGGGCTAGTTTATATGTTATAAATACAAAATGATGTTCAGAATTTACTTCCATGTTTCTTTTATTGAAAAATAGCGATAAATTTTATTGCAAAATTTTCATTTTCTCCATTTGTCGTAACCCACTAAACCCACTGTCTCAAGAAACTTACATAGATTGTAAACAAGTATAGTTGAAATGATAGAATAGAGGATAAAATAATGAACATAACAAGAAGTTTTTGATTTAAGGGAAACTTGTTTATGATATTTGAGACTTTAAATTGAATGGTATTTAATCATTTGTAACATTAAGAAGGCAGATTGTGAAGGTTGTGTACAACCTGTAACAGGACCATCAGTGGTGCTGAGAGCTAGAAATGTGCATTATAGATAAATAGATCTGTTATCTAAACTAACACAAATCAATCATGTGGTACAAAAACACTTGATAGAAATTAAAGTAGTATTTATTGAACATATTGAATGAAACACAACTTATTAGTTGTCAACAACCTCATGACAAAAACTAAAATGCCATATTCAAGACCACTTGTATTGTTTGATGTCACATACCATCATCTGACATTGATTCTTCAAGTCATACAAGACAATACTATCCAATATTCTGATTAGCATTGCTCACTTGACAGCTCATTCTTCAATGACAAAATCAATTGGCTGGAAGTGGAAGAAGGATGCTACTAAAGTATTAAATAATCTTAGGAAAAATCTAGAAGGCAAGAAAGTAATAAAATCATCACAAACCATATTTGAAAAAACTTACTTGAGAGACAAGAAGTTTAATGTGCCTTTAGGACCCAACATGTCTCCTTGTGATAAATAAATCTAACAATGACTGAATATGATTTCAAAAATTCAGCACAATATTAAGATTATGATAGGAAAAAGAAGTATATGCACCTCTCCTTGTGATAGATAAACTCAAGTTCTCTTGCCTAGTTTATCATTTCATACTAAATTACTTCAAATTTATTCTTTCAGCTGTACGAGATAGCAGGTATTCAAGTTATTGATAAGCATCAAGTATTCAATGACAATGAATTGAGGACGCTGAAATATGAAAGTGCAGAAATTGATTCATTAGCTTTCACATTTTCCTTTTTTTTGTTTTGTTTTGTTGTTGTTGTTTTTTTTTTTTTTTTTTTTTTTTTTTTTTTTTTTTTGACGTAAGCTTTCACATATTCATATATGCAATTTTAAATGGCAAAAAAAAAAAAAAAAAAAAAAAAAAAGCTAATAAGATCATCACACAATATCAAAAAGGACTAACTTGATCTAACTTTATTCATTTCAACATGTCTACTATTGCAACTTTTTCATTCTAATCTAGTCGTTGCAGAATAGCATTCCAACTAAATGATTTCATCCACTTAATTACCTAGCACTGAAGATACCCAATCAAAGATAAAGTAATATAACATATATTCTAAAATTAGGAGATAAAATCAAGTAATAATCTCATAATTTAGTGATGTCAAACATTCAAATCAAGCCTAGTAGTTGCAAAAAAGCAAAGTTGTGTAAGAGGGTGTATTCCTGCAGAACTTTTTACTTGTATCCTTGAGGGAAAAAACCAGATGGCCTTGGAAAAATCTTCTTGACTACTCCAGCTGCCATGAACCACAAAACCAATGTGACAACTTAATTTGAAATAATATAGATCATGGATAGAAGATCAAATAAGAAGGAAATATGCCAATTACTTAGTTCTTATTGAAGGGAATAATCCCTTGCACAATGCATTTGATTGTAAACTCCTCACTGTCTATAATACTTGTCCTACTCTTCACTCTCTTGTATTCAACAAACCACCAAAGCCAATTTGATAAGAAATTTATTTTCTTTTATTTTTTTAAATAAAATATAATTTAAAATTGATCAATTTGACATGGTTCTTATTCTATACATGTAAAATATTGACTATAAGGAAGAAAACAATGGCACACAATCATTATACATGAAAAGTTATCATAATCAAGAAGCTTTGTATGGAAAAATTATGAAAAAGGAAAAAGAAAAAGAAAATAAAACAATAGGACACGATTGAAAGAGAAAAGGAAACAATAGGACAACTTGTCAAAGATTTTAATAATCAAGGCATACCTTATAACATCATATTTAATAAGAGACCTCATGTCATCTGCCTAGCTAGTGTCATTGTCTTTGATTCTTTAAAGAACAAAGTGCATTAAGTTTCAATGAAAAGATCGTAAGCAATCACGCAATCTTAGAGAGAGATCTAAGAGTAAAGAAGGTGATGGGGAACATGACCACATTAAAATTAAAAATAGTTACTACTCTACATCATGTTTGTAATACCTTTGAGGGAAGTCCACTCCGATGCCACTCAAAACAATCTGTGCTAAGCCAATGTATACCAAGGGAGGACTAGCATCAACAACCTCAGAACAAGCAATACCTCTTCTGGGTTCTCTTGTTTGAATTTAATCCAAGCATACCTTTTGTTGTTTTGTTTTTTGTGGGAATATCATAGTGAAACCATGATCAATTTGAAGGACAACAAATGTTCCCCCAACACTAGCCAGATTCTTTTTTCTTCCATCCTAAGGGCACATCCTGTGCTATTCACTTGACAAATATGGGTTCCTTCAAGGATGAAACTCCTGTACCCAAAGTTTAAGATCAGTACTTTTAAAATTGATCATCTTTCTATTGCTTCTTCCAATGCCACAAAACTCCAAACACAAATAAATTTACAAGCATCCAAAATCCATACATGAAAATTTAAAAAAAAAACAAGTTATCCCATTGTTACTGACCTTTCTTCACATGCATCAGGGCAAGACACCTAAAACTGTTGTTCTCTAATGCAAATAATGTCTAATGATAAGAACACAAAAGCTTTGCATAGAAGAGTACAAAAACAAAAAGAATTAGGAAACAAATAGTGAAAAAATAACATATCTTAATATGCTTTGACAGACCCCGTTGCTTATACAAACCCACGGTGGCGTTCCAGTCAGGAACTGCTCCAGCTGAAAGGTTCCCTTGAAGCTAAGCCTTTTTAAAACACTTTTGGAAATTACTTATTTAGTAAAAATGGGTGGAATTTTTTTTTTAAATATATATTTGCAAAACAGAGTTAATAAAAATTTTAGTAGTACAACAGCTATTTTTCTAAAAATTCCACTCTGTAAAATTTCATTAAAAATATGTACACTTCAAAAACAACCCAATTCTCAACTACCGGGCCTAAGGCCCTTTTTCCACTTTTCACAAACAAATATAAACATGTTTTAGTTTAAAAGATAATTTAAAGAATCATAAACATGACATACATAAACATACTTTTCTAAAAATTATATGCGATTATATACAAAATTATTATATAGGTTTTCAAAACATAATTATCATACCTGTACAAACACAGTTTCACAACGACACACGACAACGTCTGACTACTTTAGGGTTGGAGTCCCTGCTATTGAAGTACCTACACCTTCATCTGTCCCTAGGAGGTTTTATTTATAAAACATAAAACTAGATGTGAACTAATAAACTCAATGAGTGTCATGCTTTTATATTAAAACTATGTTTTCTAAAATAGTCTCCCTAAAAACTTTAAAATGCATTTTTGTAACTGTTTTCAAACTATAAATCTGAAATCCATTTTCTGAAAACCTTATCTGAAATGAACGCATGTATAACATTCAATATAAATATATATCATACGTAATAAAATTGGAATTTATTTATGTATTGAAAAACAAATTTCTGATTTCAAAAAATTGTTCTGAAACGCTTTTCAAATTTTGAAATCGAAAAACTATTCAGAAGCGCTTTTCAAATTTTGAAAATGTAGCAGCTTTTATTATTTCATCTCTGCTATAAACTATAAAAAGCGGTGGCAATACAATTTTTTGAAAAATTTCTCTTTGTAAAATAAGTCAACCATCAACATCTGAATACCATATGGCACCCTAGGTTACTGTAAACTAAAGTCCATATGGCCTTGGCCATATATCCAGTTCTACGCTCTCACGTAGCAACTAATCGTTATATACCTCTATACGTGCATGAGCGACACACTAAATTGGACTAACTGATATAATTTCTCCCGCACGTTTCCTCCTGCTATTGGTGACAGACCCCCTAACACTATCATGCATGCTTAGAGTACTTTGATTGGAAATAACTATCTGAGATATATATATATATATATATAAGGCATACCATAGGCTTATAAAATCATTTCCATATATGCTGTTTTTCATCAAATAATCCATAATTCACCTAATCTTTCTAAAATTTATATAAGAGGTTTTCATTCTAAAACTCATTTATTATAAAAATTTACTTTCAAGCGTTCAAAGCATGAATATCTGTAAAGCATACTATAGGCTATAAAAATATTTCCAAACATTTGTTTTTTATCATAAAGCTCACATTTCATGCAAAACTTTAAAAATTCATGTGAATAGATTCTCATACGGAAATTCATTTATCATATAAAAATTAACTTTCAATCAATAACAGTATGAATTTAAATGTTACATATAAAAACAACATGAATATAAATATAATCATTTCAAAACATTTTTATTAGGATACTCACATTTTTCTAGCTCACGATAATTTACAAATTCGGGTTCTCTCGTCTCCGCATTACCTACACGTTTTCATAATCTATTCTCAGGTAACGTCGCAACTAACGTTATTCGTACATCCAATTTCATTCGTATCTACATTTTTATTATTACGCATAAATGTCTAACTACACGAAAATATCGAAACAGCCTTTTTAAGATCGTATCCATGTCAATTATTCGCATTTATCTTTCGTTCGAAATTTCTTAACATTTAATTTCGTAAAACAGTCAATCTGAATCCTAATTCCACACTAACGCATTAAACGAAATTTTCGAATCATTTTCACCCTATGTTAGCTGTGACATACCATCTTATATTCCAATGAACGCTTTTCAATTTCGTGTTAAATTTTTCATTGATGCAAACTACAAAATTATTCGAAACATATGAAAATAATTATTCATCATTTTAATGCATTCTTTTGAATCACCAAACTATTTTCATCATCGAAACAACCATAACATAATTCAAAACAGCAAAACAGATTGTCCATCACCCTAACCATCATGTGACCAAACATAGCACTTCAATATCCAATATTTTTGCTTCACATTTCAATACTAAATTTCAACATTCTAACATATTCAAATGTATAAAAATCATTCAAATGAATCAAATGCAAATTTAGTCTATGGTATCCCATCTTGGCCGAATGCATTACTAGCACATTTCCAATATTCCATCATGATTTACTCACCAATATCACATCAAAATTCATAACAACCCACTCAAACTACATTTGAAACATACACCCATATACTTGACCGTGACTTATCATGCATTCCACACCAATTTTTTCTTCAATTATCACACCCAAAACCACATGCATCAAGAAACCCAACAACAAACTTCCATCAATATCACACTAAATCCACATGCAAGTCATTATTCATCACTTTAGGACCTTAAATAATCAAACCCAAACATAATCTTACAACAATCCATCCATTTACACAAATAAAATCATGAAATCCAAAGCTTACCTCTTGGAATCAATTTAGGATGGATGGAACTTGCTTCTAGGCTTGTGTGCTCCTCTTGCATGTGATGAAAATCACTCAAAACAGCCTTCAAAACTTCATACACTGCATGCTGTCTTCCTTGGTGCAGTTCACGGCAACAGCTCCTTCTTGCTTCCAATGATTTCTCTTGCTTCTCTATTTTGCATGCAAGCTTGTTTAGCTTGAAAATCTCTCTAAAATCTGCTCAAAATCACCTTGAAACCTCAAGAAAAACTTGCTGCCCACTGGTTTCTTTCTCGGCAAAAGCTGGTTGTTCTTCCTCTCTACAAAACCGAGAGCATCCTTCTCACTTATCTTCTTTTTTTTTTTTTTTTTTTGTTTTTTTGGTGTTGACCGGGTGAAATGCTCACTCTCTCTCATTTATTTGTTTGTCATTCACTTTAAATATATTTGGTTGTTGAATGTACACTTGTCATCCATCTTATATCAATTGCTTCACACATGTCAAACTTGTATATTTTCTTTTGCTATCTTAACGCCACTTGTTCTACTTTCATATATCCTTCCATGTTTTTCAAATCTCCTAAAATGCCCTTCTTGTATTCCGATTCATCTTGGATCCATCTGAAAATTTTATTATATCTTAATTTCACATCCGAAAATTTTATTAAAATTCGATTACTTATCCGGATCCAACCGCTTTAAGTTATTCTATTACCTTATAAATGAAATCATCTCCAGACTTCCCGGTAAATATACTAGAATTCGATTTATCATTCGAACCATATTCGGTCCACTCGAGAATTTCATCAGAACTCAACTTACTCATCCGAACTTTCCTAAGAATTTTATTAATTATTACCAAACTATCCGGGAATTTCGTCGGAACTTAATTTACTCATCCGAATCTATCTAAAAATCTTACTAATCATTTCCGTTCTATTAAGAAATTATTCTGGAAATTTAATTTCTCATCTAGACACTTTAATTTATTTTATTTCTTCGTAAATACTATATACAGTACTAAAATCGAATAGAGTACTTTCATCCTAAAAACTTTGGATCTTTTAAAATTTCTTCAAATGGACTTATCTTTGATCTGTCTTAATTTCGTTTAACACTAGTATTAATTCCAAAACTTTTGATTCATGTGGTCCGTTTTTCGAAAATCACTATTCACGTTAACACTATTCACACAGAAATACTATTCATTGAAAAATTTTTATTTCTCTTATAAAGAGGAAATTCTAGGTTTTATGAATTCGAAAATCACTATTCATCCAAAATACTATTCATCCAAAAACACCATCCATCCAGAATTACTATTCATCGAAAAAATTTTATTTCTCCTAAATAAAAAAAATTCTGGGCTTCACATGCTCTGATGCAGAAAATTATACAAATAGGATACTTAATAACAGTCACTCACCTAGTTTAACAGCACATGCCATTACTAAATATTGATCCTTCAAGGTAGCACAAGACATTTTAGTTCACTAGAATATTGTTGTCAGAGTCTTTTGATCGGTAGTAATCTGAAAATGTAACATCTAATTCTTTAATAATCTTGTAGGAGAATTTAAAAGAATGTAAAGCAATAAGATTAGCATACATTATATCTGATGGAATTACTTGATCTTTCTTTTCATTTTTTCCTACTTCAACTGCCATAATTGTACCATTCCTCCCCCCTTGAAGATCCAGGAATTGAGTCTAAACAAATAAATTTCCTAATTTTTCCATCAATGTAAATGTCCCACAATCTATGACATATTCCTAGGAAAATATCTGTAAGCAAATAAGTAATTGGATCATGGCCTGCAACTTATACCCTACATTGAAAACCGGATTCTGTTGTACCATAACCCGATGGATGTTAGGGACACTTTCATAGACAAGCAATATAGGAAAAGGAATGCATAAATCTTTTAAATTATTCTCCTTGGAATGCATTAATCTTTTCAATTATTTTCCTTTGTTTTTGGGGTCTTGTTTGGTCTTTAGTTTTCTTTATTTTTAATATTTTATTTCCTTATTTTGTTAGAGTCTTGTTTTGGTAGTTGTTTTAATTCAGGATTTTCTGAATAGGCAACATATATTTTGTATCCTTATTGAAGTCATTCTCTTGCTATAAGGAACAAAGTCATGAAATTTAAACATTCATTCAGATTTTGCAAAATAAGGTTAAGGAGAGTTTTTGATGGTCTTTTAAGAATAAACACCCAGTTTATCTTTCAAAATAGGTTCTTCAAAGAAAAGCAAGAACGCGAATGAAGGCAATCAAGAAGATTTCCTCATGAATTGGCCTGTAACAATATCCTATTTGAGAGAACATAACAATTTAATAGCAGAGCCTGATGTCATAGATGATTCCGACCAACTAGCGATCAAGGTGCAAGAGTTGGAATAGTGCATGCTAGAATCAAACCAGAAAGTCAGCTAGGAGATTTGTGACCTGCGCGAATCTGTCAAGGCAATCCAGCACATGCTGGAACTGCAGTGTGCAGGGAAAGGAAAGGTTATTGAACCAAAAGATGGTTGCGGCAATAATAGCCATAACCTGTCCGGACTACTAGAAGACTAGCAGGGTGAACTGTAGATAGGACGTCCAGGTAGTGTAGTGGTTCCTTATTATTCCAAGCTTGAGTTCCTAACTTACAACGCTATGAAAGATCTTTTGGGCTGGTTATATTACTATGAGCAATTTTTTCTCAATCAACGAATAAGCGAGGGGGATAATGTGGCATTGGCAACTTCCAAATGACAAGTGAGGTACGGTTATGGTTTTATCAGCTTGAGCAAGAGGAGCCTGGGCTTACATGAGAAATGTTTAAGAACTACTGCCTTTTGCAACTTGGACCTCCATTGAGCAACAATCCTTTGGGAGAATTGATTAACCTTAAACAAATAGGAACCGTTGAAGAATATCAACGCCAATTCCAAACCCTCCTTGCTAGTGACTTCCATCCACTCAGACCAATAGGCAAACATGTTTACTGTAGGATTAACTGAAGAGTTACTGGTGCATGTTAAGATCCACACTCCTCCAAATTTAGTGACAACAATGAATATCACTAGGGCCTTCGAGCAGAAAATGCAGCTTGGTTGCAGGATAGGAGGGAGATGTTCTCCTTTGTGGATAGCACCCAAAACAATGGTATCAGCCCCCTCCATTGTTTTCAGCAACGAGCAAAAAAGGGCATTGGGCACTACTTCTGTGACGTTGAGTGTTGGCAACATACCTTCACCATTCATTAAACGGTTGTCCCATGCAAAGATGATTAAATGACATGCAAAGGGGTTGTGTTATAATTACAATGAATCATATTCAGCAAGTCGTAATTGTAAAAAGCTTTTTTGTCTCATGGTGGAGGACTCGGATGATAATTTAGAGCAACCCATTATAGTGGATCCTGATGGGTTTTTCCTTTAGTGACGTAACATGGGAAAATGCACTCCACTTCCAAAAGTCTTATCCTGAGTTTGAGTTTGAGGACAAGCTTGTTGTCGAAGAGGGGAGTAATGTTAGGGATGCCTTCATAAACAAGCAATATAGGAAAATTAATGCATAAATATTTTCAATTATTGTCCTCGGAATGCAAAAATCTTTTTAATTATTTTCCTTTATTTTTAGAGTCTTGTTTGGTCTTTAGTTTCCTTTATTTTTAATATTTTATTTCCTTATTTTATTAGAGTCTTGTTTTAGCAATTGTTTCCATTCAAGATTTCCTGAATAGGTAACATACATTTTGTATCCTTGTTAAAGCCAGTCTCTTGCTATAAGAGAAAAAGTCATGAAATAAAAATATTCATTCAGATTTTGCAATAAAAAGGTTAAGGAGAGTTTTGGGTGATCTCTTAAGAACAACCAGTTTATCTTTCAAAATAGGTTCTTAAAAGAAGAATAGGAATGCAAACAAAAGAAATCAAGAAGATTTCCCTATGAATCAGTCTGTGACAAGATCCTATTCGAGAAAACATAACAATATTAAGTTCACATCAATGCCATAGAAAAGTGGATCTGTGCTGAGCCATTGGCTACTAGAATGAACAACCTTAAAACAGGAAAAGCGTCTTCTGGCCTCTTATGCTAGAATACATGGAAGCATACCAATTGGACTCCGTTTCTTCTGGTAACATCATAAGGAAATTATTGATTGCGCAATCTTCTTGTTTCATTCTTCCACTAAACACATCCTGGCCGGTTCACCTATCAAGCTAAGAAATTGGAATCCTTTCGAAAAGCAAATTAACTGTTGCTGCACTTTTTGTACCTAAAAGTTTAAGACCAATTGTCTTAACAATGAACGTCTGCTTCTTAGCTTATCAAATTTACTTGCCTCCCAAATCCAAAATATATCCTTTTGAGATGTATAATCCTGAGAATTTATAAACATAGCATAATGTCAAACATCGAAAGTCATCCACTATGACATACTTAGAGGACAATATATGACATCAATGATAATGGCCACTCTAATTTGACATTGTTATATGCCATAACTTGAGGAAAGTCCATGTCGATGCCACTAAGAACAGATCTTTATCAGGTCAACATCTCATGTTAAAAGAGGAGACATAGAGTGCTACAACTGAGCATGAACAATCTCGGAATAAGGAAATCCTCTTCAGTGCTCCTAACCTTACAAAATATTAAGTAATACACAAACCTGGAAACTTACAAACGCATACAATGCAAAACATTAATAAGTATATGTCATCAACTCAAAATACCCAATTTAAATAATAAAGCATTCTTCCTTACCTTTATTCTTAATGCTTCTAGGCATGTCAATTTGATTTCCCTTAAAAGGTGGTTGTATTGAAAACCAAAAGACTTTTAAAGACATCAACAAAAATGGAGCCCTTTAAACGGTGCAACTAGTTTAAGGACATTTTTAAAAAATGATCATCTTTCTATTTCTTCTTCCTCCAAAACATCAAGCACAAAGAAATTTAAGATCAATATTGTCAACAATATGATCATCTTTATCTAAATATGCTTTGAGCCAGAAAATCATATAAAAGGGAAACTTACAGCCTACTTACCTAGTTAATAACACATGTCATTACTAAATCTTGATTCTTCAAGGTGATAGAAGAAATTTTACTCCCCTAAAATATTGTTATCAAAGTCTTTTGATTAGCAGGAATCTGAAAATACAACACCCAATGCCTTATCTTAGAGAGAATCTGAAAAAACATAAAACAATAATCAACATACATCATATATGATAGAAATACTTGATAGTTCTTTTTTATCTATTTCATATCATAATCAATGCATTCCTTGCCTCTTGAAGATCCAAAACTGATTCTAGTTAAAAGAACTTAATGATTTTCCATCCACGTAATATCCCTTCTTCTGAATTTTGGTGCATACTTCACTCTTCTGTCTCATGCATATCCACAAACCACCAAAGTCACTATGACAAGAAATATGCATGTTAGCTTTTCAAATTAAATATCTAACTATAGCATTAAATTTTGATAATAAGTAAATATGTGTGAATTGATGCAAAATATCAAAAAACGGTGGGCCAATCATGTACCAACATCATTCATGAACCAAAGATAAACATGTTTTACTAACAAGTGGATGTAGTGAACCATGTTCTTGCTTCAAATAGTTGTGAATGTGACATTAAAATTAAGCTTTGAAATATATATTTAATTAAGTCCTGGTTTACAACAAATTTAATTTGGCTTCATCTATAGACATCGATAAATTTCAAAACAATAACAATGTACTAAAAAATGGAGCAGCAAATACCTGCGGTTTGATGTTTTTTGCAATGACTAGGAAGTTCAATGGCAATCTCTTTGCTCATACACAAACAATAACAATGGCATGCTATGCTTATGCCTATAAGTTATCAAAATTAAGAAACTTTGAATAGAAAAGTCAAAAGAAAACACAAAAGAAGGGGATAACAAAAACAAAGGAAATTTGAAATATATTTGAGTAATCAAGTCATACTTACAACAAAACAATTGAAAAGATAGCCAAGGACAATTCCTCAACCAGCGTCACTTGACTTTGAGTCTTTGAAGTGTAACAATCTTCAATAAAAACATCCACATTCTATGACATGCTCTAAGGTAAATATTTGAAAGCAAAGAAAGTAATAAGATCATGGCAGCCCACAATTTTTACCTCACATTAAAGATATTTAAGGTAGCTCCTACTCCACTTCAATTTTGTTATGCTATATTTTAAGGAAAGTTTACGTCAATGCTACTCAGAATGGATCTGTGCTGAACCAGCATCTGTAGAGGTAGGAGACTTGGCAGTGCTCTTGAAACTCTCCCTCTTCTTGCCTCTTATGTTTAAATACAAGAAACTCTGCCTCTTTTGTAACACTTATTGAAACTCTGCCTCTTCTAGTCGCATCAGAATGGAAATGTTGATTGAGAAATCTTCTTATTTCATTCTTCCTCTGGACATGTCCTGGCTTATTCACCTATCAAGCTATGAAACTGGAGTCCCTTGAGAAAGGCAATTCACTGCTGTTGCATTCCTACACCCAAAAGTTTAAAATTAATACTATTAACACTGAGCATCTTCTTCTTGCCTCTACTTACGAAGCGAAACACCAAGTACAGACAAAGACAAGAAATTTAGATGTCTCCTAAATCTGATATACTCTCCTTCTGTTATATTAACTTGACAATATACAAATTAATATTGCACAACTTCAAAACATTAAGAAGTATACATCATGAACTAAAAGTACACATTAACAAATTGAATGAGCATTGTTCCTAACCCTTTTTCTCAATGCATCATGGCATGACAAGTTGATTCCACGATAAATGCATTCTCCAATGCAATTTTAAGGTGACAGATGAGAACATAGCAACTTTGTACAGAAGATTAAATGGACTGTGCAGATCAGATTTGTAACCATTTGACATCTACTTTTTACTGAAGCCTGCAACCGCAAGTGGCATAACCAGTGAATAAAAATGAATATATGGATCATATCCACAAAATTGAAGGTTAACCATAAAGTAAAGAGATTTGAAAGTAAATCCTACATGAATTATATGAAAAATCATTCCATCATATAAAACATCAAATTGAATAAAAATAAATATATGGATCATATCCACAAAACTGAAGGTTAACAATTTGATCTTTGCTACTCCTTCACATCCTCAAATTCCTCCCCGCAGTAAGTCACAATACCGTGCAGCTTCATTCTCGTCTTCAAATAGTTAGAGCAAGAGTAAAAAGTCTTTAACTATACATCAATCACAAATACACAATTGGCTCATAAGATGAAGGAAAATAAATTAAAAACCTTGTTGGAAATATTTACCAAATGCTGGCATACACTACTGCAACAGAATTTTGGTTTAGAAAATAGGAAATGGGAGTGGGATGTGGTTGCTAGTTACTACAATAACATTTTTAAAGTTTAGAACTGCGAACATCTTGGTCTGTGGTAAAATTTTATCAAATAAATAGCATGCAAGACCAAACAACATCTCTTCTACCATTTAAGCATGTAGATGATACTTGTAAGTAGTTCATATCTGGTACAGATAATATGCTATCATAGTTATGACTGTCTTCTTGCAATAATAATAATAATAATAATAATAACAACAATAATTTAATTATACTAAATGTGTAAGCAGAGTAGCTGACAACAGGCACAAGTGAACACTTACAAGCACTCCCTCGCTGATATCCTCCACAAGCATCTGGAACTTCGTCCCATTTCTGGACTGCTTAGCCTGATTTCCAATCTCAGGCCTTCGCTTTCCTCCTTTGGAAAACAGAAGTCCAAACTCCCTTTCAACCTCACCGTTATAAAAGCAAGGCCTCAGTCACGGAAACATTATTGATTATTCAAGTGAAATACTGCACAGAACAAAGTCAGACCCGCAATTCCTTCGAGTTTTCATTGTGCACAACTAGTTTTCCCGCTGTGCACATATACAGGCTTTGAATCTTCTCTCCATGGGTTGGCCTCCAATACTGGAAGCAGGACAAAACCAATCACAGAGTGCATGTTTTGATTATTTCCGCCAACATAGGCATTAAGTATCACCACTGTAAAAGTCATTTAAGAAAGTATAATACTCAAGAGGTTCAGACAGACTATAAAACAATATCATACAGAAGCAATAGAATACACCGGCAAAGTGAAATTAAGATCCTAGTTTTTCTTGTTAAAGTGATTACAATATAACAAACTGTTGAAAGAAAAAACAACGACCGTAAAAGAGGTGGAGATCCCTAGGAGAGTTCAAGGGCTGCCTCTTTTCACATACTCTCGATCAATCACGATATAAGGGATGCGAGAGATGTCAGACCAGTGCTCTCCTTCCCCCTTTCCATAGCGAGCTCTTATCATAGGAAACCGAATTATACTCGAAATTCGTGGTGGTGCCTGAAGAACCTGCTTTAGCAATGCCTTCAATCTGGGTCAGTTTAGAATTGCCAAGGTATGAAGCGATGGCATGATTGTTATATTATTGTGTTCAGTCCCAAGATCCCACTCTTCCCATTCCTCCATGTTGTAAAACCAGAGAGATATTTCAGTTTAGGGAAAATAGTAACCGATAAAGATGAAATATTGTCACCACTTTCTAATCCCAAAAATTCATTACCCACTCTTTTTATTTTATTCTCTTTATCCATTCTATACGAAGTGATTCAAGGGATGACAATTTTCCCAATGAGGAAGTTGCTGACAATTGATCCATTCAATCAAAACTAAACTTCTCAAATTGGTAAAAGACTCCGTACAATTTGGTGACATTGTGTTGACTGTGTACTCTGATATTTCTAAGGTTCGTAAATTTGGAGGAGGTTGTAAAGCTTCAAGAATTGCTTCATTCTTCATTGAACCCGACCCACAGAAGCCTAAGTACTCACTCATATGGAATTCATTTAATATACAAAGACATGCTAGTTTCTTAATTCCTTTCAACATGTATTTAAGAGAATTCCAATAATTTTTTAAATGTCTAAATTGATCAACTTCTTCGTCCCCTGAGGTAGTCTCTTAAGTTTGTTACACCAAAAAACATCTAAGGTTTATAAATTATATAATTCACGTAATATTTATGGTAACATTTCTAATCTCGAATTATTGTTTAAGTCTAGATACCTCAACTATATTAGTTTCCCTATCTCTTTAGGAATTTTTTCTAATATTATTGTATATATATTTCTCTTACCAATCATTACTTGGCAATACCGCTCAGTGTCAATGCCCTTAAGCATGTATTTTGAGCCAATAACTTTTGCAGGACTCCATGAATTGAATATGTGCCTAAATCAAATTTAATTAACAAACTTCGCAATTTTTTTATATCACAAATGGAGGTAGGAAATGAACTATTTTTTATCAACCATTAACATTAAATTTCAAGCTTTCTTGAATGAAATGTCAATGCTCGATCGTCCAAAATCTTTGTCCATAGCAAAACTTTCATTATTGGTAAGAAATTAAGTAAAATCATTGCACTATATCATGCATCTTACATCCTATAATGCTATCAATATTACTTTTTATGAACTTTTGAAAAAATGAACGTGCAGCTAGACTATTAAAATAATCCTCACCTATCATCTCCATCTCCTTATTGTTTCTTTAATTTTAGATAATTTTGAGTCATCCACAAGTCAAACAACTCATATTTATTTAATTGGTAGCCCTTTGGAAAAGTGGCGCAATATAAGAAACATCTTTTAACCATGGGAGGCAAATCATTATAACTTAATAATAGAGGAGTAATAACATCCTTCTCAAACTCTTCAAGTCCTCACATCTTAGTATCTAAGATAATTTCCCATTCATTTCTTGTTCTTTTAAAGCGCAAAAGAATCCCTATAGTCTTTGTTGCAATTGGCAAGCCCTTGCACTTGCTCACAATTTCCTTCCCAACACCTTCTAGTTCACTACACTCCTTATGAGACCTACCATGAAATGAAAAATGCTTGAACAATGACCAACTCTCATTTTCAGGCAATTCCTTGATAGGAATAACAATCGATTTCAACATAAAAGCAACAATTTCCTTACATGTGATGACTATAATCTTACTTCCATTGAGACAATTCTTAAGGCAATTATACAATGGTTCCCAATCTTTATAATCTTCAGTCCACACATCATCTAATACAAGAAGAAATTTTTTTCTTGCCATAGATCAATCAATTTTTTCTAAAACAGATTGCAATGTGGATGAACTAGAGCTTTGACCTAGACCTTGAAGTGTTGCATTCGCAACTTCTCACTTATCAAAATGGTTTGAGACATAAACTCATATTCTTTTTTCAAATTGTTTTTCACCTCATTATTGTTGTTTGCAAGTTGTTGAGCAAGAGTTGTTTTTCCTGTTTCGCCCATCCCTACAATTGAGATGATACTGAAACCTATACGTTCATCACTATTCTCACACAACAACTTGCTCATTGATGCATTTGTTTCCTCATCTCAACAAAATATTTTATACTCATCAATGAAGGATGTTGTTTCTGCTCCTTGAGGTTGTTCGACACTCTTAATGATATTAAAGCTATACCTCTCTCTATCATTGGCAATATCATCTTGACTCTCATTTATTTCTTTTAACTTGAGAGCTATGTCATGATGCAAAATAACTTGTCTAAAACAAAACCATGGAGAAAGAAGGAACGTATTAAGTGTAAGAGCATTTTCAGTTGTCTTGATTTTTTATTTTAGCTTTGAAGTGTTCCACTCATCCAACACGTCTTCGACGTCATAGGATACATCTTTAAGCCTATTTAACCAGCCTTTCACACTTGCCTCATTCACTTGCCTTTGCTCCGCATCAACGAGCACATCTTTCATGGCTTGAAAAATGTTTGTCAGCCTTTTCACTTCTTTGCTGGCGCCCCATACTTGCTTAACTTCTTCTTGTATCTGTTGACCAATGCTTGAAGTCAATTGTTCCAAGACGGAGGAAACAATAGCATCAGCCATAATTTTGAGAGATGACAATTTGAATGGTAATGGCAACTGGAGAAACTAAGTTTTTGGTTGTGAAAACTTTGCTATACGCTTCAGATTTATATGCTGGGGTAAAGTGGAACTTGCCCTTGAATATGGTTTAGGACAATGCTTCGTCCAATTTATTTCCTAAACCATTTTCTTAGAAAAATCTTACTTCCATCTACTAAAATAGAAGTCTAATGCAAGTGTAATCGATAAAAATTGAGAAATGAAGATGATTCTTAAAGCAAAATTTAAGACAACAAGTCATTGGATGCCATCAATTGATAAATCTTACTTTCATTTTAAAGTATATGACTTAGAGAAATATTCTATAGATCCAACAATATTGTATTCTAGACCTCATTAATTTAAAACAGGACTTTTCTGATTACGATTAGTATATAATGTTATAATTTTAATTCTAAATGCAACAAAAAAATAAAATTGGCAAATATTTGATGATGCTTAGTTTGTGTATAGATGTTAGTATAATTTCCCAAAGAATATACTTCGGGAAATAACTTGGATGAAGCCATGCATACCTAACCCAACATTAAAGCAAACCAGTTTGCACTTTGCTTATTCTTTGAGTAAAGTCTCTACATTTAGATGCCATGAGAGAAATAAAAAAAATATAGCTTTACAACATTAGTGAAGTATTTCTATTTATGGTGAAATAATAGCTGCGACTCTTGTCTGTGTTTTTGCTGTGAAGGAGTGCATGATATTGTCTTTGTCTAGTTTTAGCTTGTCTGAATATCGTGGGTCAGCTCAGTTATTTTTTAAGAGTACCTAGAATTTGCATGAAACATTTCTCTGAATAAACGGGGAAAAAAATAACCAATCTTGACCATGTCATGTTCTTATGATTAGGTTTCGCTTAACTAATTAGGAAAAGTTTAGTACAAAGTTATAAAATGAGAAAATCAAAACTTACGAAGATAGATAACTACAGTTAATTTTGATGAAAATAACATTACAAACTTATGTGAATAGGCAATTGATAAAAAGTTCTTTATATAAATAATTTTGACCAAGATACTGATCAATATAAAACAACATTATAGCCACTGGCAACAGATGAGTATCAACAAATTGCCTCACAAGGGGAAAAGTGATTATGAAAAAGCACAGGAGAAGTTTCACCTTTATGCTGAAGGAAAACAGGGGCTGCTCTATTTCAACTTTTCACAGATAAACGACAAAATCTGGCAGAATGTTGATTAAGTCAACTAGCAGAATGTTAGTCAAGAAAGATGTTGAAACAATAAAGTGAAGACATAAACTCAATTAACTGTAGTTAATATTAAAAAAAAAAAAAAAAAACCATCAATCAATAGGCTGCAATTAAAGCGAAGACAGTTTTCTATCAATCAAATTTTTTAAATTTGAACTACAATTAAGGGCAAGATTGGTGGAAATAAATTGGGAAAAAAAAGAAAAATAATAAATGCCTAAGTCTCCTAATCACTAATAGGGTTTGAAGCCATATATATGTATTATTTTTCTCTATTCTTAGCACCCACTTCTCTCCCTTGAAATCTCTCATATATCATTCAAAATTCTCTTCTCCATTAATGGACTTGAACCTTCAACCATAGCAATATTGGAGATTGATGTTTATTGTGAAATCGTTTGGGAATCAAGTAGGTTTTCTTCCCTTTCTTTCATATATTTTTTTATTAATATTGGAAGTTTATGGTATGATATTATATGGTATGATATTATATTGTTTATGTTTTGAGTTATTTCAAATTAAGAATAAAATATTATAAAATTTTTAGAAGAAATAGAGGTTACTAGAAATTTTATTTCCTAGTAGATCTGTCAGTTTTTTTTTTAATTCTTTGAATAGGCAAATGAAGGTATAAACTTATGATACTTGGTATGAATGCTCCTTAGGATGTTAGATTATATTCTGGAAAGTTTCGTGGTAATATGATAAGTGTGCAATTAATTATAAATTTTTGTTTACCCCGACTCAGTGAAGTAAAAATCTAAACAACACTGAACTAGGTTGAATTTTGAATTTTTTGGACATTCATTTGAAGTTATTTTGGTCTCATTAAATTTTCATATGAACCATTATAATTCTTCTTTGAGCCTTTAAAATTTTAAGGATTTTTGTTGAGTAGTTTAATTTTAAAACATCAAGAGTTACTTAGTTTTAAAACTGATGTCGGAACAGTCTTGGTTTGGATTCAAAGGTTTAAATTGATAGGTTAACAGAGATATTTAAGGCTTGAAATTTTTATGATATTCTGGGTCTTTAGAACATATATATGCATTTTTAGGAAAATTGGTTTTATATACAATTTATTAAAATGGAGAAAGTGGACTGCACCAATAAAGGTAGTGTTGACAGTAATGAATTTTAATAATATTTGGAATTACATTAATTTAGTAAGTTACAATTTGTTATAAATTTATGTAAATGAGTTTCATGATATAATTTTAGACTGATAAATGGGATTATTTCATAAAGTTATTATCTCTATTAGAATAAAGGAAGAAGTAAGTAAACCTTATACATTACCTCAATATATAATATTGTGTTCAACTTAAAATAAATATATCCTCATCACCATCGCCACCCCTCTGCACCATCGATGATTATGGCACACCCATTCCACCATTGTCGAGTTGACACACTCCCCTCTTACAACCAGACCAAACCTCATCGTCCCCTCACCCACTCTCATCCCTCGTCAAGTTGTCATCCTTCTCTAGAGTCTCTCCTCGCCATCACCGGTCCCTAACATGGCCGACTCCCTCCCTCTCACTCTCCCCTTGTCAATCCATTAATCAGATGCACACACTCTCTCTCTCTCTCTCTCTCTCCTCTCGCTATGCTTCTCCTCACTAGTGGTTGGCTTGTTGCGTGCCATGTTTCTCTTTGGTTGATTTTGATTGATTTTGATTGTTGATTTTGTATGATTTTGGTTTTGATTGGTAATTATATTGATGATTGATAATAATGATGTTGATGATCGATGATGGATGATTAAGTTAATATGGGAGGTTTTTTTTTAGGTTGATGATAATTGGGTTTTCAGAAAATGAGACAAATTTTTTAGGGTTTCCTGTCAGAAATGGGGAGAGAGAAAAAAGAGAGGGGAAGAGAGAAAGAAAGAGGTGGTGGCTAGCGGCGGTGGTCTGATGGAGTTTATGATTAGTGTGTTAAAGGTTGGTGATGAAGATGATGATGATGATGAAGATGGAGGTTGAAGGTTAAAGATAAAGATGGTCCATGGCTGATGGCCTCTTTTTTATCAATTTTTTTTTTATTTTTTATTAGTTTATATTATTTATTTAAAATATTATTTTATAATTATTTTATTTTTTAAATAAAAATGTTTTTGTCAAGGTTAAAATTGTCTTTCTATGATTTTCCCAACTTTTTAGTTAACCTAGCAACAATAGAGGGGAATTTGGACAAAAATAAAATCTAAATGGTAAAATGGACATTTTTATAAACTAGAGTAGGTTTTTTAGAATTATCCCTTTTAATTATGAATCCGCCATTACCGAAGATCCTTGCTTTTATATGATTAATCAAAAGAGTAAATGCTATTCAGATATCTTGTCCATTTCAATATCAGCCACAAGTTCACATTATAATGAAACCTGTCTTGTCCAACTGAATATTAGGACTGATAACTCAAATTATAATGAAACCCAATACCAAAAATTTTATTTAAAACTCTTTTAGCATTAAAAACAGTAAATTCTATCAAAAAAGATAAGTTAGAAATTGCAATTCAATATTTTTCTTATCATTATTGCACTGATGGATTATAAAAAAAGATATGAGAACACATTAAAATGCAAATTAAGAACTTAAATTTAGTGTCAAAAGTATATAGAGACGAAGAGGAGAGAGACTTCAGGTGCGTATGGTAATAATTTTTCATTTGCTTTTTTTTTTTTTTTTTTTTTTTGAAAAAGAAAATGAAAATTAAAGCATTGTTTTTTATTTTGTTTTCAAAGTCTGAAAACATGTCTGGTACTATATGTTGAAAACACTATTCTGAAAATGGGAACTGACAAACATGTCTGGTAGCAATAATTCAAAAAATATATATAATAAACATTTATTATTTTAATAATATAAAACATAAATAAATAAATATTAATTTGATTAAATAATTTAAATATATCTATATATTAAAATTTTCAAAATACTCAAAAAAAGAATCCTAAAATTGAAGAGGAATTATTTAGATAAATTAATCATTTTAAAATTCCTCACGTATTTAAATTATTTGATTGAATTTAATGTACTTAATCATGTAAAATTTCAGATCCCATATAAAGCATAACCCAATTAGTTTAAAATTAATAATGATGTTGATATAAATTTTATACTACATTAAACAAGAATTTATCTACAATACTAATATTGAATTCTTCATATAATTATAAGAAAAATATCTTCATTTTTATAATAAACAACTATAATAAATATATATAAGTATATTAACCATATACAATATTTAAAATATAAAAATAAAGAAAATATTAATTTTATTTATTTATTGAAAGCAGTAAATATTAAATTTTATTAGATAATTTAAATATATTAATAAATTTAATAAATTAAAAATTTTGGCGAAAACTATTAGGAAGGAAAAATTGCACTTTATTCCCTAAGTTCCCGTCATCCCTAGTATTTTAAAAATTCACCAAATTGGGTTTAAAGAATACTTTAAATTCAATTAGGAAAACTAAATAGGAAGTTTTAAAACAAATAAAAAGCAATTTTAATTACCCAAAAATGGAATATATTTCCTAAAAGATAAATATAAAAAGGTTTGACTGGGAAAAGACAAAAAAGGGAAATAAAATTCCAAAGAAACCTTGGTGGACCACTGGCAAAACCGCCTAACAGTAAATTAAGCCACTGAAGACAGCCTGTCGAGCATTCCGCTTAGTGGAAACGCTAGTGGTACCAAGCAATAGCGATGAATAGTTGTTTTTCTCACATAATAATTGGTTATGGTTTTAATTTGCAAACTTTGCTATTGAGAGAGCATTTAGAGACATTTATTCTAGAGTCTAGATTTCTTAATTGAGAGTTTTATTGTATCTAGATTCTCATAATGTGTTTTGATCAAACATATATATTACTTGTTTTTGCATGTATATTTCTTAGGTGTGCATAGAGCCTATATTGATTGATTGATCGATCCATCTTGCAATCTTGCTTTCTTGAGGTGTCAAGAAGTGAGGAGAGTTTGTTTTGCTTGGGCATGACTTAAGGATGTAGATTCGAGATTGTATCAGATTAAAGAGACAAATGGAATTGTCATTGTAGATTGTAAAGGACAAAATTAGTACAGCTAATAAAGAGAGAGGGGTTAGATAACTTGGCAACGAGGTTGTTGCGAATGCCCTATGTAATTCATCTTTTATTAGTGGAGTTTCATTCAAAAGTAGTTGGAAAGGGTTTTAGTCCCATGATTTTTACCATGTAAAAATTTTCTACATATAAAATTCTTTTGCACAATTTCTTTCTTCTCCTTCCTACCCCCTTTAGGTTATTATTATTGTTCAGTTGAACTTTCAATTGGCATCATAATGGATTACTAGACGTGTTAATTCTATATGTTTGTAATTGGCTTATTTCGTGTCCAAATGTTTTTTATGTATATTATTAGCTTTTTAAGTTTAGTGATTCAAATTGAAGACAAGAGATGAAGCTTGATGACGGAGGAATCAAGACACAAAGATTATCATATATGGTAAGTAACCAAGACTCGAACAACACTTGGAGAGTAAGCTCATCTTTGATAGGCTCAACCAATGCTAGGTTTGCATTCATTAATATACATACAGTTGTTGAAGACTTTAAAACTTGAGCATGTAGTTCTGTGAACTATAGATGTGTATTCATAATCATAATATACCTTGTGCATTTGGATGTGTTTTTGCAAGTGTTCATGTTTGAGGGTCTGATTCAAAGCATAATATTATCATTTTATAAATGTCTTGTTGAACACAAGTTCTTCATGAAACACGCCCTAGGTGTCATCTAACCATAAGAAAAAACTACAAGTTGATACAAGGTCGAACGAAGAAGTTATGATCAGAATCGTAAAATTACATGAAGTTGGATAGGTCATTGGTAGTGCTTACAACTAAGAATCGCTTAGGTCACCACTACAATCATCACTGTTGGAGTAGTCGATTGAGCACTCCTTCCAACTTTTCTCCATAAATTTTTTCCGTTTTTTCTGTTATTGTGTTTTTCCTGTCCAAACTTTTTTTATATTTCTTTTTTGAAAAATATAAATTATTTGTAGAAAATTCAAGGAAAATAAGATTGTTCTTGATCTATTTTAGGAGTGCCTAAATAGTTTTTCTAATCAAAATTAAAGTCTTCATTAAATAGAAATAGGATTCTAACTTAAGAAAAGTTTTTCTAAACCGTTTTAAAACTCTAAATATTTTATGCTATGAATATTTGTCTTTCTCTCTTGATTAAGTGACTGAATTTGTGTTCATATTTGCTATTGTTTTAGAGAATTGAGAGAAAATTATTCAAAGAGTCTAGATTTCGTAAGTTGGGACTTTATGGTATCTAGATTCTGGTAGTATGTTTTGGTTAGACAAATTACTTGTGTTGCTTGCATAGTCTTGTGTGTGCATAATAGGCTTTGGTTGATCATCATTTTTGTGGCGTTACTTTCTTGGGGTGCCAAGAGGTAAGGAGAATTCTTTTCCTTTGCATGTGAGTCAAGGAGGCAGATTTGAGATTGTAGGGTATTTGGAAGATAGACGAATTTGTCATCTAAGTTTGTTAAGTGTGAAATTGGGGCTGTTAGTAGATAAAGAGACAAGGCAAGACGAGTTACGAGCATTATTTGTATTTAATCTATTATTAGTGGGGTTTCGTTCAAAAATGGCTAGAGATTAGTCCCTTGGTTTTTACCATATTAGATTTTTCATGTAAAAAATTGTGTCTATCTTTTTTCTTCTCTTTCTCTTTTATTGTTTCCGCAGTACATAAATTTTTAAAATCCATAAAAAGAAAGAATCTATTCAACCTTCTCTTTAGGTTGTAGTTTAGGAATTGGTTTAAACTTTCAAATGGTATCATAGTGAGTTACAAAATAAAATTAGGTGATCTAGGTCATCAATTCAAGAGATGAATGAAGTAATAGAGAAATTTTGCTGATCTTGTGAAAAAGATAGAAGACTTGTCAAAAGGAAACAAAGCACTTAAAGAAGAGAACAAAATAGATCGACTTTTAGCCTAAACTTGAAGGTCAAATTTCCTTCTTTACATGTAGTTACATTTAAGTTCAAGTAGTGCTTATCACGTGCAAAAGTTGGAGGCTCTCAAGAAGGAACATGAAGAAAATGTTGTGTTCTTTTATACTAAAATTCAACAATTGATCAAGTGGTAAAGAATCAAGAGGAGCTGTTAAAAGAGAATGACGCAATCATAGAGTTATCCATTGGTGCTACAAAACTCGATCAAGTTAGTCAAGACATGGCCGCAAAAGAGGTCTTGAATATATTAACAAAAGATGACTTCTTCATCAAGAAAGACCACTTTTGCAAAGGTACCCATCAAACTCATGGTTATTGCCGGGATAAGTTTTTTAATTTTGTGCCTAGATGTCACTAATATGGGATCAATAATCATACTGGTTCTAGGTATTACAAGTAGATCAACATGTGCTATGGGGGAAGGAGACAAAAGAGAATGTTGAGAAAACATTAAAAAGAAAAAAAATGTCCAACCTAAACTTTAACCTTGTAATCAAACAAAACTCTCTCTCTTTGAGAGCCTAAACTCCATTTTGCCCATGGAAAAACACATCTCATCTATTGGTCCATTGTGTTGCACCTTTTTCAAAAGCAACTCATGAATAATCACCCTAGAGAAGTCCATGTCTCGCTATATATAGAGAAAGTGACAAAAGTAGGAAGACATGAACCTTTGCTTTTGAGCCTCGTTGTCGTCCAATGAATCTAGTGCTTTCTTAATCTTATCCAATATTTAGATGTAGTTCTGCTTTGTTACAATAACCTCATATCAATAAGCGTTAGGTGTTTTTAGTCTCTTCTGTAAACGTTTCATCTACAATAATAGTTCACAAAGACTACAATAGTTCGCAAAAACATGTATTAAGGGATGGTCACGATTTAGGCCAGGTCAATTTTGAAGCAAATCAACCCTGAAACTGACATTGATCAGTAGAACTAGACATAAATTGATTCGACCCAAGATGAAGGTAGAACCAGATATAAACCGACTTATATAAGTCAATTCAAATTTGGCTGGTGTATATCTGTTTGGGCATATTAATGGGCCTCTAGTAAACAAACAGGCCCAATGAAAACGTAAAAAGGAAAAAACAAAAAAACAAAAAAAAAACAAAGCCCAAGCCCATCATACACTAACTACTTCCACTAACTCACCAATCGATGCCACTCCATCACCCACTAGTCCCCTCTTCTCTTCTTCCTCTTTACCCCAACCTCCCTCTTCTATTCTCTCTACATCTCTAACTACCACAACTAGTAGCATCATCTCTATCAATAATAGTCATATGATAGTAGCATCATTGCTAGTAGAAAAGATCGACATTGATCTCCTCTAATCAGTGTATGACAACAAAAACAAAAAAGGATTGAGTTAGATTTGCACTGATCTAACTCAAGCCATAAGATTCACAATAGCGATGACACAAGAAATGGAAGAAACATGACAACAACAACAAGAAAAGGAAGAAATGAAAGAAAGTAATGAGGGGAGAGACGGAGAAGAAACGGTCGGGAGAGAAAAGGAAGAGATAGGAGATTGAGGAAAGAGAGAGAGGTTTGAGATGAGATGAGATTGAGGTCGACGACTAGGGTAATTGGAGAGGACTAATGAAGTTTGGATTTTATATATATTTATTATATAGAAGTCAATTTTTAAGATCAAGTTGATTTTTTCAACCCAAAATCGATCTGAAACAAAAAAAAAATCAATTTTAAAAATAAGAATTGACTGGACCCGAAGTAAATTTGTAAACCGAATCAAGTTGGTTTAGGTCGATCAGTCCCTCTTTTTTTGTTCACCCTACATGTATTAGTTCATGAAGGCATTTATTAGTTCTCAAAGGCATCTATTAGTTCATGAAGGCATGAAATTATTCACAAAAATGACTAAAATCCTAAACCTAGTCCAAATAATTTACAGAGGCATGAATAATTTTGCAAAAATGCTTGGAATCCCTAAACGTAGTCCAAAAATAGTTTGTGATGGCATGAATTAGTTCACAAAAATGCCTACAATTGTCATACCTAGCCTAAATAGTTCGTGAAGACATGAATTAGTTCATGAACAATTAAGGTTTTGTGAACTAATTCATGGCTTTGAGAACAAATCATCGATTCTAATCAACAATCAAAATAACTATTGTGAACAAAATCATTCAACAATTGATTCACTCGAAAATCCAACTGCTAAACAATGAAAATCTATCACCATTCATAAAACTCAACTTAATCCAAGTTCACAAACAATGAAAATCAATCACCTTTTACAAAAACTCAACCTAATCCAAGTTCATAAATACTGAAAATCAATCACCATTCATAAAACCTAACTTAATCCAAGTTCAAACCAATAAAAATCTCACCATTCATAGAACCCAACCTAAAATGGGGAAAGAGAAGAGTTTACTCACCTTTAAATAGTCAAAAGTCACAAGTTGTCACCCTCATCATCTTCTCAAGTGTCGCCGTATGTTTCATCTTTTATTTTCAACCGTAGCCATGCGCTTTAGAGACTTTTGCTATGTGTTTCTTTTATTGTTTTAGTGTGTGTGTGGTATGTATAGGAGAATTATTGTTTTTAGTGCGTTTTACTTGGTAATGATTGTTGACTGTTTGAATTCATCCACTTTAATGTTTTGATTGAATTAATCCTCTTGAATGTTTTAGTTTTAGTTTGTTTCAATTTCAAACTCTTTAAAGATGATCTTTTTTTTTTTTTTAATATTTAAGTAAGTTTTAAGGGTATTTTTGTTATTAAAAAAGTTGTTAATCCACATGCTAGTTATTTTACTGTAGTGGCATCTTATGATATTGAAGTTTATCTTATAACATTGTTGTATTTATGACTTTATGTGTGTTGTAAAACTTATGGATAACATGTATTTACATGGACTACAGTATGTTTATATTTTGTGTTATTATTATCTGAGTTATAACATGTAAGTCAATGTTGCAATATAGTTTTGATGTTATAACGAATTTTTCCTAACAGTTCACAGTGCAAGTTCCAGCACAGATTTTCTAAATAATTTCAAAACTGCTTTATTATCATTTTTATGAGTCTCGTCCAACTTATTGAGTGATTGCATGATTATTCAATATTGTTATTCCATAAATAAAGTACATAATTTCCTTGTGGCATTGAATTAATTGAAATATCTTTTTATAAGGAAAATTTCATATTGTTGACTTGTGAAACTTAAAAAATTTCTTTCCATGATTACGAAAGGTATTTTATCTGTCAACTAAGTTTTATATTATAGAAAACTTCATTCATTCCTTAGTTTCCAGATTTGAACGATCAAAGATATTATTTTCTTATGCATTCAGTCAATGGAGACAAAATAAGGAAGTTTCTTTCTTTAGTTTTTATTTTCATTAATATAGATTTTATTCTCTATTAATTATTTCTAGCATTAATTTTTTAGTTATTTCCTTAACAGAAAATGTGTAGCGCATTCCAGTATGTAAAGGAGACAGAGAATGAAGTCTTGGTTGGTTTGATAGAGAGGCAAGCCATGCAAAACAGTTGTAGAACTTAGAGTGCTTGCAATTTTTGTTTGTAGGCAGTTTTAAGTGCAGATTGTGAAAGAGAACATCTTGTAAAATACATGTATTGATGATTTAGAGTTTCTCGACTCTAGGTAGTTGTTTGTATGGGTGAGAGATACAGAAAACAATACATACACATTGAGAGATTGAGTGATATTTTTTGTAACATTTAGAGAGACTTGTTCTCTAAGTTTGTGTGCTAGACTTAGGTTGGTGAGGCTATTGAGTATAGAGTAAGTGTTTGTTGGAATAACAAGACATTTAGCAATAGAGAGAGGAGACCGGTTTACAGATTGAAGGGAATTGAAGCTGCTATCACTTATAAAGGCAAGGGGAGCTTGTTGAAACAACACCAATGAATGTGTACTTTATCTTGCATCGATTCTAAAAAGGAGTCTTAGATTGAATAAGTCAAGTAGATTGTACTTGTGTGTTCATTAATAGTTGATCTCTTTGGGCAAAGTTTCGTGAGTGTAAGGTAACATCAAACCAAGTTTAAAATGTTATTGTGTTCAGTTTATTTTACTGTGTTTCCATATTAAATTTGTTATAACATGTAGTTCGTATGTTATATGATATTTAATCAAAGTTACAACATAACATATTAAGTTATAACATAAAATAATCCCAACACAAGCAAAAATTAAATAATCTACACCAAACAAACAGTTTCAAAAATGAACAGTAAAATGGTATTATTAAAGCTCACTTTAGTTCTTTGATGCTAGTGAAGTGCCATTCAAATAAATAAATAAATAAAAGCCTCAAAAATTTTAGGTAAATAAATAAAAATCACGAGAGAAGATATGTATTTAGAAATCTTATTTTTAATATTTGTATATATGTGATCTATTTTGTTTAAAAATAGGGGCATGAGCAAAAGTAGCATATTTAAGTATTGACTTAACATTTATGTCTCTTTTGAGAAAATGTAACAGTTGAGTCACAAATAATATGTAAAAGTACCAATATACTATTTCAGTAAAAATATGTAATAGTAGTTGGGTTTTGAAAAAAACTTGTTCCCTCCAAAATTAAAAGTCTATGCATTTTGAAAACTTGAAAAAAACTTATTCCCCCCCAAAATCAATAGCCTCTACCTCCCCTAAAATCAACAGCCGCTTCTGCCTTGCTGCCGTCATCTGTCTGTTCTGTGTCAGTCGCACATGCACGACATCACTAGTCACACCGAGGCCACTGGTATTACTAACACTCAATACCTTGGTGTGACTAGTGTTTTCACTACTGGTTTTTTTTCTATCTATCCATGACACCACTAGTCACACTGAGGCTACTGGTATTACTAACACTCAATACTTTTGTATGACTAGTGTTTTGCTACTGGTTTTTTCCATCTACCCATGGCACCACTAGTCACACCGAGACCATGAGGAGTGTTAGTAATACCAGTGACCTCGGTGTGACTAGTGGTGTCGTGCATGTACGACTGACACAGAAAACTCGATGGCAAAAGGGAGTGGAGGAACGGCGCTGCGTGGCTCTGTGTACAGAACGAACAGACGACAGCAGCAAGGCAGAAGTGGCTGTTGATTTTGGGGGAGACAGAGGCTGTGAAGAAGAAAATGAAGATGGATGGTGGCTGGAATTCGTAGTGTAGAAGAGAAGCAAAGTGGACGGTGAATGGTGGCTGGAATTCGTAGTGCAGAAGAGAAGCAAGGTGGACGGTGGATGGTGGTTGGAATTCGTAGTGCAGAAAATGAAGAGAAGAAAATGAAAGATAAAAGACAAGAAAATGAAAGAGAAAAGAGCAGCAGAAGAGAGAATATAAAATAAGAAAGTCACAAGTTTTAACTTTTAAAAAAAACTTGTTCCCCCCAAAATCAAAAGGGTATTTGTGTCCAAAAAAATAGGGTTTGAGACTCAATTGTTAACTTTATTGAAATGAGATAAAATTATCAATCCAATAATTAAAAGTGTCATCTGCTGACATTTCCCCTTAAAAATAACACAATTAGAGAGACCCACTAAAAGCTATTGTATTTATGACATAGGGTAGTAAAATTGTACATTGAAAACATGTTGAAGTTTCATTGGATGAATGCAACTAAGAAAATATAAAACGAAATTTGAATGGTTGCATGGCCCCCGTGGTCTTTACAATTTCGCTTGTGTCCAATTGGTGACAGCGCACCAGTTTTCGCGTAAACAAATTTTGAAAATGTCCACCCTGTGATCGAAGCCTCCATGCAAAATCAGAAATTGGACACAACCAATCTCCCATGCCACCAAAACACATTCTCTCTCATTCAAACCAATAGAATGGACGATGATCAAGACAAAGAAGAAATCATAATCCTGGCTAGAATTATTGTAATTACTTGATGATCTTGTCTGCAAATATTCCTATTCATTAAATGTCTACAGAAGAATCTAGAGGCGGTTACACGTTAATATGGCTAATTTCTTGCTTTCTTTTCATTTCCATAGCTGCTGGCGGTGGCTTCCTTGTAATGTACATGGTCCTCCCTGAAACACCCTCCACATCTTGGCTTCCTCTTGCTGGGGTCACCCTTGTTTGCTTGCCTTGGTTGTTTTGGTTTTTAACATTCTTTTATCGTGTCATTTCTCGGGCTTGTGGATTTAGAATGGTGTGTTTCGGTGGTGGTGGCAAAGGCTCTGGGGGAGATATAAACACAGGAGATCAATTAGGAAACGTGCAGGTTGGGACCGACACGGACGCCCCCGCTGTGGTGGTGTTGGATGACCATAGGAATCAACGTAGCAATGATGAGAGCAAACAAAATTCCTCATCAAGCAATTCTTCAATCGCTTCTCGGGAGAGCGAAGCTCCTTTGGCCTATTCCGTGAATTAGCTTATTATTAGATGAAAAATTTTGTTTCTTTACCAGGCAAGTTATTCTATATATTTCAAAATGTACATTTTGAATGAGACCAACAATATTATATA
This sequence comes from Litchi chinensis, assembly GCA_019925255.1. Taxonomy (NCBI): domain Eukaryota; kingdom Viridiplantae; phylum Streptophyta; class Magnoliopsida; order Sapindales; family Sapindaceae; genus Litchi; species Litchi chinensis. The sequence goes on from CM034471.1 coordinate 16,532,237, forward strand.
TGTCATCTGTATGTATCTACCCAATTCATCTTTTAGAGATATGTCTGTAATTATAGAGATCCACAATTAATTCATCGCCCTTTTTATTTTGTCATCTTTTAATGTCTTGCTTTCATCAATTTGGAATGTTTGGTCTATTTTGTTATCTTAATTATTCTCCTCTCTTTGTAGGCAATTTCTCTGTAATTGTGAGGGACTTTAGTTGTTTTTATCGAACATAATATTCGTGATCATGATCATGATCATCAAATCATAGAAACTAACTTCAAATACTTGCTATTAAAGCTCTCTCTCTCTCTCTCTCTCTCTCTCTTCAAATTTCTTTATACATTTAATTGTCCCTTGATCTTGCCTTCAGTTCTGTGGTTATCTAATGTTTAAAAAGCTTTTGCTTTTGAAGATATATGTACAAAGATTCCATGAGTTCAAACTTCTTTTTAATTGTTTATAAAATGAGTTATTTTATTAACATAATGTTATGATTGTTTTAAAAACGTTTGCATGCCGAAGTTTTTCAAGATTGGTTATTCACTAATGAAAGAGAAAAAAAAATGTAGAGGTGGAGAGAGTTTCCATCTTTTTTGGCTTGAACAAGAAAACCAAACACTTCCAATTATATATATCAAAATTTTATTTCAGAATCATGAAATAAAATTTATGTACTTGTTTATTTATAAATTAACACAAGTATATCTACATTTAGTACCACTATTTATTCATTTTTAATCTTGTTTTTAGCTAATGTATTGCTTTTAGCCTTGTTTGGTTTTTGGATGCCAACTTTTAGCTTTTGCAATAGCCACTTTTAAATGTGTTAAATTCACAGATGAAAGAATCACGATGTGTGACTATTAAGTTGTTTGATGCAGTGGTCAAGTACACCTAGCACTTTCACACAAAGCAAGGTCGTGGTTTAAGTAGCAATGTCCACAATGTGGACGATTTCAGTCTGACCCACCTATGTGTGGGCAAATTATGTTTAAACTTCTCTAGTTGGAGGACAGTTTTTTCACTTTAGTGTAGGTCCCTCTCTTTCTCTTAATTGGGAGTAGAGAATTAAATAATGTTGTGATCCAAACTGCTTCTTATAGTTATAATCTCAAAGGTCTCGACTGTTATAATAGGCACTTGTAATTAAAAAAAAAAAAAAAGTCAAAATATATGTGTCCTAAAATTGTATTTAACACAGAAATCAATTCATAGTATAACTTCAATAAAACTACAATTATTCTTTCCATAGAGATTGAATATTGCACTCCTATTCCTTCACTAATTCAATGGAAACAACATGTATATATGTGTGTGTATGCACATTCTAGCATACGCTTGATGAAAAAAAGTATGATTGCATTCTAATTTGTGCAAGTGTAATTTATTATGTAACGCCCTCTCCCAAGATTGTACTGTGTCCATGTATGAGATAAAATAAATTTTATTTATGAAAATAATAAAAAGAGATTTTAGAGTATTTGGAAGTGCAATTTAATTTTTATAGAGTTTTCAAGATAATTGGGAGAAAAATTTAATATTAAAAGTTGAGGGTAAAATGGTAAAAATAAAAGATTTTATCAAGAATGGCAAAACTGTAAATATGAGGAAAGGACAAGGACATTGAGGAAAAATGAAGAATTCTCTGGTAAAAGTATAATTTTAAAAAAGTCCAAGGGTGAGATCGAGCTTAACCCACGCCTATAAATATAGGTGTGTGGTGGGTGTGTCGGCAGAAGAAAAATCTGGAAGAGAGAAGGAGAAAGAGAGAGCTATCGCCGGAGAAGGAAAGAGAGCAGATCTGCAGCTACTCCAGGTTGATTTCTGTCATTTTGAGGGAGATTAAGCTGATTGGAAGGTGAGGAATCAAATCTGGTAAGATTTAATGAAAAAAGAAATGATTTTATACGATTTTAAGCTGGTAAGAAGCTGTCGTGAACAACTTTTGGGTGTGCAGATGTTTAACCAAAGTTCTGATATGTAGATCTGGTGGATTGAAGCTACTAGCGAGAGAGAAAGCAAGGCAAAAAGGCTGAGTAAAGTCTGGTAAGTGAAATCACTGAGAATGGTACTGATTTTATGGTAGTTTGATATTGTTTTAGGATGATTCAGTTTGTGTCGCTGAACCTGATGAGGTCGCGACCTGAGTTTTGGTGAAGAACTGATATGTTGTTTTAGTGTGTGTGAGCTAAGTTGTGTGTCAGGGCAGGAGCTCGCGAGGTGTGAGCTGAAGGAGGTCCTTAGTGTGTTCAGCTAGTCGAGATGGTCAAGCTGAGCTATGCTTGCTTCCCATCTCACCTGTCTGGACTGAACTTGAGGATGAGCTCGCGAAATGAGCTAAGTAAGGTCGTAGCTCATCAGGGGTGCCTGGCCGAGCTGGCCTAAGGTCGTAGCTCGCAAAGCGAGCTGAGAAGTATGAAGAGCGACCTGAGCTCAAGGAAGATCTCAGCTCGTTAGGAGCGAGCTGAGCGAGCTCGCTAAGATTTGAGTGCCCTCAGCTCGAGTTGAGCTGGGCAGAGTAGGAGCTCGCTGAATGTGT